>OZ022422.1:21790530-22237812 GCA_963989365.1 Rhimphoctona megacephalus
AAAACTGGTACTGCTACTGGTAACCGAGTGAGCCTCGATTACTACCACGGGGTCATCTTACCCAAGCCAAAATTACTGCCGGTACCAGTAACCGAGGAAATCTCCATTACTATTATTTAATTTTAATTAAATAGACAATGGAAATATTTCCATTAACCATTTAATTAAATGATTAATGGAAAATATTTCCATTAACCATTTAATTAAATGATTAATGGAAAATATTTTAATTGACCATTAAAATTAAATGTTTAATGGAAAATATTTCCATTAACCATTTAATTAAATGGTTAATGGAAAATATTTTAATTGACCATTAAAATTAAATGGCTAATGGAAAATATTTCCATTAATCATTTAATTTGAATGGTTAATGGAAATAGTTTCCAGTAACTATTTAATTAAATGGGTAATGGAAATATTTTCCATTAATTGTTTAATTTTAATGGTCAAATCATTGAATGAGAAATGGAGAAGTTAACAGCTACTTTTTGACATTGCAACTTTACAAATATGAGAACAAACACACGTCGAACTGAATGGAACTGGAGTAAACACGAATAAGAACAACTACTTCCACCATTTATTTGCAAAATATTATTATGAAAAACGAGAGTGGGTAGTCGGACATGAGCCGGCCATAGCGTGCGCACATATGTAAACGATATGCAAAGTTCAATTCGATTCGATGGATCGATGACGTTTGAGAAGGTATCGCTCGCAGATGCAATTTTTTAAATTTTATTTGTCAAAAAAATGATGAATCACTGAACGATTTAAATGCGATACCATACACCACTGAACGATTTTCGAGTGATTCGTAAAAAAAAAGTCAAAATAGTCTTTATGGGGGGGCTAACTTTGGGGGAATTTTTTAAATTATTTTTTTGAAAAAATGATAAAACCACTCAACGATTTAAATGCGATACCGTACACCACTGTACGACCACCAAGTGATTTGCAAAAAAAAAAGTCAAAATAGTCGTTATGGAGGGGCTAACTCCGGGGGTATTTTTTGAAATTAATTTTTTGAAAACATTATAAACCACTCAACGTTTCAAATGCGATACCGTACACCACTGTACGACCACCAAGAGATTTGTGAAATTGAAAATTAATTTAATCCATATGGGGGGGCTAACTCAGTGGAGGTGCGATTACGTACACGATCGAATTCGATGTCGACAAGCGACAACACGATGTTATATGCAAAGCGTCCTATCTTCGTAGCTGGTGGTTAACTATGGTCTAGGGTAATGTCAAGTCTGCGCCGATGAAAAACCCTCGGCCTTCCTGGGTGAGTTTTGTCTGGTGGAGTTGGGAATGATGGAGATTGGGTTGGTTGAAATGTTCCCGGTGGAGATTGTCATTGGTGGAGATTTTCCTTGGTTGAGATTGGTCTGGTAGAGATGTTCCTGATGGAGTTTTTTTTCGAGTGAATTGTACGGGTGCCGGCCTAAATTTCTAGTGACTGACCATGAACCATGAAAGTTAAGGAAGGGAAAATCGCAGAAGTCGATTGTCGAATTCGATCGGTGCACGTAATCGCACTCCAGATTATCCCCATCATGCATGCAAAATCTCCAGAAAACAACTAGGAAATGTGGGTTTATGAAAAAAATAAGATGATAGAACACGAACAAAATGAATGATAAATTAAAGATTATTCAATTCGGTTCGGTGATTTTTCGCTGGATTTATGTTGTGTTATAAGAAAAAGATAACACTGAGTCCAAAACTGTGACCTCCTTTTTATTATTTTTTCTTATCGTAAAAAGCCTCGACAGCCCCAGTAAAAAACGTTTCATTGCGGTATGATCGTTCGGTTTAATCGGCCGCACGTTTTTCTATTCAAACGCATCATTTGTATAAATCCCGTTTGGCGAGTTGTGTACACAAGAACGTGTTCGTCTGACGTGGCTAGCTGATAACATTAGTGAATGTTCTTCAAAGTACATGTATAAAGCTTCGTACCCTACCGTGACTAAAAACACGAATTAAGAAACCCGTAAACATTGAAATAAAAAAATAAGGTTAACCCATTAAAAATGACAAAATTAAATGAGACCAGCTGGCCGAGTCGTGGATTACTCGTGAAAATAGCCCTCGGTCTTTTCGTTCTTGTTATCCTTCTCGATTTACCAGTGCTTTGTCAAACCCATTCGCACGGACATGACGAACCAGCGAGTTTCAAATATTCAAAGGAAGCAAATTTGAATCCTCACGATCACAATCATGATCATCACAAGAAAATCGATTCAAAAGTTAAAATAACTGCCGAAGAAAAACAAAACATGATTTTCAAAGCTATGGGTTCGACGCTCTTGATATCAGCCGCTCCGTTCATTCTTCTCTTTTTTGTTCCCTTGGACAACAGCAAAAAGCGTCAACCACTTTTAAAAATATTGCTTAGTTTTGCATCCGGTGGTTTACTCGGTGACGCTTTCCTCCACTTGATTCCTCATGCTCTGATTTCTCATTCTCATGACACTTCTGAACCTCATTCTCACTCACATTCCCATTCTCCGGATTCTCAAGAATCTGCCATCCATGGACACGATATGTCTGTTGGATTGGGAGTTCTTTTGGGCATAATCACTTTTCTAGTTGTCGAAAAAGGTGTCAGACTCATCAAAGGCGACAATTGTCATTCTCATTCTCATTCTGACGATGATAGCTCCAAATCAACCAAAAGTAAAAAAGATTCCGGAAAGCAAAAAGGCAAATCGGATGAAGTGGTTGTTAAAGATTCCAAGGGAGATATAAAAATTGCTGGCTATTTGAATCTTGCCGCTGACTTTCTGCACAACTTCACTGACGGCCTTGCCATTGGCGCTAGTTATCTTGCTGGTGAAACTGTGGGATACATTACGACATTTACCATCTTGCTTCATGAAGTCCCTCACGAAATTGGAGATTTTGCTATTCTCATACAGAGTGGATGTAGCAAGAAAAAAGTAATTATTTTCGTGATTTACAATTTTTTTTGTTATGCCTTCGTATTATCAATTTTTATACTCTTATTGATATAAGCATTTTTATTATTATTATAATTACGTTATTGTCTTACAAGTAACCAGGGCACAATGAATCTAATCGAATGAAGTTTAATCAAATTTTTTGATAAAGACAAAATTTTTGGAATATTCAAGGATATGTATCGATATTAGTATTTTTTACTTTTACAAATTGAGTTTTATTATATATCGTAATTACATCCAAATATGACAATGAGAGAAACAAATTCTGGATTTTTTTATTCAAAATGCTGAACCGTTAGTCATGTTTTTATCTTTTGTAATATATGACGAAAAAAAAATGTCTTTAAATTGTAATCTATTCGTTAAACTATATTCTGTTATTTTATTAATCAAAATTTCTTCTAAACGCATGTATTTTTTTGTGAAAATAATAGAACTTTCATTATATATTCTGATTTCATTCAAATGCCAAGCTTTATAAAGGTTTATTGTTGTTGTTTTACTCGAAATGTTGAATGATTGAACAAGGTTTTCAATTGAATGATTTAATATAATAAGTTGTGACTGATTTTTTTTTTAAATTCTGTATATTTTGATTTCCAGGCAATGTTACTCCAATTGGTAACGGCTCTTGGTGCCTTGTGCGGGACTTATGTGTCTTTATGGGCTGGAGGAATGAGTAAGAAAATAAAATTACTCAAAAAAGAAAGAAATGTCACTATTTTTTGTCTTTTCTCTAAAAAAAAGAAAAGACAAAAAACGAATCAACTCAGAAAAAAAATAACAAAATTTAAACGACATAAATTTCCAGGTGATCTCGCGACGTTGTGGATTCTTCCATTTACTGCAGGTGGTTTCATTTACATCGCGACGGTGTCCGTAATTCCTGAGCTACTTTCGGACACGAAATTCTGGCAATCGGTAAAAGAGATAATCGCTCTTCTTTTTGGTGTTTACATGATGGTTCTGATAGCCCAGTACGAATAAGAAAAAAACGAGTTTTTAGAGCGAACTTCAAACGTGAAAAAAACGATTCTCGATTGTCGAGAAAAATTATACCAGTTATTTATGGTCTTTCTTTCAGAGATATTCTATAATTAAAAACCGATCGTCAGTTGGTGCGGGATGAAAAAGCCACGGAAGGGCCTCACCTCGAAAAAAAAACAATGCTTGACTCATTTTTCACCCATTTTTCTCCCAATTTTCACAAATTTCCGAGTGAACATTTGAACGATTCAGTTTTTTAATTTTTTTTCGGGGTGATTTTCCCTTCTGCAGTTTTACCACTTATTTAATACACAATGTAACATACGTAGAAAGGTATTGTAACATTTGTACAAACGCATATATAGCAATTAAGCCTCGCATTCATCAAATTCGCCAAAATCATTTTCATGGCGACAGCAAAATTTTTATTTTCTCTTTTGAAAAGCAATCAAGCCAATGTTTTAACCGCTTCAAAGTAATGTACTTATTTTTGATACTTTCTGAACGTATTTTCGAGATGTGTACATAATTTTATCTTTCGATTATTATTCATCGTTTTTGATAGCTATTGAACCGTTTGTAAATTTCCATAAAGTTTTTTCGTTGTATTAAAAGAGATGAAACTATATTTTTTCAAATGCAATTTGACCTTGTGACAGCCAATTCTCGCTCATTTCCCACAGGCTGTGTTCGATCATTGATATTATTACTATATTATTATTGTTGAAGGCAGACTGTTAAGATATATAAATAATCATCGTATATTCTGACTACAATTTTAAGTTTTCTTCATTATGTACATATTCCAACGAGAATAACAATTAAAATAAGTGAAAGAAGAGACATAAAGAATCAATAAATAAAATATCGATTTAATGTTTGCCTAAGAGTGAATTCAATTCTGTTTTTATGTTTTTCTACGATTTAAGAAACTGTTTCACAGTTTTGAGACATTCGTTAGCTTCGTCAAGGCATTCTTGATTGTTTCTCGTCGTGGCTATTTTCCAGCCTTCTTCGCAAAACTTTTTCGCCTCGTCGTAAAGGCCTTTCTTTAGATAAACGCCTCCTAAATTAACGTGAATAGCTCCGAGGTCTTCCATCTCCGGTAACTTCGAGCCTGTAATCGAGTGACACAAAATACTCGATAAAAAAAATTTACTACGCAATTAAATACGTGAGAAACGAAGATTTTTTTCCTGCCGAGATTAGTCACGTTAATTCATGGGATTTTTTCTCACCGATTTCTGCAGCGCTCGTGAGATAATTAATCGCTTGGTCGTCGTCGCCCACGAGACAACTTATCGTTCCAAGATCATTGAGCAACACGACCGTTTGCTCATGCTCCCGGCCGTGCACTTTCAAACAAACTTGATAAGCTCGCTCAATATTTTTCAGTGCTGCACTAAATTTCGACTGACTCAAAAGCATCTTCGCGTACCAATCCAAACTCATTGCCCACAAAACCAATACGTCCTCGTTTTCTGGCTCTTTTTCCATTTGGTCTTGCAAGCTTTTTATACAGAACTCGTAGCCTTGCTCTGCTTTACTAAATTATGAAGATTCTTATCGGTAATGACAATGAATTAACGAAAAATATTAACAATTTAATCAAATGTCCTTGGAATATTTTGCCTATTTACTTCAACGGCTTCTTGAAACATTTGAATGTATTTTATCTTGTCTCTTCAAAGATTTCTCACATTTTCAACATGAGAACTAAACACCTGATTATTCTTATTTCCCAATGGCTGTAGTATGAAATTCTTTGTAATTACCTCTAAAAATTATTCGAAAATATACTCAAATATATTTAATAATTGGCAACAATAAGAATAAGAATTTACAAAATTATACTGAAGTGGCTATAGAAAAAACTACCAGTAATATTTGAGTATAATTTAGGCACTGATCTTTAAAACTAATTTAAAGAATTATTTTAATGTCATATTGAGCTCAATAATCATGACAATTGATTTCATAAAAAACAGTAATTAAAAAATAAAAATATTAAAGTGTTTAAAATTTCAAGAAATGTTGAAAAAATATGATAATGTTTTGAGGAGCTTTTAAGATAAACAGGCAAATGTTAAAGTTTTTTAAGTCGGTAGTTTTTTTTATCAATTTGAAGAAAAAACCGTGACTCATCATAATTCATGAGTCCCTTCGTAATGCCTTTTTGAAAGCAAGAATTTTGAACGGTAAAAAAATTTCTCACCCAAGATCTCCCATATGCTGAAAAAGTTTAGCCATTTTCAGGCTAATATGAACAATTGTAATGTCATCCTTGGGAGTGCCTGTCGATATTAATCTCTGCATCACCGACACAAAGAGAACTTCTGCTTTTTTATAATCACCAACTTCAAACGCAAGATTTGCCATGATGTCGTAAACATAAGTTACACCTTTGTAATGCTGAAGAGCCTGAGCCTGTCTCAGCGCTATGTGTAACATTTGTTCTGCTTTTCTGTAATCTTCTTTCTGTGAAAAAGAAATGTTGAAAAATACTCTAAACTAGATTAGTAGAAAATGATGTTTTTTTATTTGAATTTGAAAAATGTTACCTGTATGAGCCAAATGGATCTTTTGATGGTCATTATGAGCTCAGGAACTTTGTCCTCTTCTTCGTCACCCCAACTAAACAGGCTCAGAAATACTCCACCGGCTGGCAATAAAAAAATTAAATCGCCGTTCGAAGCAGCTCTACTCTTGCGATTCCTGTATGAATTTCCTAAGTCCATTTGAACCAGAATTTGACGAGGTTTATTCCAAATACGATTAACTCTCGTGGTTGTCATTGGGCTTTGACAATTTGCTGTCTTTTGAAAAAATCTCCAATTTCGCACAACCACTTTTCCAAAATAATTCATATTTTTTTTCCTCGGGTTCGATCTGTCAGGTATTTCGATGTCTTTATACTATTTTTTGCTCGTTTATTCTATTTATTGCGAGGAAAAATAAATGTTTTATTGAAGAATCAATTGTTTCCATGTCGTTTCGATTTTACATAATATTCCCTGTCAATTTAAATCACGTTTTTTTTTAAATAAACACGAAATAATCCTCTATTCAACGTCGTAGTGATTATTTTTTTTTTTTTTCGTACGAAATTCCGTTGCGAAATAATCTAATAATTTTTCGAAGTTTTTAAAAATGACAATTTCCAATGAATCCAATAATAGTTTCGTAAATCCTTTTAAACAACTACTGTATAGTCAAGCATACTGTTCGATTAATCACTCCCACGCTCATTGACAACTGTCAAATTAAGAGTATCGAGCTAGCTAAATATACATTCGCAATGGTATTTCAATTTTTTCGTTGAGGTTATGTTTTAGTTTTGTGACGACCTTGGCATTCGAGTCGCACTTGCGAATGAAAACGCTGATGTGGGAATTTTTATTACATAAAAAATCATGCCCTATTTAACATTTTTTTTTTATATACATATAATATATACAATTGGAGGTCGTTGTTCTTCCAACATTGAGAAAGGATCGATTTTTGCTTCATAAAATGTAGAATGTTCATCAGCTTGACATTCAGAAGCGCGCAGGTAAATGAGAGGTCAAAGAATGTAGAGAAAGTTTTTTTTTGAATACCTTTCTCACCGAATTTTGAAGTGTTAGGCGAAAGCAGAATTTTTTAGAAAACAAATTACGTCAGCATAATTCGCTGTCTTGTGAGACCATCGAAAAAAATGAATGTTTTTTAAAAAATTTTACATTTGATTCGAAAATTTTCGAATGACGTGGATAACATTCCTAATCTTTCGAGCTTTTCATTACTTTATCCTTGCTGCGCATTTATCGCGTTTTGAATTAAAATTCCTGAAATGCCGGGAAAGTTGATAAAAATTTCGAAAAAATGATATAAAATATTGTATTGGCTAATAAAAAACGCGCAGGTATGAACAGGAACGGCCTGAGCGAGCCTGATTTCCCAGTGCTGTTTCATTTCCCCCCTGTTAAATCTCCAGCAGGTAAGTACATACATATTTGATACGTTAGTATGTATAAGCAGCAGGGAATCACGCAACGTGCCCATAACACGTATACATAAACGTTTTTCTTCGTTTTTTTTTTTTATTTCGTGCTGCTGCCTCTGTCGAAACGCAATTGTGTGAATTGTGTGTGCGTGTCCAGAGTGCTGTTTGTCGCTGGACGGTCATGAGACAACTCGACGCAAATCAGGTATAATGAAATTCTCAAAACATTTAAGAAAACAAAATTGTCGACCTTTAAAAAAAAAATGCGAAAATAAAACTGAGAAAACAGGATTTTCATCGTAATTCTAACGAATTAAAACCGGTAGATAATAAATGCGTGCGTGATTGCTTATTTTATACATCTCGCGTATTTTATCTTTGATATCGCGTGGAGGGGAAAAAAATGTTTCGCGGTGAATCAAGTTTGTTTGGCATATTTCGATCGTAATAAATTACACATACAAAGACACTCGGCGTGTCACGAGTGCGCGCGCTGCGAATCGTTTTTAATCGCTACTTTTATGAACTCATTTTTTTCGATTGAATATTTTTTATCATTATTATTATTGTTTCTGTCTCTCTCTCTCTCTCTCTCCACATCATATATCGTGTGTATACACGCTCGACTATATTTGTTCGGTACATTCGAGCGGTTTGTTTCTCCCGTCATTTGGATAAAAGCACGAGAACGTCTTATGTGCTTAACAAATCAGGTTTGACAGAGTGGGACACTCCCTGTTTTAACGCACAAAAAAAATTATGTGGATCCTCTATTGTGGCTTCAATTTTTATAAATTTCACATCCGATTGTAAGATCTTCATTTATTCGCTATCAACAATTATTAACAATTTAATAATTTATCATTTTTATCACAGTTGCGAGTATGACAAAATTTGTGAAGCTCCGAAAGTGAGGAAGTAACAGAAAAAAGCATCGAAAAGCACAAATCGATAAATTTTTGGGTAAAAATGAGTTCCGCAGCTGCGGTCGTGTCTACGGATGCGACGGACAATGCAATTGTTCCTAAAGGCGGGGAGATAGCTGCAAAGCCCAAAAATTGGGTAAAATTTGAGGAAGATCCTCAGCCAGCCAAAGTCTCTGCTCCAGCAGCAAATTCTCAAGAAGCAGTGAGCGAAGAAGCTCAAAAAGTAAAAGCGGGGGCTCCTGCGGTAATAAAACCAGAATCAATCGCCGTGAGCGTGGACAAAATAGCCAAAGCTGTAGAAAAGTCAGACACCAGGAATAAGGACACCAACGAATACAGCGGCGCTGTGATAGCAACTGAATCCGTCCAAATAAATCTCGATAGATCGGGACTCAACCGTTCCGTATCTTCCGAGAGCCCAGAAATCAATGTGCCTTCTGATATTCGTGTTTCCGATCCTAAAAGCGCGTCGCTCAAAACCATCGATCTTAGAGACACTTCCAACGGTCGTAACAACGTTAGCAACGTCATTTCCACTCCCATTGGCAACATTAGACAAGGATTCGCCAATGGCGATACCATCGTTACTCTCTTGCCTGTTAATACCAGATGGCCATGGATTACGCCAGCCAAATTCAGACCTGAACTCGTCCCTGAAGAACTTATGGCTCAAGGACTCACCGTAAGTCCTTTTACATCATATTTCCATTATAATATACAAATATCCAATTTACTATTATTTAAGCACTCGAAAAAGTACAGTTATAGATATTTTACATACGAATCACTAAAAAGTAAGATTGGGTAAACATCCTTGAGTTAATATTTTTTTTTAAACTCTTTCACACGGTTGCGTAGATTTTCGAACATCGAATTAAAAATGAATTTTTTTTTTGGAAATATTTGCACATTTATAACTTAATATACTTTATTATTGTGAATTCGAACGATTTTTAGTATGGTTCAATTTAATGCAATTTTATTTTCTTTAATGTTGCTGTTTTGCGAGAAAAAAAAACAAAAAGGCGACCAAAATAATAATAATAATTAATATTATTTACGTTTTGCAGCTCACAGTGGAAGATTACGTGCACATAATGGAACTGCTCGTAAACGACGTGCGTTTTAACATGTACAACATTTGCTACAAAAGAATTCTCGTACTTTGGATATTTACAGCATTTGTCATACTCCTTGGTCTTCTTTTCTCCGGCGTAACTGGACTGACTCTTTTTGGTCTTGGCATAATGTGGCTTATATTGAATGCCGCCGCGATATTTCTCTGCATGTTCATCAAGATAAAGCTCAATCACAATTTGGAGAAATGCATGGCACAGGTGAACAAGCACTTGTTACGTCACAAAATTATCCTCGGATTGGACGATCGAGGAAAAATATCGTGCCACAAAGTCAATCTTTGCTTCATTTACTTCGATACTATGGATTGCGTCGTAAGTTAAATCGAGTTTTGTTAATTAATACTCTGGATTTTTTAAATAATTGGCATGGTTTTGGTTTATTTGTGTTTACAAAACGTTACATTTTTTTGAGTAAGCGGGCAAAGATAATTTATTATAATTTTGATAATTTTTAACGATGAAAATGAAAATAATGCAGAAAAGTTAACAACTTTTTTCGTGCCCCACATTAATTTTAGTGGGGCAACTCGAAACACATATTTTTTTAAATGCTCTACATTTTTTTTAGAATACTTTAAAAAGTAATTCTATAGGATGAAGAAGAAAAAAAATTTCTTATGCTTTTATTTTGTCTCAATTTAGAAAAAGCTTCAAGAAGTTATCGAACGTGAAGAACGAGAAGGTAGAATTCTCGGTGGAGATGAAACCAGTGAAAATCGACGAAGGCAAGAATTGCAACAGAGAATGGACATCGACGATAGCGATATTGTTATTCAGGGAAGTTCGACCACTCGATTATCTCGTAAACAGGTGAGTTCTAATCGTCCCTAATCATTTAATTTCATATCTCTTTGCACACTCTGCAGTTATCTTTTCAAATTCTGTACTACACTCGGCCATTGCACTTTTTGTATTAAGAATGTATTGGCTAACATAAAAAAAATGAGCGAAAAATAGAAAATTAAAAAAGTTTATCAACCGATCAATATTGGACCAATAAAAAAACGTTCTAACTTTTCGCAATAAAAATATTTCATTTTATCGATGGAACTTCGATATTAAGAAAAGTAAAACTTCCATTTTATAATAAAATATCATTTTATTATAATAAAATATTATTTTGTTATAATAATTTATTAATCTTAGACCCTTACAACGGAGTTGAAAACGACCCCAATTTTTTTAAGTAAAAATCTTATTTTTCTCATTTCTCTGAAACTTTATTTGGTTTTATAGAGTTTTTATCATTAAATGTTGACCAAATGCGACTTTATCATACACTGTTCTCTTCGTTATTAAAAAACGAAGAGAATGGTGTGTAATTAAACCTTATTATCGTATACGAGGAACATTTTATATTAAAGAAAAAATTGGGGTCATTTTCGAGCCCGTTGTAGGGTTTACGTTCGGAAAAATAAATTGTAGGGATCTAGGGTTAAAATAATTCTTTTGGAATATTGATTGAAACAAATTAAAGTCCAGAATTCGTGATTTCTTTTCCGTCTATGCCATTATATTCTTAATCAAGTAGCATATACTAAATTTCTCTATGATCCACGAGCTAAATTGATGTATTTATTTTCGAAAAAAAAAAAAAAAAAAACAATCTGCATCAAAAACGGTGTATAGGGTAAAAGTGAGCAAGTATTATGCCGATATATACAACGCTGGGGGAAGGATTATCTCCGCCGTCGTTTGGACTGGACGGTCGATGAGGAGGGTGGTAATCCAAGTTGTCCTCGTCATCTTGCTTCATCCCTGTGTCCCTGTCAGTACATTGAAGAATGGTTGCGCAATAAGCCACGTGTCCAAGGACGGGATTTTTGTCCGAGATGGAGCAGTTTCCTGCGAGATCGTGGTTTCTGACGACTCGAAGGCGTTTTACACAAAAAATCGCGGTTGATTTTGCAAGGGGCGACAAATACAATTTTTGCTATTTTTTCAATATTTTCTGACACATCACACCCTCGTATTATAGTGAATTTAGGTAGTAAAATAATTCTGATCTTTAACCAATACATTCCAGATGCGAATCTACGTGATAAACGAGTGATTCTCATTTGTTAAGGATAACGCGTACTTAAAAAAGCTCTTTATCTATCCAGGGGATAGCATCGTTT
Source organism: Rhimphoctona megacephalus (assembly GCA_963989365.1). Classification (NCBI taxonomy): domain Eukaryota; kingdom Metazoa; phylum Arthropoda; class Insecta; order Hymenoptera; family Ichneumonidae; genus Rhimphoctona; species Rhimphoctona megacephalus. The sequence continues at coordinate 21,802,669 of OZ022422.1, forward strand.
TTTACAGTCATAAAAATGGCTTTTAAAGCCGGTAGATGTGTTAATTAATTTTAGAAGCAAATCACAGGTTGCCTGTATCACACTGTATTAATATATATATATATATATTGCTAGATCTTAATTATAGAATCGTGACGATAAAAATTTCCGGTACGGTGAGTCAGGAGGAAGATCACGGGATCGTTATTTTTGTTGTTATATATATATGTTTTCGATAAGCCAGTTGCTCAGCAGAATTCTCAAATATTGAACTTTTTTTGGGTAATTACACAAACATTCCAAGAGAGGCAGTGGCACAGTGGTAACGTACCCGGCCACAATCAGTGAGCCCGGGTTCGATTCCCGTCGACACCAATGGATTTTTCTAAGTGTTTTAAACTGTACTCTCTGTGGTTCGGAACCCACGTAAAAAATGTAGGTCCACAGTGCAGAGTGGAATAACAAATAGTGGAAAGAATTAAAATCAGAGAGGATAAACATGTAAAAACCCGAGAAGGGTATGCATGGAAAACATCACTACTACTACTACTACTACTACACAAACATTCCGTTACTAATAATTTCAGGCGATTGCGAATGCTCCATGATTCTGCTAATGGTTTTACTAATCCAGCGTACATTATTTTCGTTAATGTATAATAAATCATCTTTATACATTCAACGAATAATGTGATAAATCTGTAGATTATTATTGTAATATTTACGCATTATTCATACATCACGATTATTTGCAAAATCTCTTGATCGAAACTCACGCTTTTATGCTTTTTTTTCACAGCTTCGGTATTTCGTGCACAAAAAATTCATGTCTCTGTTCAATCATCTTTTTAACCCTAGGTTACTACCATTTTTTTAACTACCCTGGGTCTTTTTGACCCAAGTGCGTAACTCTTGAAGAAATCGGTATTTTTCGAAATTTTTTTCTTTTTTCAACACAATAGAACAATTTCTAACTAAACGATTGGGTCCAAATGGGCCTGGGTCAGAATGACCCAACGGTAGTAAAATAGGGTTTTTTTTTTTCCAAAATTTGTGAGTCTTGGGGGCGTCCATTAATCGCGTGAGGCCCGAAGGGAGAGGGGAGGGGTCTATTAAAACATCATGATAGATCACGACGCGGAGGGTAGGGGTATTATAATTATCACGTATATTTTTTACGCAAAACTTTTTTATGTTGATTCCGATGATTTTGTATTTTTTTAATGACATTTAGCCTAGTCGCTATGTATAAAAAAGAGCCCTGAAATGGAGAAGAGTCGATACCACAATTTCCTTTTTCTAATCTAGTTTAGTAATCTAATTTTTGCACTGGCGTCGACCGCTATTTTTGTTAAATAACTCCATTCTGAATTTTTTACTAAAAAACAGTTCTGACTAATCCTGTTGGAAATTCAATTCTTTACAACCTCGGTCATAACAATTTTTGGTCTACCATCGATTTCTTTAACATAAATCTGAAAAAAGGGGCGAAATTAAATTATTGTATCATCTCGTTTATTTTAAACATCAACGCATAAATGAATGAAAACAACCTTTTAGGGAATTCAATTCTCTACTACTTTGGTCCTCACTTTTTTCCTCCTAGGATCAATGTTTTAGGTTCTACGCAGAGGGTAATGAATAGTGGATACAGGCTAAAGGTTAAAATAAACGCGATAATGCAATAATTTTGTCTTTTTTTCAGATTCAAGTTGGAAAACATCGATTCTAGATAAAAAATTGTTATGTAATAACTATTTTTAGTCAAAAGTTGAAAATGGGCGAGTTATTTAACAATAACAAATTCCCCCCTGAAATTGAGATAGTGGTCGTGCCATAGTAAAATCTGATCGAAATTCTGGATTTATACTGCCAATGATCCTTCTCAAAGTTTAAAAAAAGGAAATTGTGGTATCTCGACTTACTTTCATTTTAAACGTACATTCAGACTGGGCTATATACCTTGGGCTGATGATTGATATTTGATCGAAGACACTCTCTTTTTAACGTTTCAAATTTCAGTTAAACATTTTATTCGGAAAGCCTTGTTTGTACTTTTTTAAATGGTGTAAATCTAATGACATGTAGTTTATGTTTATTCACGAAATAAATATTAATTTAAAGTTAAATGCTTAATGATTTACAATCAAGAACGAGCGTAATTATGCAAACAATAAATCGTTTTAACTCCATATTGTCAACGAAATAATCACTAATAAATAGTCGCCAAAAATTTTTAGATTTGGAATTAAAAATTCTTTCTACTAAAATTATAATAATCGAGAATTATTTAGAAAATCATAAATTTCGATTCGTTTAGTATTAACCCGTCAGCAGGCATGCTATAAGACTTTTTCTCACACTTATATTAAAACGATGATTACTCGAAAATTTCAAATGGCATAAGCATTTGAAATTTTTTCTATCTTCACCAAATTTGTTCTTCTGTATGATAGAAGAGTTAAAAAAATTAAAAAAATTTTTTTAGTTATTACTTTTTGTTATTACACAGTTATTACTATTTTACATTAAAAATGTTTAATAGCCACAATCACTTTAGCGAAATTGTTTTAAGTTCCTTTTTATCAAATTAAGCACTTGAAGCTATACATGTGAGAAAATCTCTCATCGCGCGCCTAATGTTTAAAGTTAAAACAACTAATGAATTACGTGATACATAGGGGGGAAGGAGGGGGGGGGGGGGCGTCAGCCGCAACGTCACTTAGAATCACGTAGAGGGAGGGAGGGGTGAAAAATTGCCAAAAATGCATCACGTGATTAATGGACGCTCCCTTGACGCTTTTAATGAATTCTATTGCTTATGACTTATTCAGCTTTGGCCCCTCTGTTTTGTTGAAAACGGTGATGGTGTGTGTGTGTTGGCAGGAGCGGGCGGAGCTGCTGTTGCTGAGATACGCTTCAAGATGGGCGCGTCATTTCATACGGCACAGGCTCGATCTGGTTATAGATTCGCAGGAGCGCAATAGAGGCATCGGTGGACAATCGGTACCTCCGCGTCACTGCGTCTCCGCCCGCTGTCCTTGTCAATATATCGAGGATCATCTTAAATACAAGCCCAAAGGCAAGTTAACAGTACGCAAATTTTTCACTATACCGGATTTCGGTTTCAAATAAATGACCGAAAAAATCGATATGCACTTCCATGATGCACACTTAACAATTCCATTGAATCTTACCAACGACAAGCATAAATATATTTATTTATTAAAGTTCAATGAATTTCAATGAATTCGATAGTGTTAATAATTTGGCTAATATTTTAAAATAGAATTCGAAAATTTTTCTTGGCTCGTTAAATTTTTTTATAACGAGCCAATTGTTAGTTACATTTTCTTTGTGCCTGTTTCTGATCAAACCCGATTTTAGAACGAATTAGTTACGTGTACTCGATTTTCAGGACAAATTAGTTGCCATATCCGCTTATTTTGGGACAAAATAGTTCCTGCCCGAAGTTCAGGATTAATTACTTTTGCCTACTCGCTTTTGTAAATCCCGAACTAGTTTTTCCTGCTTAGTTTTCAGGACAAACTAGTTTTTCCTGCTTAATTTTGAGGAGAAACTATTTTTTCCTGCATAGTTTTGAGGAAAATCTAGTTTTTCCTGCTTAATTTTAAGAACAAACTATTTTTCCCTGCATAGTTTTGAGGAAAAACTAGTTTTTCCTTATTAGTTTTGAGGACAAACTAAATTTTTCCTGTCTGATTTCTAAAAAAAACAAGTTTAAGCTTTGCAAGGCTAAATAGTTTAGCGTAGGAAAGAACAGTTTGTACTGAAATCGGGTTTGATCGGTGGACATGTACGATCCATCGATGTATGCCCAATATGCATTTTATTTGCTGCCCTTTTGGCAGCAAACTCCAACGAGATTCTCGTAAAGTTCAAATGAGATGATGGCAGCTCGTTACTCTTATTTTTTAAAAATTTTATTGAACCAGTGATAATTACAGAGACTATTTGATATTCTTTTTTTTATCAGTAAAACTTTCTCTGATTTAATAAATTATTAAATGAAAAAATAGGTTTATTTAGTACCACGAGTACTCAGCTATCCGATAATCAAAATCAACCTTAAAAGCTTTATTAATAAAAAAAAATCAATTATTTAAAATAATTTTTTTTTCTCTTAAATTGAAATACGATAAAGTAATGATAACGGATAGACATAGAATTTATGTGCCTTGTATCGTGCCTTTCTTCCATCGTTGTAATAATCTACTGCAAAGAGCTTGAATCTTTGATTAAACAATATTTTTCTCCCGCCGATTATAAATGACGAAATATTTTAACGGTGGTGGATTCGCTTTCGCTTTATTTTTTATTTCTCCCGATTAGAATAGATAACAGCTATTAATAGACGGAGAATCTCTTTCCTTATCTTTTTGCACTGGCTTACGAATAATGAAAACATACGAAAATCTTTCGTACGAAGAGCACAAAAGAAAGAACAAAAATTGTATGAATCGATCGTTCGTTCGATCGAATCCGGGAACAATTTTAGTTAAGAAAATACCTACGTATACGTTTTTAATGATTTACATACTACTTTATTTTCTACGACGTTATTTATCGTTGATTTCAAGAACGATGCGCGTCATTTTTTATTTTATTTTTACGCATCGATAACTCGTGATAACAAAATGTATCGATGATTCCTTTTTAACGATTTGCAATTGGATTTTTTTCACTTCTTGTCAACCTGTAAGAAGTTGAAGCATTTTTTTTGACGAGTTAAGCGGAAAAAAAGAAACAAAGTACCTTAAATGCAGCAAAATTGAATAATTGTATGTGTGTGCGTGTCGTTAATGTTATTTCTTTCATATCTTAAAAATCCGTCCTAAATGAAATTGGAAATTTCATTGAAAAACAAAATGATAAAAAAAAAGAAAATGGAACGATGTCTAAATTAATATATGAATATTATTTATATTAATAAGCGTCTGACTTTTATACTGTACTTATCGTGTACTTATCAGCAATTCGATACTTACTATTATAATAGTAAATCAAATATATCGTGAAGACTAAGAATAGAACAGAGAAGTTCGATTGTTGATCAAAATTAGAAGAAAAAAAACCATTCAATCAGTGATTATTGCACAAATGTTATCGCGTCCGAATAATAATTAATTAACAAGGCAATCGATATAAGAATATAAATGCATATATATATATATATATACATATATATTTATGTATACACACATGTATTTCTGTTGGAAGATTTATTAAATATTGATTTATTCATTTATGAACTGAAAATTCTTTTTGTAGTTATAAAAGGGTAAAATACTTGGTAAACAAAATGGCGTTAAATTTTCTTTTGGTAATATATCCGAATTATACGTTGTTACTAACAAATAAATGATACTCGCACGCAGCTGGACAAAAGGTGGAACAAATTTCTGTGCTCTCTCACAGGCACGCTTTGAACACTTAAGATTCGTTCATTATCGTCCAGAGCGTAAGTATTGCCAAGTAGTCCCGAGGTCTTCATTTTCAATACTTCCCGTTCACTCATTATCGCAATTTATTGGGTAACGATTAATCTTTCATTTCTGCATTGTACATTCCCTTGTAAAATATCCTCATATAATCCTAAAAAAAATGATTCCACTCTATTTCTGTTTAAAGGTGATTATTTCGAAGATAAAATTATCTTTTGTCATAAAAAAAATAACGAAAAATCCCATTCGCCTCGTTTGTATTTATCGGTGATTTTCTACAGCATATAAAAATCTCTTTTAATCCACCAAAAATGGAATTACCTTGTATCTGTGGATTAAATTTTTCAGCATAAAATCATCTCTAATAAACAAAAAAAAACAAAAATATCTAATGGATCCCGCTTCTACTTGTGGGTAAAAAATTTTTCAGGCAGAAGAAATCCATAGTCTATAAAAAATATCACGATTGGCTTATTTGTATTTGTGGGCGAAATTTTTCAGCATATAATCAACGCTAACACAAAAAAAAATCCAATTATGATCCTATGTATATTTGTGGGTGGGTGTGGGTCTTTCAGGATATAATTATGAATATGACCAAAATTTTTCAGGATATCCGCCTGGTTTCACGTGGTGCGCTTATCTTAATGATCCTGCGGTTCGTTATGATCCAACCACGACGCCTTATTAGTATTTTCAAGAGAATCCGAATTCTCTGCATTTTCTTTTAACATAGTAATTCACAGGGAATTGGTAGTAGTCAAAATGCATTTTTGTTTTTTTGATCGTTCAAGGGGATACACTTGTTACTTTAAGGGCTTACATACATCTAGAGGTGCCAAAAATAGGGTCAATTTCAATAATTTTTTTCATAATGAAAAAATGTATCTATTGAAATCATTTTTTATATATTTAAAAAGACACATTGCTATGAATGAAAGCGAAAAATTTCATTGAAAAAAATTGATTAGATGAGCTGTGGTTGTAGTTTTTGTAAAACAGTTTCTTGCATAATGCTATTTGCGGTAACCACGATTCCGACTGTATGCTTTAACCCAAAAATGAAACAATTTTTTTTTCTCAAAGTCGGCAAAAAGATACAGTCTTTGTCGAGGCCGAATTTTTTTTTTTTATGCTATTTTCACAAAATGGCATAGATTTAAATCGTGAAGTTAGGATTTTGCTAAAATGTTTCTTGCTTTTTTTACTTGTGAAACAAAAACAATGATGTTTAAAAGAAAAATCGCTCGATAGAGACCAGACAATTGTGTAAAGGTCCTCTGTACCAAATTTCATCCAAATCGGTCGTTTAATTTTCGAGATAGAACGTTTTCAAAAATACTATTTTGAAAAAAAGCATTTTGGTGTTTAAGCATCTATTAAATGGAGATTAAATCTTTTTCTCATAGCTACAATATGTTATCGATTCCCAGGAAATTTTTAGAAATGACATATAAAGGGTGACACCATCGAAAAATAATGTTTTTCAAAAATCGAGCTATTTTACTTCTCTGGATGTATGTAAGCCCTTGAACAGTATTACGAAAACGAGATTGATTTTTTTTGATAATGCTATGTATCGTGAACCAGGTCTTTGTGATACTTTTGGAGTATATTAGTTAAATATTATTTTGGAGCTGGAAGATAAATTACTAAACAAAAAATATTCTATTGATAAGGGATTTTACAAAAAAAAAAACTGTCGTGCCTTTACGAATCCGAAGTGTGTGTCCTGAATTTGTCAACGTGCCTTTTTCATCGGGGACATTTTTACAGCAATTCAATCGAATTATAATTGCTTCTACAAAATAATCGAAATATTATCGAAATGTCACAGCGAGCACATATCAAAAGTTTATACGCTGTGGCATATAAATATTGTGTTATGTGGATGAATATATTACCTGTTGATATTAAGCCATAAGGATTGATGCAATAGATGGAAATCTCAGAATTATCATATCGATACTAGGGAAAAAATGTACTAGGGAATTTTGAGTTTTTATACGTTCTGTTGAATGATATTTTGATGAAACACTTTTTGAAGACGATTTTTTCAACCATTATCATTTTAGAAAGAATGTCTTTTTCTTTAAACTTTACGAAGAGTTCGTGTAGATTATAAAGACGAAATTACCCATGTCCGTTGGTAGAAATCTCTAGAAGAAATTTTTCTCTAAAACGATTAACGTTTCAGATAAATGAGAAAACACTCAGTCTTTTTATAAAATTGAGAAAAAATACTAAACAAAAAAAATAACAATTTTACTCTTATGTGGTACAATTTCCCTTTAAATTTATACGTTCCCAATTTTGGCTTGCTTCGGTGATACATTCCCTATAAAATAAATATTAAAAATAGCTATACCGTCCATTGATCAAATTGTAATATTGTCACAAACTCAGAAAAGCTTTGTCAGATAATTTTGCGATAGATTTCTAATGAACATATTTTTTCTTTATTTTTTCTCACAAAGCATATTCTAGCGTCGGATCCTTTGCCACTCGAATTTCGAGCGAATGTTCAAATAGTACGTAAATTTAGCGGAAATGATAAGAATGGCAAATATATCAGAAGAAAGTATCGAATTGTGGAAACTTTTTGTCATTCCCAGTTAAGCACAAACTGTGTTAATTTTTAGTACGATAGATTATATAAAAAGGATCATTTTATCGATTATCGAAAATGTGACGTCATAAAAATCGTGCCAGGTCGATAAGTTTCGTCATAGATAACAAATTAGACGGAGAAAAGGACTTGTACTCGATTAGTATTAAAAAAACTACAAAAAAAATAAATAAAACGAAATATTGATTTATCGTTATTCCTCCAAAGCCGCTTGAGCTTGGCCTTTTATTTCTTGCGCCAATTTCATAATATCTTCATCTATAGCTTTCAGCGCATCAACATTCTCACGAAGCTTTTCGTCCAGTATTTTTAATACTTCGTTCACGTCCAAATAGGTTTGTACTTTTTTGTACACGTTCGCAGGGTCGTTGACATTTGTGGGAAAATGTAAATCTTCTCCGTTTGATTTGTCTGGAAACGAAGAAATAGGTATGAAACATTTATTGAATGAATTATAATTATAAAATCATGACTGAAATGTTTATTATCGATACAAAAAATATTATTTTTAGATAAATAGTTGGATGATTTTTACTTAACATTTAATTCATTAATTTATTGCAATATTATCATTTTTTAAAGTTTTTGGTAATGATAAAATTCAATATAATTACAAAACGCTCATGCAATTATATACAATTGAAAAAAAAATGGTGTAAATTGAATAATTTTATTTTTCTTACCATTTCTGATAATGTTAAATGCAACATCAGAATTATTCGCATTCTTGAGATCCTCGATTATCTGTTCAGGCAATGGATGTGGAGGCCTCGGTGGAATAACTCGATTTGTTTTATTGCTGAACATCACTGTCAACGCTTTCAATTAAATAATTTACAATAATCGTAAATTGTTAGGACACATACGCAATCTGTCAAATTTGAATTTGAGGTTATGTACAACGATATGAAAACCTTTGCCGTCAAGCTATACTTTCGTTTTACGTGATTATTTTTTTTTCTTCACTATCGAAAAATGTTATATCGGAAACTGCTTCGTTTAAGCTGTAAATTACAAAAAAAATACGGATTTTTGCGGTATAAAAATTTACGGCATAGACGTATGTTTATCTTTTATATTGCAATTGGAGGTTAGGTTCGTGTCAACAGGAAAGCAAGTTGGAATAACAGAGTCCATTTTTGCCTACTAATGATTCGAATACATCAGTTTTTACCGTTTATGAGTAAAAAAAACTTCCAAAAAGCTCATAGTTCGCTGTATCGCGGTCGCCGGCTGGTAGCGCCGCTTTCGCGTCAGCTGCCGCGTGCCAAGTGGTTGAGTTGCACGTCTCACACGCCACACCACAATCGGAGAAGTATGTGGGAGTAAAAAATCAGGAGGCGTGACAGTAGATAAAATTTATCGAATCACGCCGGAAGAGTGTGTGTGTCGGGCTTACGAGTGCATAAGTATTTTAATGTACGTGTACACGAGCCAGTGTCGATCTTGACGGGGTTGTCAAATCGTACTCGTGTCAGTGGAGAGAGTTTGCTCCTCATTGAAAATAGAAATACAAAAACATATTGTTTTTATTTCCGCGTTTTAAAAATTCGACGAAACTTTTAACTAATCGTAAATAATGGAAACTTACGAGAGCGTGCTTCTCGTTAAATCGGAAGTGTTCGTCTTCAAAATTCCTCCACGTACATCGAACAGAGGCCATCGGTGAGAACTTCATTTTTTCTCCTTTTCTTTTTATTTTCCTTTCCTTTTTTTTCTTTTCTCTCGACAACACTAACTGTACACTAAATTCGTATTATTATTATTATTATTATCAAAATGTAACTCGTATTGTGTTGTTACCAAGTGTGGGAATATCGAGAAATGACGCCTCTTCGACTTTCACTTATCAATTTCGACAAAAAAACTATCCCTCTTTCTTTTCGACTACCGCGTGTTTTTTTGATTCCCCAATAATAATAACATCTCTGAAAAACCTCCAAAAAATGTTTTCCAAACCAAACAAAAATATTTTCGTAAAAAAAATCCATTTCGATGAACTGATCATTATCTTCAACTCTTACGTGCTTTTTCTCAAACCTTGTAACAATAACGCTGGAAAACATCTCATAAAAAAATCAAAAAAAAATATGAAATCGCATAAAAATCGATTTCATTTTTTTCATTGAAAAAATTGATTTTTTGTTAAAAAAACTTTTTCCATTGAAAAATTCATTTTTTTTTAAATTGTAAACAGAGCGGCAGACTGGAGTTTGCAAGAGCCGTCATGGACGGGACGAATGCGTCTAGTTTCTCAGGGAGATTCAATAACGATTAAGCTCGAGGACAAAATAACAGGAGAATTGTTTGCAAAGTGTCCAATAGAGACTTATCCCGGAATAGCGGTGGAGCCTGTGACGGACTCTTCCCGCTATTTTGTTCTGAGGATCCAGGACGACAATGGCAGATCCGCGTTCATTGGAGTCGGCTTTCTCGACAGATCAGATAGTTTTGATCTCAACGTCGCGCTTCAAGATCACTTTAAGTGGCTTAAGAATCGTGAACAGATAGAAAAGGAAAAAGAAACACCTAAGCAAGAATTGGATCTTAGGTTTAAGGAAGGCGAGACAATTAAAATAAATATGAAAATTACGGTACGATTGTTATTTTTTAACTTTTGTGTACATCTTATACAAGTAAACTCTCAGCGTGATTTATTTTTACTCGCCGAATATTCATTTACAGTTTAAAGCTATAAATATTAGTGAGAGCTTTTTGGCTCCTAAGAATAAAGTTTGCAAAAATAATTGGATTATTTGAAAAACAATACAGTTAAAAAAAATAATGAAAAATGGAAAGATTTTTTGTTTAGACCCAGTAAATTGAATCATTCATTATTATTATTATTATTTCCATTACTTTTAAACATGTTATCATTGTTACTGTTATAATTTCTTTGACTAATTTTGATTACTGATATCAATTGGCTTTCCATACAGAAAAAAGATGGTAGCGAAGTGTCGTCAAAGACGAAATCACGTGCTTCAGTAGGAATAGGATTGCCACCGCCTCCCGGTGGTGTAAAAATCGCGCCACCACCAGCTCGAACCCCAACGTCATCACCGGCTCACAAACCCGCAGCGAATCCTCAGGTTCAAGGTCAGACCGGCTCAGAATGGGGCGAATTCGCGAGTGCCTCCCAACAGCAACAACAAGCAGCTGCTGCAGCAGCGACTCCCTCGACCAACGCCACTTGGGTACAGTTCTAAGCGCAAGAATTATTTAACGTATATTTAAAAAAAAAAATGGGGGGAAAAATAAAAAGCGAAATAACGCGGATTTAGAGGTGAGAAACTTAGATTTCGCGAATTATTGCGAATAAAAAGGAAATGGAGAAAAAAAGAGAACAACGTGCATACTCGATAGCGTACGTATACGATGATAATAATGTATTATATCGATATAGTGAAGAATAGACGCGCGAATTCACCCGATTTCTAACTCTCGGGTATTTCATTCGTTAAAGTGGCAAATAGTACACAAAAAAATGTTTAAGGAGCAAAAAAAACGAGCAATTGTAGCTAGCCAACTGTGCTACGTGTTTAACATAGTGGATTTCTTCTTGAGACTTAGGGGGTCACTAAAACCTTAGTTCTGGAGGTCGATCGACAAGCTGGAAACGTAAGAAAGACCATTTTCGACAGAAAGCTTGCTGTTTTTTAAAATTTTTTTATTTTTTATCATTTCATACGAAAACCTAATAGAAAGATTTTAATGAACTGAAAAACATCGAGAAAAAGTTCGAAAATTGTTCAAACTGGATAAAGAAGAATTGAGAAAGACATTATGATCGGAAAGACAAAATTTCCACATTTATTTTTTGTGTTTTGGAAAAAAATCTTAAAATTAATTTCATAAGATATAATTTGAAAGAAAAAATAAGAAATTTATCGATTATCCGAGAGAGTAAGACACGAGGTGAGATTAAAACAGTAACTTAAGAGATCGTTAGTCGAGAGCCATTAGATCGAGAAATTGCAATATTAATTGTTCAATCTGCCAGTGGCGTTTGTATATAACGAAAGAAATCAGAATCATCCTCTAGTTTTTAAGATAAATAACAACGCCTAAATTCTTCGTAATTTAATCCAGTTATAAAAGAAAGGAAAAAAAAAAAGAAATACTTAGCGAACCATATTTCAGAGTTATTAAAATATTTTTTCATGTTATATCCCCCGACACTATTTTTATTCCTTCGTCGTGTACTTTAAACGGAAGATGAGGGAAAAAAACAATCGCGAAATAAGGTAAAGAAAAAGGAAATGAATAAAAAAAATGAAAAATATTCATACATATATATATATATATATATATTTAGATATATGTATATCGGCCCAAGCATGCTTATTTTCGTACGAACACGAGAGTTTAACGAACTTTCTTTGTAAATACGGTAACTCTCATGTTTTGCCTCTCCGACTCTCATAAATGTTATTCATTGTTGTTAAAGTATTTCAGAGAATATAAACGAATAATAAGGGTAACTTGGTAGACCGAGTTTAGTTTTTTTCTTTTCGTTAGTTCTTTAGTGACAAGAATCAATAAAAACAATGCACAGACTCGTTAATCATAAATTATTATTAATAATGTTTTATCCAGTTTGCCACAATAAAAATGTTCGATAAAAATTTCAAAACTCAGCGATACAAAAAAAAATGTCAAAAAATTAAGTTCAATCCGAGAAAAGTCACATTTTGCAAAAGTCAACAAATTCATTTCGCAACGAAAAAGAAAAATTGCATAGTTAATTGAGTCATTTTCGATTGATATAATTTATTAATAATTCTTGGTAGTATTTTTTTCTTCAAAGTCAATACTTGTAACATTACTGAAATTCAATCTAAAAGTTATCAAGATAATTTAAAAAGAGATATAATTCAAGAAATAATCAAGAAAGTCAGTTTCATATTTCACGATGAATTTTTTTTAGTATTGTGGTAGTTTTTGTTTAAACAAGTCATTACTAATATTTTTAATGTTTGCAACATTTTAAAAATGGCTGAATTTTTTCAATTCGTTTTTTCCAGACCAATAAATTCGACATTTTTTATCGAACGAAATTTGTGACTGAAAACGTACGTGTGAAACATTGTTAATAACATTAAACACAAATTTCTAATACTAATCATTTTATCGTTTCGAATGTGATTTTCGTTTTTTTTCTTATTCTTTTGGAAAGATATTTTACATATCGCGGTATTTGTACATAAGGGTATGGGTATAAGTTGATTTGTTAGTGAAGATGAGAGACGAAAATAGTAAAACAAAAGAAAAAACAAAACCGATATAACTTGTACCGATGAAGCTTGAATTTATCGCTTGCCCCGTGTGTTTCAATTTATAAATGCTATGTACTCTGTATGATATACACTGTATTTATTATAAAGTGAAAAAAAAGAACAAAACAAACGTACAAAGCCTCGTGTAGCGTTTTAAATGATATTGCGTTAAAAAAAGAGTAAACTACAAGTTAGTTTATCGCGCTAATTAGTATCGCAATCGTCGTTTTTCGCTTTAAAAAAGCGAATCGCATGCCAGCGTATATACAACACATATATTTATATATATGAACTTATATATATATTTTTTTCTTTCGAAAGTGTAAGAAAAACCTGTACCGCATTCCATAAAGTTGTTTTGTTAAGTCCAACGTTGTTAAAAATGGACAATTCTGTAATTTAAGCTTTGCGAAACGTTTCTTTTTTTTCAATCCCTCGAATCGTAGTTCTTTTCAAACATTTTTCAAATATTCAGTATTTTGCATCTTAACTTTGCTCATGCTTTTCAAATGGGTCCATTTTGCCCCGTGGCCTAACATTTTTGTTATACTTATTGTTTCGCGATTGCGACAAAAAAAAACAAACTATACGTTTGGAATCCAAAATAATAAATGTTGGTTCAAGGGTAAAAAATTTTACTTCACTGATATGAAAATGTATTTTTAAGGTACATACTTGGCTTATAGGAATTAAGGTGTATCAATGAGATAGAAAGAAATTTGAGAAATAATTGCCGATGTATAATTCTCTATTGTACTGTATATTTAGTGTTTTCTTTGTCCATGATTAATAAATGGCCATTATTTAGCACACTCAAAGTCAACTTTTACGTACATGTTTTGTTTGCTTGTTTGTTTAACAAATAAAAAGTTACTCGACAGGGAGTTACACTTGCTGAAAACTTATCCTACAATCGATTGGTGGGTTCTCGTTTTTTTCTCTCCCTCTGTCTCTTTCTTTTGTTTTTTTACTTCATGCTGCTTTCTTGTTGGGTTTCACCCGAGATCAAGCATTAACAACGTTTATTGCGCGATACATTGAGCCGAAGACTCCGCATTGCCATCGCGCGATTAAAATGGCGCTGCACCGGACGTTGAAGCTGTTCAGCCGCCAGTGTTAAATTCTCGTCGCATTCTATGCTACTGAGAACGACTAGAAGAACGCCCAATACCTGTTTTACAAAATACAAAAAAATTTCAGTAAGTTAAGATTCTTTTTACAACAATTTAGGAATTCATAACTTCGAAATGTAAAGTTGAAAAAAGAATTCAATTATGGAGTTAATATACGTCAAAAGTAGATCGAATCCAATTCAAGAGATTTTTTTAAACATTTTACTACTTATTCGAGTCGAATGACAATTTTTTCAGTTAAAAATTGCGTAAACCAAATATAAAAGAGAAAATTACCAGACAAACGATAATGAGCAGAGTATAAATGTGTATGCTCGCTGCAGGAAGCGATTCGACTTCTTTCAGGGCTTCGGCAGCATCGGTGAGATCGGGCTTTAGTTCCAAAGCGTGACGAAGATGTACAGCGGCTTCTTGAAAGTGGCCATAAGCCTTGAATATTTGTCCAAGAGTGAGATATTGTTCCCAGGCGTTACGATCCGGTGGTTGAAGTTCCAGCGAGCGTCTCGCCAAGTACGTCGCATCGTCCAAATACTGTAGCGCGAGCAATACTCTTGCTAGATTTAATAAAACCTCTGCATTGTGGGGCGACACCGCAAGGGCTCGTCGAAAACATTCGATGGATCTTTGTGCGTTTCCTTTAATGCGCCAAAAATTGCCAATTTGATTGTACAGCTGAACGGATTTTGGTTTCTGGATAAAAACAAAAAAAAAAGGAAATTCAATTGATTTTCATTCGATAAGAATTTTTTTGAATATAATTTTACAAATGTTGCAGCTTCTTTTTACCTCCTTTTTAGCTTTTTTCAATCGTCTCTCCAATAAATCTATATCAACATCTGTTACTTTGCCGTTGCTCTTTTTAAACATAAGTGCTACGTGCGGCTCTGGCACAAGAGGATGCTTGTTTCTATTCGTGACACCCACCAAATTATCATAATATGTAAAATTCACTGGTTTGCCACAATCCAGCACAATATCGTCGCACTGCTGACCCGACGAACAAGCATACTGTTCGCTCGATATATCCGTCGATGCCGGATATGGTTCTGTTACGTTGGGCGTATCCGTTAATACGTACGACGTAAAGCGTCTGCCAATGGTACCAAAGTTAGGGCTTTCATAACGCTGAAAGAATAGCAAGCCACACACAAATACTAACTACAGGCAAAAACAGAAAACTACATAACGATTATTATTAAAATAATTTTTTTTTTTCATATTAAATTACGAAATAGTAATTATTAATGAGATATAAGAAATAAATATTCTCTGTCATTATAATTGATTAATTGGTCAAAATTGTGTCTCAAATAATGAAAAATATATTTATAAATTTTCAAAAATACAACTTATGTTGAAAGATTATATTTTTGTATCAACTTTTGAAAAAATCATAATTTGAAACATCAAATTCATTATTTTTTGTGTGCATCTATTTACTATTATATTTTCTTCAAGTTTTACTTAAACCCTCGTTGTTTTTTTATTTTGAAGTTGTCAAATTTTTTATATATTTCATCAATAATTCATGTTTTTATTTTTATTGTTAGGACCAGGATTACCGTTGAATTTTTTAATGAATTAAAATTAATAAAAACGAACCAATTACAACAAAACTTAACCAAACATTTATTTTTATTTTACTTACAATTTTCATTTTTAATCACATGATTATTAATTTTATTACCAAAAAAATTATGTGTTCGTTTTTGAAGAACGTTTGGTTAAAATAATGATTAAAAATAATTTAGAGATTGTTTTTTTTTTATAAAGTTTTACAAATTTTTATTGACGCTTCTATTTCTACAGTGCTATAATTAAAAAAATATATTTACTGAGCAATTGACACAAAGCTTTTGGCAAAGACTACAATTTTGTAGTGACAAAAAATATTTGTAAAATTGCATATCGCATGTTCTTCATGTGTGAAACTAAGTGTGAATAAAACATATTGTGTAAAATATATATTCTAAGTTCATGCATTTGTGCATTTTCTAATCCAGACACAAAATATAGAAAAAAAATGAAGTTGAAGTTTTCATCGTTGGAACGTAACAAAATTGATCATTTTTTTTTTCAAACAGACGATATTTGTCGGAAAAATTCAAAATTTCTTAAAATTTCGACATAAGACAACGAAATTGGATGAAATTTGTAAAAAAAAAAATATATATATATATAAAGAATTCGATACGAAAAATTGAAGAAAAAAATAATAAATCATTATTTTTGATAAAAAAAACTCGAACATTTGAAATATTTTGCATTACAACGAAATAAACTACGAAAAGTAAATTAAAGTCGCAAAAAAAGGGTTTTTTTCACAACTCACCGTTCGTGATCGTCAGCAATAAAATTATTGTATTCGTTACAATAAACTTGAAGTTTTTCATGATTTTCGGAGGAAGCTGTTTTGCTCCATCCTTGTCCACTACCAAAACTAGCGGTAGTGGCCAAAATATCGAAAACTGGATCATCCTCAAGAGAGGTGGGGAACTGGGTAGCTTTGATAACTCTATCGGCACTGAGCCTCCAGGAAGTTCTGGAATTTATAAGCTTTACCTGAAAGATGAGAAAACAAAGGACGTAACTTGCAACACGACCGTGTGCCCACATAATGCACTCGCCACCCTCGCCCCTGTCCCTCTTTTAATCGATCACTTTTTGCACACACGAATTTCTTTTCCTCGATTAATAAACGATGGAAAGCTTTTTTATTTTTTCTCCGTTAATCTAATATAACGGATTCTATCAATTGTTGAAAGACATCGAGACAAGGACAAAGGCGCGAAATCGCCCACTGATTATCAAAACCCTATCGAGATCATCAATATTCTTCTATGAATTTGCACACATTCTTTTCGCTAGTCACTGCGCCATCTATGAAGTTAGAATATGGGCCGGTTGTTCCATCTTCAGGTAAATTTTACCCGATGGTTTTAGCATTGGATTACCGGGAGGTGGAAAAACCGGACCTATATCGGAAATGCATTTGACGTTTGACAAATTAACATAAAGATTTTTTTACGATTGCGGGTTTTTAGTATTGTAACAAAAATTTTTGTTGTTTACTGTTTATACGTCATTTGTTATGATCGTTTCATGAATTATAACGTTTTTTAAATCAGACTCTTGTTAAAAAATTAAACGAAAAAATCCTTAATCAACGACCCTTCTGTTTTTATTTTCGTAATGCAAATTAAATGTTTTTCAGGAGATCGAACAGTGCAGGATCATTTTTAAGTAACGAAACTTTTAAGTAAAACGTTTTCTAGATTACTGGTTCTGTTGAAAAGGTTAAATATCGTAGCTGTCAATTTGAGAAAATGTCATATCGCCCAACATTACTCAATCGAATCTGCAGATCATCGCCTCTGCTCGGTCGGAATTGCAGTCATCGAGTTTGCTCGACCAATCGATAAAACGGAGCATGCCGCGAATTTACTTGAAAATCAATTGATTGTTTATTAATGTACCACCTAGTGAACTTTTTAACGATTTAAAAGTATACATATGCATGGTTACAAAGATGATATGAGAAATAAAATTTTGTCAAATAGAAAAAATAATAAGGTGGAAACCAAGTGATAGCGATTTCAAACAAAAACCGGGAGCTAAAAAAATCAAACGAGAAGACCAAAAATTTGGAAATGATTAATTATTGAAACTTCTGCATTAAGATAATTAGACATTATACATGAAGATAATTAGATAATTTTTTTAACCTTGTAAGATCAACTGAGCCACCGGGCCAAGTTTAGCGGTGTGACATTTTCGTGGGGACGTCCTCAAAATCCCGTCCTGAATTCGTTCTCCACTCTGCCACCAATATCGCATGGGCCGGAAAGATCGTAACTATAGTAATAAAATTAGTTCATATGATGAAAGTGACCGTTCTTTCGCGCTTGCGCAGTCTCATCTCAATATACGTATAGCTATAATTTTTCCGATCACAGCGCCGCCCGTTCAGACTGGGATTCCGTGTACATTTCTAAAGCACGCTGTGTCCACTCCTCTCTAGTCTTCGTGCTCCAGAAAACAAAACCCCCATTAACGAATTCAGACGTACATAGAAGGCCAGTTCTTATGGACGGCCTGAAGATAAGTACCAAGGAGACTAGAGAGAAGGAGTGAACACACCGTACTTAAGAAGTGTTCCCAAAAATTGGTAGAAAATGAGAGGCGCTGCGATCGCAAAGTACAAGGTCAGTTTCACGTCGCTGAGGATTATTATTACTATATGCATTAGTACTTGCGGTCACGAGCGCTGCAGTGGCAAAACCAGAAACTATAGCATCAACGTGTTTTGGGCACGCTGGAACTACAAATTAGCCTATGCTGCGTTCACTCCTTCTCTCTAGTCTCCCTGACAAGTACTCTGCAACCCAAACTGCCGCGTGGGGGCGCGGCGAGCGAACAGCTGCATGGCGGAAGGGGGAATTAGGCACCTATCTCTCTCTTACACGTTGCGGAGACAAAACACACTTGAGCTAAGAGCCTTGGATCGAGCCAAGGAGACTAGAGAGAAGGAGTGAACACACCGTACTTAAGAAGTGTTCCCAAAAATTGGTAGAAAATGAGAGGCGCTGCGATTGCAAAGTACAAGGTCAGTTTCACGTCGCTGAGGATTATTATTACTATATGTATTAGTACTTTCGGTCACAAACGCTGCAGTGGCAAAACCAGAAACTATAGCATCAACGTGTTTTGGGCACACTGGAACTACAAATTGGCCTATGCTGTGTTCACTCCTTCTCTCTAGTCTCCCTGGATCGAGCGATCAAAACCTACTCGTTTCATTTTTTTTTTTTAATGCATTAATGAAGTATATTAATAATATTAAGCGTATTTTTTCTAAAAATAATTATAAAATTATTATAAACTTTTTGAAGACGAATATAGTCAAAAGAAATATAAATAACGAAAAAAAACATAACAGTTTTCTCTTAAATATCACCAGGATTTAAGGATGTATGTAAAATATATCAAGTCGTCTAACTTTCCATAAAAATGACTAATATGATAGAGTTTATCACGCTGCATCGTTCGGAAAAAAGAAAAAGGCACTTAGCCGATGATTTGAAACAAATACTTAAGAATTAAAACCTCATTTAACTCCGTGTTATTTGTACCGGAAGTTGACAAAATGAAACTAAAATGATAAAAAAGTATATGTATTGTAGTCAATGTTTGGCCAAAAAAAGAATTTTCAGAAAGTTCATACATTTTTCAATTTTTTCACGAAAAAAAAAACTACTGTTCCCGATGTCGTTGTGAAGATATTCATGGTTAACTTTTGACGTTTCATTAGCGTTCTGTAAACTGTTGTTCAATTTAATACGTCCATCATATCGGACACGTAGATGCGGCAACGCAGCACGCTTCAATTGCCGGTCTCGGAATGATCAGCTGTAGTTGACTGTCATGGCTGGGTGTAGCATTGTTGCCACATTTTCTCGGGACAGAAATGAAATTATCTGATTGGCTCAATGTGTACTCGGCCACATATATCAAGTTGCATATCAATTTCATTCAAAATCGTAAATTATTATACAGAATGACATATTTTTTTCATTAGACATCATAAAAAACAAAAGGAATGATTCGGCACTTGACATTTCGACATAAAGATTAACCTTAAAAAATAAATAGATGTACTGCGGATTTGACCTTATATACATCCTTAATCAGCCAGTTTTCTTGCATGAATATTTCATTCAAAAGTAGGGATAAACTTCCGAAAAGGTCCGACCTCGGATTGAGCTGAAATTTTGTACAGATGTTCCCTTTGATGTTTTAAGAAAACACTTAAAAGGATTTTTAGCGACTCGCAATATTTTCCGAAAAATCGAATTTAAAAAATGATATATTTTACCATGCGCTAACTATACCTATATACATCACTCTGAGTACCTACTATGTTTATATACATTATCGCGCTCTCCGTTTTGTGCGGATCTTCGCCTGTATTAGAAACTCACAAGTAGCACCCTGACCCCTGGCAGCAAAATATCAAACTGCTCTGGCCCAATCACTGCCTGGTGTTTTCTATCACTATATATATACGGCCTAGCGAATATGATCATTCTAAGAAAATTTTTTGAAATAGTATAATGACCAGGTTTGAATAGTAATGGGTTTTGTCTTCCCGGCGCTTCGCGCCGGGAAGGCGGACTTTTATGGAGAAAACCCCTAGGTTTGAACACCCTAGGTTTGAACACCCTAGGTTTGAATTGTATATTGTTTGAACAATATACAATATACAACACAATACAAAACCCATTACTATTCAAACCTGATCATTATACTATTACAAAAAATATTCTAATAAACATATATATGAGGTATTCCACGTCAAACCGGCGGACTTTTTCCCTGACCCTCGCCGACTTGGGTAATTATTTTTTATATGATTATATGAAGTCTAAAAGACACCCTGAAATTTTTTCAGATTTTTCTGAACAGCCATTTTTGAAAAAAAAAAAAAAAATATCCAAAAAAAGCCCCTTTTTAAAAATCTGAACAAATTCCTAAAAATCGGTGATTATATGCCAAACATTTTAAGCTACCGCCCGTAGTGGAAGTACGATTTTTTCTGTGTGTTAATCGGCTAATAACGTTAAAAAATTCCAAAAATATCGAAAAACACTTACTCCGGCCCAATAGTTGAATATTTTGGTGCCTAAAACTAATTTTCGTCACAATTTTCGAACAATCAAATCAAAATTAGAACACCGATCCCATAGGACCCTCAAAAAGAATTGATTTTTATAAAATATGAATGAATAAAGATGAATACCTCAACTTTTTACCTGGCTCAATTTTTTTTGTCTTGTACTGGTCTAAAATATCCCAAAAAATTTTTTGGGTACGAAAATATTCAACTATTGGCCCGAAATGAGTGGTTCTTGATTTTTTGAGAATTTTTTCAACTTTAATAGCTCATAAAAACACAGAAAAAATCGTACTTCCACTACGGGCGGTAGCTTAAAATGTTTGGCATATAATCACCGATTTTTAGGAATTTTTTCAGATTTTTAAAAAGGGGCTTTTTTTTGGATTTTTTTTTTTCGAAAATGGCTGTTCAGAAAAATCTGAAAAAATTTCAGGGTGTCTTTTAGACTTCATATAATCATACAAAAAATAATTACCCAAGTCGGCGGGGGTCAGGGAAAAAGTCCGCCGGTTTGACGTGGAATACCTCATATATATATAGTGGAGAGCAAAATAAAAATATCGAATGCACTAAAAAAACATTCTATATAGATATACTCAACCAGGCTAAAATAATAACTTTGAAAATTCGATTTCTCAGAAAATATTGCGAGTCGCCAAAAATCCTTTTAAGTGTTTTCTTAAAACATCAAAGGGAACATCTGTACAAAATTTCAGCTCAATCCGAGGTCGGACCTTTTTGGAAGTTTACCCAAAAGTAGCAACTTTATTAATATTCTGATTAGTTACTTTTTGGCATGTTAAAAATGATATGACCCATGTTTTCCCATCAAATTAAAATCTTTTCGGATAAAAATTCCGAAACTTCTCAATTGAACAATCTCTAATTATTAAAGAAAAGAAGCATTATTAACTAATTATTGTTTATAATCTTTTATTTCTATTCATTTTTTCATATTGCTTTTATATAGTAAGATATTTTACTATGTGAAAGATATCTGATATAAGAATAATTGAGAGACAACATTGTGAAGTTTAGTTCTAGCTAGCACAAAGTTTTTCCATTGTTATTATGAATGAAATGACAATTATATACGGTAAATATAAGTTCTTTTAATTTTTCATAGACGAGTATAAATAACATTCACGGAGAATCAATTATTCGCAAATGTACATGAAAAAAAATTTTCAACATAAAAATTGATAACATGTTAATAATAATTAATTTCTTTAATAATTAAGGAAAATGAATAATTTGTAGATTACTACTAATTCGTACTCTATTTGTGATTTTACTAAAAAAAAAAAAAAATGTTTTCAAGTGGCCTCGACTCTCGACCATTGGAACGAGAGCTTAATATGTCGAACACATCAAGAGACGCGGTAGCGGCTCGACGCCAAGTATTAAAAGAAAAAGCCAGCGCGAGGCCTACCGCACTCTTATATACGCGAATATGCCGGTTTTATGACGTCACGGCGTTTTCAAACCGTTCTGACGTATGAACCGTTTGATCAAAAAATCTGAATATTGGTGACGATTTTTTTTCGATTTTTCTCTTTCTATTGCTCTTTGTTGCAAGTAAATCCGTCCAGCCAATCTTGGGATATGATGATTTAGCGACATAAAATCGAACATTCCGGGATACTGTGCTTTTCTTAGGATTCTTAGGATCAGACAGGTATAAGTCGCGCTCGAATGGGCGGGACATACGCCCTTTTAACGATAATCTACATTTCTCTACTGTCCGTCACGCTGCCCACTGAACGAGGCTACCCTCTCTCCTTGCGCGCCGCTGAGTGAGAGAGACAGCGCGATAAACCTCGTCCCCTCTCTCTCGCTTGTATAGCGTGCTTTCTCTTTCCCGCTGTTTCGCGCGCTCTATATATATATATATATGCCGGCCGAAATCGTAAAATTTGGAGCCGCACTAAAAATTCGATTGCTCTGCCAAAAAAGTAGATATTCCAATTTTGCAAACAAGGTTTTGAAGAGGGCATATACAGCTTCATTCTGGGTTATTTAAATACTTTTACGATTTTTTTCGGACCTTGTATACATTTTTGAACATGGTCGTTTTTCACTTTTTTTCAGTTGTTTAAAATTGGTTTAAATTACATGAATTAAATAATACGCGTAGCATTTCTTCCTGTACTTCCTGTATGCACTAACTACCGAGTCGCTACCGCGTCTCTTGATATGTATACACATGAGAAATAAACCACATGTAATAATATAACCACATGTAATAATTAAAATATTAATATATAATATATGATATCGCGTGTCATTGACAATGAGTAAGAGTAAAAAAAAAAAAAATAGAGCGCAGAGCCGCGCGCGTTTTATCTCTTTCTCATTTGTTTTCAATAAATAACGAATGAAAATATCGTATGTTTTCTGTATCGCGCGCTCTAACACTGTATTATTCTTTATTTTTTACTAAAAAAAAAAAATGAAGTTTTTGTATAAATTTTTCTACAAATATAAGGATGCCATTTATATGTCGATCAGTATAATTTTGGACACGTTTTGTCACCGCTGTGTAATCTCGCTGAATGCCAGTCAATCATCTTCGTAGATACTTGAGATGGCTGCTCCCCTGCGAGACCGTCAGCGCGCGTATTTTGTAGTAATATGCGATAAAATGTGAGGGAAACATAATTTTTTAAATTTTCGTCTTGAATTGAAATTTTATTATTAACTCTGTTTAAGTTATATTAATTTGAATATGAGTGAAGTTTCAGTGCAAGTATAGTGATTCCGAAAAAATTGTGTCCTGTCTTCAGATTTTCCATCAGCTCTCGCTTTTAGTTTTTGACATATCCTTATTGTTTTGTCCTCCCTTTCTGTACCCTGAATTATCATTTTTTTATTCAAATCAAGAGACGCGGTAGCGGCTCAATGCCAATTATTAAAAGAAAAAGTCAGCGCGAGCCCTGCCGCACTTTTATATACACGAATATGCCGGTTTT
Organism: Rhimphoctona megacephalus; assembly: GCA_963989365.1. Classification (NCBI taxonomy): domain Eukaryota; kingdom Metazoa; phylum Arthropoda; class Insecta; order Hymenoptera; family Ichneumonidae; genus Rhimphoctona; species Rhimphoctona megacephalus. Next base: position 21,826,802 of record OZ022422.1, read on the forward strand.
ATGACGTCATAGCGTTTTTAAATCGCTCTCACGAACGAACCGTTTGAGTAAAAAATCTGAATATTTGTGACGAATTTTTTTCGATTTTTCTCTTTCTATTGGTCTTTGTTGTAAGTAGATCCGTTTGGCCAATCTTGAGATATGATAATTTAATGAATTAAAATCGAATGTTTCGGGATAATCTGTCTTCCTGGAGACAAACGGGCGTAAGTCACGCTTGAATAGGTGAGACACATGTCCTTTTGATAAGAATCTACATTTCTCTGCTTTCCGTCACCCAGTCCCGCTGAACGAGGCTTATACCCCCTTTTATCGCGCGCCGCTGAGAGAGAGAGACAGCGCGCGAATCTTCGTCCCCTCTCTCTCGCTCGTAGCGCGCTCGCTCTCTTTCTCATTATTGTTATTTCTGTTATTTTAGTTAGTTTAGTATTTTGGTTTCTGTTATTTTTTTTATAAAAAAAACTATTATTTTTTTGAGAAATTTTAAGCATATTTTAAGTGTGATCGTAGGGAAATCATTCATTGTATATTATTATTATAATTAAAATATCGATTTTTTTTACAATCTATTATCTATAGCTCCTTGAAAACTCGAACAAAGCGAATCGTCTAGGAGGTTAACATTTTTGTTCTGAAATGTACTTTGTTTAAAACTATGTGAAAAATTATTCGAAGTTTAAATCACCTACCTTTTTTTATCCTAAGATAAAATAACCTTTTTTCATAGCGCTTGTACTAATTAATTTGTTTCTTCAATGTTTGTACGGAAGCATAATTCAATTAATAAATTTTAAGCGAAGTACAAATATGAGAAAATAGCTAGTTCTATTTTTCGAATTGTTAATTTTAATAGACATTTTTGTTGTTGATTAGACTAATATTTCCCCACGATTATACTAGTCTTGAAATGCATTGAATGAATAATAGTTTCCTATGAAAATTTAACAGCAAAATTAAAAGGGACTATCGCTGCGGGAAAAAACATTTTTTGCTTGTAATTTAAAAATTGATTTACGTAATCTTTAAACAATTGTTGACATATTTTTCAATGAAAGCATCTGTCAAAACGAAAAATTTGATCCACTTATCCATTCGGTTTGTATGATTTTTCAGAGATTAGTGCATGATTAATAGTAAAAAAAATCCACAGTTCAATTATAAAAAATACAACGAACGATTTTCCCATCATCAAAGTTTTTGATGAAAATGGAAGTAGTTTTTGATAAAAATTCAAGAGTAATATCGAAGGGGGTTGACACTGTGGAGAAAAACATTTTACGCTTAGAATTTGAAAAATTGTTGTATGTAATACTTTAGAAAGGTATTAAAAATGTACGCCAAATATTAAAAAATTGTAACCTTAGTTGTCAAATGACCACCTTACATCCGAATATTACATTGCAAAAAAATTGATTTTCTTTATAACTATCATTTTCTTTCCATTTCATTGTTAAAACTTGTTTTCCTCGTATAATACTCATTTAGCAGTGTTTGTGCGTCAGTGATGGAAGAAATTACTGTTTAGCTCTGCGATTGTTTTTTGTCATATGAAGGAAGTTACTCAACTTATGTCAAAAAAAATCTGATTAATCATTGTTCCCGAATGAGAATTTTTTTTACCTCTATAGGACAGTTGGTGAATATGGCCGTTTTTCAAAAAGAAGTGAAATCAATCGCAAAAAACTTTAAAAAAGTAAAAAAAGAACGCCAAGTATTAAAAGACGCGACCTTAGTTATAAAATAACCATTCAATATTTTTTCTGTTATTATATTATAATTTTTACACCTTGAAAAAACCAAACAAAAAATGTTTATACTTAATTTCCAAAAAAAAATAAGTAAATATCAACATCCGTTTCTCTTCCGTAATACTGAAAATGGTACTTCACCCCAAAAACAATGAACAAACATACTAGAAAAATTTTGGCATTCATTATCGAATAAAAACCTATTTACATGTTTTATTTTGTTTTTGTCTTGATATGTGATGAGTACATAGAAAAAAGATCTAGTTGTAAATTGTTGCCGATGATTGAAAAAAAAATGAAATCATTTCAACGTAGCCAAGAATGGTGAATGAATTACGAGTTTCGGAATGGAATCATGTACATCTTGAAGATTGACCTGCTAGAGGTTTTTGTCACCTCAAGGGCTTCAAAAAAAATTCTGCGGATATAAAGAAAATGTTATTCTGCTTTTAAGCTCGCTAAGCACTAAGAATGTACAACACAATTCCACAGAGAATAATACAAAAAACAATTACATATAAATGCGCAAATACGTGTACCGCACTAATTCACTGCAAATACTACACACAAACTTGGCGTGCATGGTTTTCAAATTACAGCTCGGCGAAGGAACGCTCCATCCATCTGTGTATTGAGCGAATTCAAATCACTGTAAAAACCAAGTGTGTTATTCAAACACACATTGAGTGTCTTCTGTGCTTAACGCCATAAGCAAACTATAGATTCGTTGTAGCCGATTTCTACATGTTTTAAAGTGTGTTGAAAATTCTACAGTTTGCTTATGGCATAAAGTCCACCCATGAATTCATTTACTCGCCTATTTATTTCTTCGTTCATCCTAACCATCTATTCATGTAGCCTATCTAATCGTCTGTCCGTACGTTCAAAAAATGAGTATACGGTAGAACGGATAGATGGGTTCAGAATAAAGACGTATAAGCGGTTCAAGTTCCGTGCGTACATCTTATTCCGTCATCCCATCCATTCATTTTTTTCTATCCGTCTGACGATTCGATCCATTATTTTATTCACTGAACTCAATCAATCATCGATCAATGAATCGATTCTATTTAGCCGGTGGGCCAGTCCATTCATAAATGCATCCCGTTCATCGATCCATTTATCTTATTTTGCCATTCCTTTTATTTGTACAATCCAACTCTCCATTCATCACATCCATTCATCATTTCATCGATTCAATTATTCGATTCGTTCATCGATATATACTGTTCAACTATCTACTGTTCACCCATTTCATTCATCCATCTTTACAGATCATCTCATTTTATTATCCATTCGTCCTTTTCATCCATTTTCATCCCTAATCTGTACAACCTAGTCATGTATTTCGTTGATCAAATCATTAATCGGTACTCTCCCGTTCTATCCACGGATCGGACTTCTTTCACTATTGATAGAAGAACTGGTTGAATATTGATTTGGATAGCATATTTAATCAACTGTGGTGTCTTCTCGAGCTGTAATTTGAAAACCATGCACGCCAAGTTTGTGTGTAGTATTTGCAGTGAATTAGTGCGGTACATACGTGTAAATACAACACGTGCATTTGTACACGTATTTGCGCATTTATATGTAATTGTTTTTTGTATTATTCTCTGTGGAATTGTGTTGTACATTCTTAGTGCTTAGCGAGCTTAAAAGCAGAATAACATTTTCTTTATATCCGCAGAATTTTTTTTGAAGCCCTTGAGGTGACAAAAACCTCTAGCAGGTCAATCTTCAAGATGTACATGATTCCATTCCGAAACTCGTAATTCATTCACCATTCTTGGCTACGTTGAAATGATTTCATTTTTTTTTCAATCATCGGCAACAATTTACAACTAGATCTTTTTTCTATGTACTCATCACATATCAAGACAAAAACAAAATAAAACATGTAAATAGGTTTTTATTCGATAATGAATGCCAAAATTTTTCTAGTATGTTTGTTCATTGTTTTTGGGGTGAAGTACCATTTTCAGTATTACGGAAGAGAAACGGATGTTGATATTTACTTATTTTTTTTTGGAAATTAAGTATAAACATTTTTTGTTTGGTTTTTTCAAGGTGTAAAAATTATAATATAATAACAGAAAAAATATTGAATGGTTATTTTATAACTAAGGTCGCGTCTTTTAATACTTGGCGTTCTTTTTTTACTTTTTTAAAGTTTTTTGCGATTTCTTCTATACTTATACTTGACATCTTGCTTATCGGTGGAAAATGGTACCTGCTCATCAAGGCCGCTTGATATAGTTTTAAGAAGTATAGTATAAAACTCTGATTTGAAATTTTCCTTGATAATTAACATCAAAATACCTAATAATGGCAATCGATTTGTCGAAAAATTAAATATGGTCAATATATCATTTCTGTTTAGTTCAGAAACTTCACATATTAATGTGAAAATATATCATATTCTTGATCATAATAAAAAAAATATGGCAAATATGCAAAGTAGATAAAAAAAAAAATACGTCCATGTTTTTCTACAAGAATCTATTTTCCCTGGTATGTGTCGTCAATTTCATTTCGCCAAAAAAGCAGAAGAAACCGAGCGAAAGCGGGACACCATGATGTCCCCAGCGTATAAGCGTATATAAGTCTACGAGAGGGAGCGAGACGCCATGATGTCCCCAGCATATAAGCCTACGAGAGAGAGCGAAAGCGAGAATGATACCCTGCCGTCAGCGCCGCTAACCCAGAACTAAGGCTGGGAACATGTCCCCACTAAAGCCGGCACATAAAATCCTTATGGACTGTTCTTCTATGTATGTCTGAATTCGTTGCCCCCATCACCGGCGATCTTCCTGTTCATTTCTGGTTCGCGTTGGATCGTCCGGAGCAAACCGTCATGCAGATCTCTCTTTTTATTATCGTTCAATATAATAAATATTAAAAAACCGTGTAGTTCGCAAATTTAATGAAAACTTGAACTGTGACATTTATCGAAAATCGGTATTTATTATAGTGTTCAAAAGTTACCAACGAAAATCGTGTAAGTACAATTTTTAATCGCAATAACAATCGCTATCATAAGACGTTTCTTTTGTCATTTGGGACGATTCGTGTTCTTTTTTTTTGGTACAGAAACCAGAAACAGAATAATACTTTCAACGAAATCAGTCGAATTAAGTATAGAATTTTAATGCGTTAACTCTCAAATACACGACATGATCGATCGTATTGACTTTTGTCAAAATTTGTATATCGCCTTTATATTTTCTGTCATAACAAAGATCGTGCCGATTCAAGGAAATTTTAACGAAAATAATTCTTTCAAATACTCTGACTTTTCCAGCGAATTCTTTTTTTAAATCTGTCGTTTCAAATACTACTTTTTTTGTCAAAAATATGAATTCCTGTTTTTTATTCTTAGCAACGAAATATCGGAATATCAGAATGACACTAATTTGTCAGTCAAACAAGTTGAAACAAGATTTCCCCGTTTGTTTACAATTGTAATATCTATGATTGTTTTCCCTAGATATATATGTTGATGCAGGGTTCATTTATTTTCGAACTAATATTCCGATGACAATAATCACAACATTGTATAGAAATAAGTATTTCGATTTCGTGCAAAACACACAATGTTCTCGCAACATATTGCAATATACTTTGTATCCCATTCACTTTCCTTTTCTATATATCTTATGGGACTTCTTTAATTCACGTATATACAATTGTTAAATGTATATTTAATTAGGATGGGCGGTGAAGAAGGGGTAAAATATAAAACGTTTCTTCGAGACGAGAAATTGCGTAGAAATATAAGTAGAAGACTTTATTACACGTATGACACAATGATTTTATCGCAGAAATAGTCACGGTCATAAGGGCAAAGAAAAATGATGGCATTGAGGCCAATTATAATGCTTCGATACGCACACATAAGAAAAAATATATAATGAAAAATCTGCCCACGATGAGACTGGTCTTAAAAATTATATAATTTGTCAAAGTTTTTTTGTGAATTTTTTGAAAAAAATAAAAATGGGCAATCGTCCTAAAACCAATGTTTTTTTTGCTTTAAATTGCTTTGAATTGATAAAAAATATGGAATACAAATATTAATTATTCTTTTGTATTTTTTTTCTAACTACGGTGAAAAAGCAACTTTTCTAAAAAAAAAGAAGTTCGATTTGGTCGATTTTTGAGAGAGTTACAGTCATTTGAAGAAAAAAACATCGAATTTTGAAAAAAAATCATATCTCACAAGTGCATGGACAAAAAAATCAAGAGAGCTTCTTTCAATGGGTCATACAACATATAAAATTTTCAGCCAAATCAAAGAATGGAAGGGTCAGACCCAGGTCGAATCGGTATGGAATGCCCCATATGTAATAATATTGATTAATATTGATAAAAATTGCCGGCAAAAAATCGCTTGTGTTTACAAAATTACGTTGATTCGATTTTAAGGTTATGTTATCAGGGGGCGAGACCCCAGCGCCACGTGCCAATTTTTGATGAAAGTTTTCGTCGGTAAGAGCACACCCCCACCGCGCAAATTCTGGCAGAGTACCCAGAGTAAGACCATGGTCTTCCCCGCGTTACAATATGGCTGACTTCCGGCTTCATCGGAAAGTGGCCTACGTGGCACCACGGTCGCGCTATTGTGACGAATGCGTAATTCGTCGCTAGAGTGCGCTGATTTCCGTGCAGAAAAAACCGCGAAAGCGCAAATTTTCATACTAGTATTTCATATAATCATGTATTCTTTTAATAAGCTTATCGTTTATTAAAGATTAAAGAAATGAGAGGAACGTGATCGACTTGGGTGACTATTGAATAAATTATGTAATAAGCAATAACTACTAATCGATAAGAAAATACGATAGCCCTCGCATGACATAAATATAAATAGTTAAAATCATTCACAGTTAAATTTGATATTCTTTTAGTGCATACGAATATAATAAGGCTTTATTCTTAATACTTTATGTAAACAGCTTCAAACAACGAAATTTTGTGACCGGATTGATTTTATAAACAATATTAATAGTCTACGATATATCTGTCATCGATACTTATGTATGAGAGCGAACAACAAGACGATTGTAGTGAGCGTGTGAAAGCGAGTCGTGGGTCGTGGAACCAAAGAAATCATGAGTGGGAGAATAAACGAATGTCGCGATTGGTCGATGTGTGAAAGAAGCGTGCGGAGTCTGCGCGAGAGACTCAAAGAATGAAGGGACGAGAGCTGAGTGAAAAGAAAGAAAGAACAGAAGAACTTTGTCAACCATCGAGAAAAGAACTCTTGTTAAATAAGAATTTGTCAAATAAAAGAATGTAATTTCTAATATCAATTGTTTCATCAAAATTATTTAAGAGAAAGTTTGCAAGGCGAGCTTCAGCTCCTTATCAATCGGATCTACCGACAACAAATTAAATATTGCGCCAATTTCCCGCTCGGAGTGTTACACTATCTATATGCCGGGATTATCGCGCAGGCAATTTTGAGTCGGGTTTGCGTTTTTATTTGTATGTGGCATTAAATACCGACCGACGGTATGAAAAAAATCTGATTAAATTACTCGACCTTGTGAGAGTTGGGATTAGGGATTGAACTCATTATTAATCAGATACTTTCAGTGGCAACCAAAATTTATCGACTGCACTGTAGAGCATTATAATTTCGAAAAATATTAAAAATTTGATTGTAAATTGCTAAATAATAGAAAAAAACGTTATAAATATTTAATAATATAATTCTTACCAATTATTATACAAATATCATCAATATTATATTAATGTTTGTTTAACAATGAAAAAAAATATATATTTTTATTAATCGACTCGAAATCCGAATAGAAAATAGAATAGAGCGAGTCCGAGAATCGTCCTTTCAGACGCCTTTGTTAGTCGCACAACGAGAGATTTGTCTTCAGTCATGCGTTCTACACAATCCGCGATATTTAAGCGACTCGTAGTCTATCAAGTCCGTGGTATCGTTGAGACCTGTTTGAGTTGCGAAAAAAATCCGATGCTTGGTTTTTTTCCATGCTTAAAATGGATGGAATATCGAGGATTTTGAAAAAATTCGTTCGCGCAGTCAAAATGTCTATTTTATTTTCATTAAAATGAATATTCAATTGAATGATAATGTTCACATTTTCTCCCTGTTTATTCGTACTCATGGTTTTTACGATCATTTTTCAATGTACTAAAATTTCCAAAAATATTTGGAAAAAAAAATGGAATTCTTGCCATTTCGAATAATTCATCAATATTTATCATATTTTTCAGAAGTCAATGGCGTACGTGAGCAGAAATGACATATACAACGAGAAGGACATAAGATCGGTAATACCGGAAGCGCATGACCCACTGATAGAAATATGGGCCCCGGGGTTAAAAAAAGCAAAGAGTTATTGGCAAGTGGGAACGTCGCCGGTGAGTCGAGTAAAAATAAGTGCGCTTTCGGAGCAGGCGAGCATATGTACATCGAAAGCGACAACGATAACGGGAACAGCATCGGAGAATTACGAGCCGATAGAAACCCTGGGAATCGTAGTTATCCATGTATGCAACAATTTTCGCATTGAGGCCCACGTAACGCGATCGAGAGACGTGGCTCCTTTCGCGGTTGATGGAATCCTCGGTTCGGACGTGATAAAAAACGATTGTTGGGACTTGGACCGACAGAGACAAAAGTTGAGTCGTCGTTCGGATCCAAATTTGGGCATGTCAGTATTACCAGGAAATTATTATATTTCCGATTACCCAAGAAAGTTGAAAGAAAATATTAAAAAAATGTTAATCTCCAAAGAAAAAGACAATTGGGCATCGGTGTCGAGACGTTTGCAACAAATGCGTCCATATTTCCGACCGGAAGTCAACGACGACAATCGCTCCTCGGTGATCGATGTTCTTGACGATTATGTCGATTGTCTGTATTTACCGAGCGACGTTATTCCGGCAACAAAATTGCTTAAATATCCTATTAAATCGAGAGCGAACGATATCGTTGACCTTCGTCAATCGATTTCTTCGCAAAGTGACTGGGATGAAATCGAAATTCTCGTCACTGATTTATTGCGACAGGATATCATAAGAATATCAACTTCTCCGTACAATTCTCCGGTTTCTTTGAAGGAAAAGAAACGTGACTCACGTGGCAACATTGGTTATCGTATTGCTGTTCAATGGGAAGAATTGAACAGTCGCTCGGAAAAGGAAACCTTTTCGATTCCCCTTATTTTAGATGCTGTCGACGAACTCAACGGCTCCAAATACTTTTCCGTACTTGATCTAGCTTCGGCCTCTTATCACATCGCTCTCGAACCTGAGGATCGTCGCAAAACTGCCTTTACCGTCAGAAGTGGACATTATGAATTTCAACGGATGCCTGTTGGCATTAAAAATGGTGCTGAGTATATGCAGCAATTAATGAACAAAGTTTTGGAGGGAATTAAAGAACAGGTCTGTAATTTTTAAGAAGAATATTTTTTATATTATTATTATTTAGTCATAGTTTAACGTTTCTATTGAAAATAATGAAATTCCATAAAAGTTTCTCTAATTTTACAAAATTATCAACATTACAAACTAAACTATAAACTTAAAAACTATAGACTACTCACACGATTAAATCATTGCAGGTTTTCGTGTCCCACGACGATATTTTGGTACACACACCAACGATGGAAGAGCACGAGTTTCAAATACGCAAAGTTTTGGATCGTTTGCGTGCGAATGGCTTGAAATTACGGCCAGGCAAGTGTCAGCTTTTCAGGACAAAAGTCTTGTATTTGGGACATTTGATAACGGACCAAGGAATCCTTCCGGATCCGGTAAAGATAGAAAAATTACGAACCCAGCCAAGACCCGAGACAGCCGAAGATTTGAGAAGTTTTCTTGGTTTATTGACCACGCATAAACGTTTTTTGGTCGATTTGGCTGGTCGAGTTAAACCCATGTGGGATTTGTTGAAAAACAAAAAGTTCGAGTGGACCGATAAAGCTGCCGATAGTTTCCAAGAAATTCGTACGAACTTGGCGAAAAATCTTTTGCTCCGTTATCCCGATTGGAGTCGTCCCTTCTTCGTTCTAACTTACAGTACCCGAAATAGCATTTATGCTGGACTCATGCAAATAATTCCAGGCTACTTACAAGCGCAACCTATCGCTTGGGATTCCAGAACTTACACTCCTGCCGAATTTAAATTATCCTACGACGAGCGAGAAAAGTTGGCTTCTGTCTATGGAAAGAAAACTTTTCATCATTACGTACAAAACTCCAAGTCCCTCGATGAACTCACTCGAAACATGTCCATCAGAAATTGAAATTTCATGGGTTTTAAAGCTCGCATCAAACAATGCAACTAAATCTTCTTTTTTCTTATTTTTTTTTTTTTTTTTTCACAACTCCAATAACGCAGATTCGGCCTCTTTATCTCTGCTAAATTCCTATAAATTCTCCAGAAAAATTGAACAAATGAAAAAATGGGAACAACAATCGTTGCATCTTAATTCAAGCCTCAAAACCATGGAATTTCATCCTCAGTCTTCTTTTTCTTTACCACGAGTGCCTTTTTTCATGGCCATATTAAATATGACATTTCATACAGATGTGATTTACTTATAAGAAAACTTCTCCATTTTCCATATTACAAAGAGAACTCCAGTTTTTTTAATACGTTTCTCATGGAGTCATTCTATACTGTAAAAATATATATATAATTATAAAATGAGTTATACTTGAGTGAGAAGTAACGACAATCTTAATAATATTACGAGAAAAGGAACGTTTATATTTGCATTGTTGAAACGCTACGAAATCTTTTATTTCCTATTGTTTTTTTGCAGATTTTGATTCTGCAATTTGAGTTGTTTTTTGCTCTTATAAAATTAAAAAAAAATTCAATATGTCAATTTACTGAATTGAATAATAAAATGAAAAATACGTTGTATTAAAACGATGTAAACTGTAATACCATTGAAGAAATATAATAGTGTTTGTATTTTTCTGATAAAACAAAGTTAATTTTGTGCAAAATAAAAAGAAAAAAAAAGTCTAACTTTTTAATTTATTTATCCATCGTGAAAATAATGAAATTATCTAAAGCAGTTGAAAAATGTTACACTTTGTAAAATCTCGATCCTAAGTTACTACCCATGACTCTACGACCCAGGCAACTTTGCCTACATCGCAGGCAAAGTTGCCTTTAGGTTTGTTCGTGCTAGCTGCACTTTCTGCACTTTCTACACTTTTTTTTGGAATTTATATTACTATATATTACAAAAGTGTAGAAAGTGCAGAAAGTGCAGCTAGCACGAACAAACCTTTTGGCTTACATACATCCAGTGGTGCCAACAATAGAGTCAATTTCAATAATTTTTTTCATACTGAAAAAATGTAATGAAATAATTTTTTGTATATATAAAAAGACATATTAATGTGAATGAAAGCGGAAAATTGAATTGAAAAAAATTAATTAGATGAGCTGTGATTTTAGTTTTTGTAAAACACTTTTTTTTGCAAAATGCTATTTGCGGTAACCACAATTCCGACTGTACGCTTTAACCCAAAAATAAAACAAATTTTTTTTCTCAAAGTCGACAAAGACTGCAATCGGTCGTTTAGTTTTCAAGATACCATGGATACCGTTTTCAAAAACACCATTTTGAAAAAAAGCATTTTGATATTTAAGCATCTGTCAAATGGAGATTAAATTTTTTTCTCATAGCTGCAATATGTTATCGATTCCCAGGAAATTTTTAGAAATTACATATAAAGAGTGACACCATCGAAAAATAATGTTTTTGAAAAATCGAATTTTTTTACCTCTACGGCCGTTTTCTCCAACGTTAATCGGAGTTTAAACTCAGTTCATCCTATGCCAAAACTATATCAAAAAAATTGAACTGAGTTTAAACCGCATCGGAGAAAACGCTCGTAGGTGTATGTAAATAAACCCTTAAACTCTTGAAGAAATTGGTATTTTCCGACATATTTTGTTTAACAATAGAGCAAATCTTGACGGAGCAAAAAATATAATGGAAAGTATTTTAATTTAGTTAAACGGGTAGTTTGGCCTGGCTCAAAATTTCTCAAGGACCCACGGAGTCATGAAACACAAATTTTCCAAAGCGGTTTTGTCATTGGTCGGTCGTGACCTCCCCACCATAAACACCCTACTACTAATGTACGTTTCGTATCCTTTGTATTGCTAGTGCTAGATTCAAAACAGTGCGTCTTGGAGAGCCGTAGGATAAAGACGTGTACGACGTGTGTACGATTCCCAAAAAAAGTCAAAGCTCTAAACAACACCTTTGTTCTCTTTCAAAAGAACTCAAAAACTGTATACTCGTGGATTCCAAGTTCCCGAATTTCCTCTATGCACTACAACTTCAACGGATCAAGTAAGTAAACGAATTTTCCTTTTTACACATCTTTTGGTCTCGAGCAATTATTTATTTACGAATAAAAAAAAAATTACGAGCCTGAAAATTCTTGGAATGTCGCATTTATGTCAAATTCGTAAAATATGTCGAATTGAAAGTATTGTCGAATATTCGGTTACACATTTTTATTTCGTTGATTCATATAGACAATTGCGAGGTTTGATTGAATATTCTATATTTATATAAATATTTCGGTACGATTTTTTTAACTATTCAATTTTTTCGAAGTTTCCTATCCATTTTTTACGCTCCCAACTAAATAAATAACTTTTCTAGATTACTTGAACTGTGGAAAGCCAAACGGTGAATGAAAAAATTATTGTGAGAGAAACATGTTGGGGGTATTTGTGTACATTATCGCGACTTTCGGGGCCAGAGACTGAACCATACCATAATAATATTACGAAGTTTATTCAATGTTCATTCAACACCATAATCTTATCACGAAGTTCATTTAACTTTGTGATCGTAAGACACAATGCAATAAAACAAAATATTTACGATTTGGCTCACGATAATTGTTATTTATTCACGAAAAAATTAATTCCGACAAATGAGCGTTTCATTATAAGTAGTAGCTCGTTTAAAATACGTGAAAATGGTTATCTAAACAAAGATGAAATTCAATGCCATTCATGTTCGTCGACATGAAAATCTAATTTTTTTTCTCGTCAGTTTTGAATAAATGTTTACATAATTTTTTACGGTTATATTACTATTTACATTGTTGACGTGGAACAATTTTCGCTCCTTAATTTTGGAAGTTCGTATTTTTCATGCAATTCTCGTTTTTGGATTACAAAAAAGTATGACAAATTTTTGTACCATAAAACTGTAAATAAATAACGGGCACTACTGAAAAAATGAAATGATTCTTCACAGACCAACGGTGTAAATTTTTATTATTCAATTTTTCATGTGATTGAAGAAACTTAAAAATAGTAAAAACATTTTTTCTCGAAATATTAAAAAATAAATTTCGAAAATTTTTTTTTGCACATTCAGTAACGATCAAATTTCATTCAGTAATTTATTCAACAAATGAATTTCATTTGAAACAGACTTGTTGAATGGCACTAGAAAAAAATTTCGTATAATTATCACTTCTTAATTAAGCAGCGTTGAAAAAATAAATAATTTCTATATCTTCTTCAATTTGGATAATTATTAGGCAACATGAATCTGAATGACAAAATATTATCAAACTATAGGAAAATTTCTTATTACAGAACTCCGCATGAAAAATGCCACCGAACTCTAGAAGATCTTATCGTCGTCGTTCGAGAGGATCGTCAAAGTGTTCGCCAGAAACGACAAAGAATAAAACTGAAATCAATAGCGAGACTGAATGCAAAGCGATATACCCCGAAACTTCATTGCCGACAATTTGTTTACGAGTACCGGAAATGAAAAACGAATTGTCTTATTGGCTGGTCGTCTCGTCACCGGTGACACGTTTAAAAATAAACACATTGCGCACGGAAGTGAAAATAAACACGGAGGAAGCGAGTGAAATTCAAGGAATGTTTGCGGAGGGGTACAAGCCAGTGCCAACCCTGGGAACCGCAATAATTCACATTTTCAACAGACCGGTAAAAGTTCACGTAACAAGATCGAAGCGAGCGGCGCCGATAGTTTGCGACGGAATTCTTGGAGATGGATTTTTAAATGCGGCTTACGGCTACCCACGGAATTACAAACTACGTCTTATTCCACCGACAGTCCCAATTGCAACGGGAGAAAACACGATACCCGATTATGTCTTGAAATTACATCGTGCTGTGGACCAGGCGTCATTAGCTTATAAGAATGGACAGTGGACAACTATCTCTGAGAAGCTGACTGAACTACGCAAATTTTTACCACCAGAAGTAGCCAATAATTCACTCGAACCGGTTCTCGAAATATTGGAGGATTATGCTGATTGTTTTCATCTGCCTGGCGACAAGCTCATGAGCACAAAATTAATGAAGTATAAAATAAAATCGGGAAACAAGGAGGTCATCAATGTGCCTCAGCACGTATTATCCTCGAAGGATTGGAACGAGATCGATTTTCAGATTGAATGTTTGTTCCGGGATGGTATAATACAACCCTCAGATTCACCCTACAATTCACCGATTCGTCTAATCAAGAGAAAGCCTAATTCCGACGGAAAAGCGCGATATTCTCTTGCCCCCGATTTTCACGAGCTTGACAAGAAGTCTGCAAGCGATAAATTTCCAATACCTGACATAGTCGAACTCACGGATCTCCTTCACGGTTCCAAATATTTTTCTGTTTTTGATTTAGCCTCAGCTTGCTATCAAATCGAGCTTGATCCTGATGATCGTGAAAAAACAGCATTTTCAACGAGAACCAAACGTTACGAGTTTCTACGTATGCCACTTGGCATTAAAAATGCATCGCAAAATATTCAGCGTCTCTTGAATCGCGTTATCGACGATATGCTTTATTCTCCCAGTGTGGCTTTCGTCAGTTACGACGATATAATCGTTCACGCGCCTACGATCGAAGAACACGAAGTCAGAGTTCGGAAATTACTTTCAAGAATTCAAAACGCTGGATTAAAATTGCAACCGTCCAAGTGCCAAATGTTTTCCAAGAGCGTTTGTTATTTGGGCCATTTAGTAACGGACGAAGGTCTTCGTCCTGATCCTGAGAAAATACAAAAAGTGCGAGACTACGAGTTGCCGAAAACTCGTAATTGTTTGAACTCCTTTCTGGGACTTTTGAGCTGTTTCAAACGTTTCATACCGAATTATGCTGAGATAATTAAACCGATGAACGATTTGTTCAAGAACCAGAATTATGATTGTGCATGGACGAGCGAAGCTATTCGAAGTTTCGATCTTATGAAGAAAGCTTTTTCGCAAGAGCTTTTGCTTCGTTATCCCAATTGGAATGAATCTTTCATACTTGAAACCAACGCCTCTGATGTTGGCATTCAAGCTGCTCTGTTGCAAAAAAATCCTAAATATGGGAAAGCCTTTCCCATTGCTTATGCTTCGAGATGCTACACTCCAGGAGAATCATCCTATAACAAATTCAATTGCGCACATCTTGCTGCTATTTATGGTATGGATACTTGGTACTGGTATCTCAACGATATAGATTACAAAAAAATAATCCTAAGAACACCCGAACCACGGGCCTTTGATTGGTACATCCAACGACAGTCTGCTAATTCTGATTTACTCAAACGTTTCACGCTTTCATACTGTGGCTCAAATTTGACGATTGAACCTCTTCACTCCATGAAATAGAGAAAATTTCTATGAAAAAAATGCCATTCAGGGATTACACGCATAAGGAAAAATCTTAAGTTTACATCAGAACGAAACTGCGCTTGGTTTTCGTTATTAAACGGTAATGTCTTGTTATATTAGCAATTAAGTTACTTTTTTACTTTGTACGCTGGTCATAAATTTAAGTATTTCCTACGCTACAAATAATAAGCTGCTGTAATTGTTTTTTTTTTCTATCACGTTACAGTTTTGATGGACACGAATGATTTTTTGTTTATTTGCTACTCAAATGTGTATTTTGTGCACGAATATTCTGATTTTTGTTTTGTGTCAAAAACAGTGAACCATTGAATAATATTTTATAAGAAATGTCTGTAATTATATTCAATCACATACAAATCTCTAGAATTAAATACGTAACCAATCTTTAACCCGTAGCAATCACACTGGTGCGAATTTGCACCACCGAAATCGTATTTTTTGAAAATTTTTGTTTTGATTGTGACGTATTTACACTATATGAATATTATTTTTCGTATACGAGACTATTATCATTGAATTCCTGGGGGGTTTTATTCCAAGAAACTCGAGTTATTAAATGATTTGCGATTATTCGGGCGAGAATTTGACGATGCAAAATCCCAAATCGCACTAGTGTAATGTGGTTGGTATGTATCTTCGATAGAAGTGCGATTACTACGGGTTAAAAAAAAAATAGATTTTTGGAAAAATTCCCAGGAAGGGTATTTCTTTCAACGCATCCAAAGGGCTTCTATTTTTTTCTTTTTTTATTGAGATAGCGAGGTAAACCTTTCCCCATTCTCATAAATATACGAATGGTCGGTCGTATGAAAATTGACTTCATTAAATAATTTTTACGCAAATAATTTTTTCAAATACTCCGCCTACTTTTCAAGCGAAATTTCTTTTTTTTTTTTTAGACACGTCATTTGGGTGTCGCCCACAGTAACTTCTGCCAAAATACCTCGGCAACTCATCTCGACTTTTTTTGTAGATGTAACAGCCATATGAATTTATTTAACTTTAATAAAAGCATCGGCATCTTGTAACAAATCCGAATCTGCACTGAAAAATATTCGATTGAATGGAATATTTTATTTTGAAATAAAATACGAAACTTTTATTTTGTAATATAGCATGAGTAATATTGTGCTATTTTCTTCATATTTTTATCCATTTTGGGAATGGTTCTCATTCTTTGTTTGAAATATACTTCACGTCGAAGAAGGAAACAGCCATAGGATTTTTACCGACTGAAGACTGAACGTCTTTTGAGCGGTATGCGAGATGTCTAACCGCCTTGACAGATGCTTCGAAGCGATTGGTCCGCCATGATCTTCCAAAGCTCTACCAATGATTTTCGTATTATGTCGGATTCAAAACAGTGCGTTTCAGAGACTCGAAGGATAAGAACGTGTGCGACGTGTGTACGATTCCCGCCGTCACAGCTCAACATATTATTTGTGCTCATACAAAAGAACTCGAAAAATACTCGCATGCCTCAAGTTCTTAGTGCATTCCAACCTCAAAAAGCATCGAGTAAGTAAACGCATTTTCCTCTTTACAGATCTTGTTGTCGAGCAATTATTTTTTTTTACGAAAAAAAAAAATTCAGGAGCCTGAAAATTCGTATGAGTATTTTCCTAACGAAATTAACAATTTTTTCTAAATAATCCGCACGAAAAAAATTGATGATTGATACAAGCAAATCAATAAGACCCAGAGAACAGTAAGACGCAAAGGGGTTGTTTGTGTATATATCCTCGCGAGTTTCGGCCGGAAATATACAGTTTTCTATACACATAAGGCGCGTTCGGGGAGTCGCTATTTGCGCTGCAAACGCTAACGCAACCATTAAATAGTATTACTATAGGTTGCCTTTTTAGCGCAAATAGTGACTCCCCGAACGCAGCCATAATGCTTTGATAATGAACACTTCACTGCCCGGTTTTATATTTCATAACATCCGACACAATCTTAACACGAACGACGTAATAAATCCAACGTTGCTATTATAGAGCACTATAAAATAGGAAAATATAATTACAAATGGACTCACGATTGTCATATTTTTACGAAAAAAATTGTCGGAACATGTCAAATATAATCCTACATGAATAAAAAAAAGGGCAATGAGATTTTCGGAAGGTTCGTCATTTCGGACAGCATAGCAAACAACGGTTTATATGCCGTTAAGAATATGCTACATATATGAAAGAAATCGCGTAAATTTGAAAACAAAGTCGACGAATTTCAAGGTCATTCATGTTTTCATTTGATATAAATATACTATTTTTCTTCTGAACCTTACTTCATCATTTTTTCATCATTTATTTCATCATAAAATTCATCATTTTTCGCTTCTAACAATAAGATTAATGTTAACATTGCTGGGGTAGGTGTAATGATTTCCTTTTTATTTCTTAGAATATTTTTAGAACTCAAATTTTTCGGCGTTTCTCTTTTTTGGGATATAGACAAAGTGTTCTAAATTTTTTTAGCATAAAACTGCAACCAAATGATGACAATTAAAAAAGATAAAAGTTTTTTTGTTATCACATTTTTCAGGCAGTTGAAGAATCTCAAAAATAGTAGAAACATTTTTTTTAAAACAAATTAAACAATTAATTTGCAAGATAACTTTTATCACACATTTCAGTAATGAATATTTTCAGAAAATTAATTAATTAAATTTATCGAATATAATTAAAAGTTATCGAAAACGAAGATGATCGTGAAATAATCCATTTTTATTTTAATTAATTAATTAATTAATGATATTTTATTTTATTAATAATTATTTTTTATTTATTATTATTATTATTAAATTAAAGTTGTAATTTAATTAAAAGTTTAATTAGTAATTCATTTTTATTTTAATTAATTAATTAAAATAAAAATGGATTATTTCATGATCACTTTCGTTTTCGATAACTTTTTGTCAACAAGAATCCAAACGCAAAACGTAATCGAATTATGGGATTCTTTTTAGAAAAATGATACATTTTTATGTATATTTAATATTTGATGTTTTTTTTAGAAACAACTGAATGAAAAATGCCACCAAACACTGGGAAGACATCTCGTCGTCGTCGTCGTTCGAAGGGGTCGCCAGAAACGATCAAGAACGAAACTCAACTCGATATGCTACATCCGGAAATTTCACAGCCAACAATTTGTTTACGAGTGCCGGAGATGAAAAACGAACTATCTTATTGGCAGATCAACACGTTACCGATGACATGTGTAAAAATTAATACATTGCGTGCAAACGTGAAAATAAACACGGAAGACACGGGTAGAATTCCCGAAATGTTCCTGAAACAGTTTGAGCGAGGCTATAAGGAAGTGCTGTCATTGGGTACCGCGATAATCCACATTTTCAACAAACCGGCAAAAGTCTACGTGACAAGATCAAAGCGAACGGCGCCGATGGTTTGCGACGGGATTCTCGGAGAAGAATTTCAGAGTGTGCTCTGCAGCATTGATCCATGGAAAATCACATTATGCGGTTTTCCACCGACAGTCTCAATTTTAACGGGAGAAGAAATGATACCCGATTATTTATCGAAATTACGTAGTCTTGTGGATGAGGAACAAACCGCTTATGAGAAAGGACAATGGGCAACTATCTCTGAAAAGCTGACTGAACTTCGCAAATTTTTACCACCGGAAGTAGCCAATAATTCTCTCGAACCTGTTCTCGAGATATTGGAGGATTATGCTGATTGTTTCCATCTGCCAGGTGAGCAACTTACTTGCACAAAGTTGCTCAAATATAAAATAACATCAAGCAGCAACAACGTCATTAATGTACCTCAGCATAAATTATCCACAAAGGATTGGAACAAGATCGATGCCCATGTCGATTCTTTGCTTCAAAACGGTATAATACAACTCTCAGATTCACTCTACAATTCGTCGATTCGTTTAATCGAGAGAAAGCCTGATTTTCTTGGAAACCCGCGTTATTCTCTTGCTCCTGATTTTAACGAACTTAACAAGAATTCCAAAGGCGATACATTGCCAATACCTGACATAGACGAACTCACGGTTCATCTTCACGGTTCCAAATATTTTTCGGTTTTCGATTTAGCCTCAGCTTGCTATCAAATTGAGCTCGAACCCGAGGACCGTCAGAAAACAGCATTTTCAACGAGAAGCAAACGTTACGAGTTCCTACGTATGCCACTTGGCATTAAAAATGCATCGCAAACTATTCAGCGTCTCTTGAATCGCGTTATCGACGATATGCTTTATTCTCCCAGTATGGCTTTCGTCAGTTACGACGATATAATCGTTCACGCGCCTACGATTGAGGAACACGAAGTCAGAGTTCGGAAATTACTTTCAAGAATTCAAAACGCTGGATTGAAATTGCAACCGTCCAAATGTCAAATGTTTTCCAATAGTGTTCGTTATTTGGGCTATTTTGTAACGGATGAAGGTCTTCGTCCTGATCCGGAGAAAATACAAAGAATACGAGACTACGAGTTGCCGAAAACTCGTCATTGTTTGAGCTCCTTTCTGGGACTTTTAAGCTCCTTCAAACGTTTCATACCGTATCATGCCGAGAGAATTAAACCGATGAGCAATTTGTTCAAGAACAAGGATCATCATTTTGCTTGGACCATCGAAGCTGTTCAAAGTTTCAATGATATGAAGAAAGTTTTTTCTCAAGAGCTTTTGCTTCGTTATCCCAATTGGAAAGAATCTTTTATTCTCGAAACTAACGCCTCTGATGTTGGCATTCAAGCTGCTCTTTTACAAAAAAATCCTGAAAATGGAGAAACCTTTCCCATCGCTCATGCTTCGAGATGCTACACTCCAGGAGAATCATCCTATAACAAATTCAATCGAGCACGTCTTGCTGCCATGTACGGTATGGATACTTGGTACTGGTATCTCGACGATCGCACTTGCAAAAAAAAATTCATTCTGAGAACACCCGAACCACGAGCCTTTGATTGGTACATCCAACGACAGTCTAGTGATTCTGATGTACTCAAGCGTTTTGCGACTTCATATATTGGCAAACAGTTTACGGTTGAAAGTCTTCTTGGCTCAAAATAGAAAACATTCTACAAAAAAAAGCCATTCAGGGCTTACACACTTAAGAAAGAGTCTTAAGTTAACATAAGGGTGAATCTGGCGTTGGTTTTCGTTATTAAATTTTCATTTATTTTTATATTATGAATTAAGTTATTTTTTCACTTTTGCTGGTCATACGTTAAATTATTTCCTACCTTACAAATAATAAGCTGTAACAAATGTTTTTTTTCCATCACATTATAGTTTCCATGAACATGAATTACTTTTTGTGTATTTTCTGCTCGAACATGTATTTTGCACTTGTGTCCTATGATTAATGTTGTGCCAAAAACGATGAATCAAATAAATAATATTCTATAAGAAACTTCTCTGTAAAATTTAATTATATCCCATTCTTTGAAATTGAATACGTAATCGAACTCAAAAAAATAAATTTTTGTGCAGGTTTCCAGGAGAAATAAATCTTGCACTATTCTTTACGTATTTTAATGAACACTAGAATATATTTGAAAAAAATGTAATACAAATGGACTCAAAAACGAAAAAAAAATAAGTAAAATACAAGATTCACACGAGGGAAATAAAATCCTTCAATTCAATATCGGTGTAACAATATTGTATTTTTTTTCGTTATACAATTTCTTGACGTTTCCTTCTCTGCCAAAAATCTCCCTCGATTTAAAAACCTGTTTTTTGTTCCGAAATCATATCCGATGACGGAAACTAGATCGCCTGCAAGCACAAAATTGAGAAAATATTAAAATTAGTCAAGTTTGTTAAAAATTCCAAAAAAACTCAAGAACAGATACAAAAAAAACAATTACACCTGAACCAAAAAAACTTACAGAAAGTATTGGTGGTGCTGTCGCACGAGGTTCTTGTTCGGCATCTCGGCATTCACTGCTGAAGGTAATTGATGTAAAGCAGTTTTGAATGTAAAAATAAAAATCATATAGCTAACGCTACTAGTTTTATTTAATATATATAATTTAACAGCAACCTTATCTCCTATTGGAAAAAATCGATGAAAAAAATATTAAAAGCTCTATAGCTATTGTGTCGATTGTGGTTCTAAAAGTCGGTTCGAGGAAAATGCGTTGGTTGCTTGCATCTGATACACAGGGCAAACCCCGCGATCTGCCTTCAGTTTTCTCTTCCTCGGGCTGTCACCGGGTGGAATTTTTTAATTAAATATTTCTTATTATTATAATAATGATAATAGTAATAATTGTAATGTTGTCATTGACGACGTTACTTTTCTGCGTACATTAAACCAAATATACGTAGAAGAAATCTGCAATCGCGGCCGAGTAGCATGGTATGATTCTGCAGTGTATGGTTCCGCGGGCTCGACCGAGGACGGGCGAGAGGTTCCGACTTTTTCCGAGTTAGTCGCTACGAAAAAGCGTCGTTCTATCGGAACCACCTAAACCCCCGGCACTGAAGATCTCCCTACACTCATCTCTGCTCTGTAATACCAGAGATGCAGTCATCTTATATCAGTACAACAAATCGAATTCGTGATCGACTTGTGTGTTTTTCCACTCTATTGTATTCCATAGTTATAGGTAGTGAGTTTCGTTAGTTTCGTATGTACCAAGATGACAGTAGTTGCATCGTTGTTGTGCTGTTCGAAAAGAAAACGCGTGAAATATTTTCATTTCGTGTAACAATAAATATCTATAACCTCTGGATCGATAAAAATTTTTGTGCAGCTAACGTGGTATTTAAAAATGCTCCCATTGCAACAAGTGATCCTTATCGAAGAAGACAACAATGAATTAACGCAATTTTTCGATAACAAACGATTCTGTTCATCTCCAAGATCTAAGATGAAATGTGTATATACTAATAGCATTGGTAAACTGCCCTTTTTCAATAACTCTATCTGTTGCTGCGTGGGAGGACTTTTTCAATTTCAAAAAATCAGAAAAACCTCATATTACTGTATATGAGTGCGGTATCGCTGGACAAAAATTTTGTTTTTACTTTTCCTTCGAAACTTTTTTTCTTTTTAATACTTGGCGTCGAGTCGCTACTGCGTCTCTTGATCAGCACTGAATATCCAAGATTCTTGCTACAATAATCATAAATATTATCAATATTTATTTTAATCTGGTTATTTGTTTTAATCTAAACCACTTGATTCATAAATAGTAAATGGTAAATAAAAATGGCGCCAAAATCCTCTGCCTATCATATACGAAAAACGAAAGACGGTGGTAAATTATTTTGGGAACCAGACGAAATCGAATTCGATAGTTGTCGATGGTCGATGTTACATGGATTCTCTTTAATCATATTTCGTGTTTCTTTTTTTTCATTTATTACTCATTTTTCGCTTCATTCTTATAGTATGTTCATGTGTTGATACAATGTAATATGAATGAAAAGCATATTATCGGAGGCTCTCCATTCACATAAACAATACATACGAAAAACAATTGAACCTTTTCTGTACTGAAGATATTTTCCACATAAAAGGCCGACTATTGGTGCATAACTGGACACTGGATACTTTACCCCATAATAATATTTATCATTGTATTTATTTTTTAGTATCTAATAAAATATTCAAATATAACAACATTTTAAGAATCTATGTACGACGATTTTAATGTTCATTTTGTTCCAAGAACGTTACATTTTAACAATATATAGAATGTATCATAATTTAGGGATGGAACAGCAAAATATGACAAAAAAAAGATTCAAAAATTGATCATCTATTGTTACTTTAGATTGAGATTTAAAAAATAAGCAATAGGACAACTCTATTAATTATTTCTCTATTCTTAAATAACTCTATGGTGAAAATTTATATTCCAGGACATCTATTTATTCTTCAATACCTCTATTCTGAATAGCTCTGTGATTAGTTAAACTCTATTCTTAAATATCTCTATTCTTAAATGTCTCTATTCGTAAATATAGTCGAAGATAACTCTATTTCAAGATATTTCCATGCTTGCTAAAAATAATTGACAATCAAGCTGCACTATATTATGATTTTTAACAAGGATCGCGATGTCGTGGAATAGAATTGTCTTCGACCATATTTACGAATAGAGATATTTAAGCATAGAGACGCCTTGGAATAGAGATAATTTGGTATAGAATTTTTCTACGAATAATTTAATTAACCACAAATTTATTAAGAATAGAGATGTCTCGGAATGGAGATTTTCACCATAGAGTTATTTAAGAATAGAGAAATAAAGAATAGAGTTGTCCTGCTGCCAAAAAATATACCGATAAAAGCGCGTCACAAGCCTGGAGAAAAAATGTTTGACAATAATCACGAACCAACGTTGTTCCAACAGCAGGCCCACGATAATGATACATATTATTCAACGATATCCACAATTCTTTATTTACACGTTGTCTCTCAACTATATGTGTGTACATACAGGACATACACATATATATGCCGGCGAGTTTTGATATATAGTGTCGTGTCGAGTTTGAAAGTAAAAAGAGACAAGCCGCGGTAGAAATTCGTGTTGCACGCGTCATTAGCGATCAAGAAGGTGTTATATAGTGTCCGTTAATTAGTGTGCGAGTGCGAGGAAAACTCGCGAGGCCGTCGTTATTTTCTCGATGTCATAGCCTGGAACCTCGGTAAGCAAAGACCAAATTTCGTTTCGATGCCGGTGAATATAGGGAGAGCGACCTCGTATCCACCAATGTGATCCGGATTGGTAGACTTGATTTCGTCAGCCACCCCGGTCGATGGTACCTTCAACTCGGAGCCCGTGGGCCGTCTGCGAATGAGCATTATTTCACACCGGTTAGCCCAAAATGAGATCCAATGATTTCGTGCGTTATTTGAGCGCACGAGTATTTATATGTATTGATGTAAAATGTAGAAAAATGACTCACGATCCTCCAAAATCGACGACAAAGAGCCTCTGGAGTACTTCGTAGGTAAAGAGGGTAACACCAAACTGGGGCGATGATCTAAACACTCGAGCTTTTCATCATAGGGAGCACACGCAAGAACAAGAAGAAAAACAGTTAAGATACGTTTATACATGGTACGGGACAATTTTGGGGCCAAATCAATCCAACGAAAGATAAAATAAATCTAATATAACATATCGAACTGGTCAGTAATAACAAATTCAAAACAAACCAGGGCACTCTCGATTATCACAAGTTGCATTTTTGTGTCGAATTCACAAGTTGAAGTACATACATATAATATTTATTAACCGTGAATAAAAACAGCACTGTAGAGGGTTAAAACACTGAACATGAGTACGATTGCTTGCAGCAGATAAAACGAGTGAATTGGGTCTACTTACTGACCAGTAACTCGCCGGGTCATATAAGAAGGGAAACGGATGGCCGAAATGAACGCGCCAGGTCATACGAACCCAGCGGAATTCGATCAACCATGCCAGAACGTATATTATTAAATGTTTCAACAAATTTCTTCTGTGTATGTGGGTGTGTAAATAATATAAATAAATAAAAAAGAGAGAGAGAAAAAGGTGAGTGGGCCGCATACCGGTTGCTCCTTTCCAGAATGCTCGTGGGCCTTCCTCCTTGTAGATTTTTCTAGCGCAATCGACGAGGCCGTTGTACGTAGTTTGTCCCTCTCTCGCGACTACCTGCAGCCTCGTTTTGATTACGTCCGCGGGAGTGACGAGAGCCGCAGCGGGAACTCCCGCTATCGCACCGGACACAAGAAGCGAGAGCGGTGTATTGTAGCCACCTTCGTCGGCCATTTTCGCTTTGACATGGGCATACATTGGAAAGTATATAGCGCTGAAGGGGACGTCCCTTAAGAAACAGGCTCTCGCACCCTTGAATAACAATAAAGTCACTTTGAGATTGGAGGGTGAAAAAATTATTAATAACAAAAATAAAATTAAAAAAATTAATTTTCGCAGAGAGGTGTATTTACCTTGTACAAACCAAAGAGACCCAATTCTTTTACGACCGTCCAAGCCCTGACTTTTTGTCCTCCGGCTATTTCACCGGCCACTTGCAAACGAATCTTAACAATTTCCAATGGATTGGTGAAAATTACTTGAGATCCTCCGGCCTATGTAAAACACACCGTCAAAGTAAAAGTCCATAAAACGTAATAATGAAGCGTATCAAACGAAATAAGCGCGCGATCGGTAAAAGTACTTACGCATGCACCTGATAGTATTTCTCCGGCTAGGGGAAGATTGCCATTCTTGTCCATAAATTTGTCGCGGACGAAATCGTTAACGGTGAGCTTGATAGCTTTCTCAGGTGCTACTCCCATCAATTGCGGCAACAAGCCGCGATAAAGACCAAAGACACCCTCGTGCCGTATCACCTGTCAAACGCCCGAGGCGAGCTTTGTATCATTAACGATGCAGTTGTGATCAACGGAGGAGACTTTTCGATTCCAACCTTTTTAAAGCAGTCGTAGCTATTTTTGTACATGAGCTCGCCAATGAACGATCCGGTCCTCTGATTCTGCATTCGAGTCTTGACGAGATCGATCGGGTACACCGCCGTCGCTCCAACAGCTTTTTTATCACGTTTTTTTCATTTTTATTTTATAGATCAATGCGTACGCGTGAATTTGCATTCTTTTTTTTCTTTTTTTTTCTCAAATTCCCCCATTCGTAATTTGACGGAAATCAAGACCAATTGACGGAGCAGCGGTGAATAATTTAGATGATATATACATATATATATATCTATATATATAATACGAACCTCCGCCGATGGAGCCCAGGACAAATCGGTAACCACTCTCGAGTATTTGAACGACAACACCGCGATCCTCCGGGCTCTGAAAAATATCAAGATCGGTGTGGCACGATTGATGGATAATGAGCTGTCTTAGTTTCGATGAATAAAATCTTGATACTACGTACCGAAACGGCTTTGATCTCAGCAAGGCGTCGCGTAATATGCTTGAAATACTGTTCCGGCGTTATCGCGACCAAATCGTTGTAAATGATTTTTCCATTTTGATGATTAAGATCGCACAGATGAAACAGGATATCAACCTCCAAAGGAGTTATTTGCGACATCATTTGTGCAGAATTCAAAAATTCCTCTGCAATGGATTTCCAAGAGAAAGGGAATACATTATTAGTTTATTTGGGTTTTAATTCAGAGCCGTTGTGTACACATACCTTTGGTAACTTCTTGATATCTGTGGCCGTTGGTAGCATTTAAATATATACGTTTAATAAGCTCCATGTTGTTGAGGAGAGAATTGAAAGCCATGAAATATGGAAAGGAAACTTTTCTACCGCTTGGTCCGGTGCTGACGACCTGCCAATTACATAACAATATTATTACAATTTAGATTGACGAACCGCTTCCTTCAATCCACCGTATCAATAACGAAAAAAAAAAAAAACGTTTTTTATTCGATTGTTTACCCCCATGAGATTGTCCTTGACTTTTTTAGTGAGCAGGTGACTCTTTATACTGAGCATAATATCTTGAAAATCAAGGGCCGATATAAATCCAGCCCCATCCTTGTCAAATTTTTTAAAGGCCTCGGTCGCGTACTCTTCGTGAAAGTCCTAAGTGAGATCGAGGGAGAAGAAACAATGAGTCCAAGTAACGAAATGCGCCAAAAATACTTGCTTTTGTTACAAATGGCGGGATCGTAAACGTACGTGTAAAAATTGGCTAAATTCGGCGTAACTGATGAGCCTTTTTTTATCCTTGCCAAAGTACAGCTTGATGAAACTACTGTCCATGTTGAAGGGCATTTTTTGATGAAGAATCGTCTTTTTCATCACCTCAGCGAACTCGTCTGAAATAGAGTTTGATCTTATAGGAGTTTTGTGTTTTTACGAGTGTACAAGGAGGTCGTTGTTGTTTTTATACTTACCAAACGCGACCATGCCATTTCCGTTAGTGTCAAACAATTGAAAGGCCGTTCTATAGAGGGCGTCCGGTACGCACAGGAGGCCCTCAAAAGCCTGAAACTCTGGGAACGAGATGAGCCTTTGCCCCCAGGTGCACGGAGAGGATAAAAAAGTAAATTTTTTTATTTTCAAAAAAGAAAAAAACAAGCAAAGAGACGGCTACAGGATATTCTATACTAACCCATCTTTGCTGGTGTCAACGATGCCAGCGAGAAGGGCGACCGAGTCGGGATTGTAGTCGGTGTCGGTGTACAGGCCGAGATAGCTCCGTACGAAATCGGTCGGGGTCATGAACCGTTCGCCTTGGTTCTCCTGACTCGCGTACTGCAACAAAAATTAAAACGAAATTAAAAATGAGTGCGTTACGTATAGTTATCGCGGGGTCGCCCACAGCCCCTGCGATGACCTCGCCTTATCAATTATCGCGTTTATCGCTTCGTTGTGACGCACGAGCCATTTTGTTGCATCTATCAAGCTCTCCGAAATAGTAGTAATGGAAAATTGCCGCTGTTGTTATTTCTTATTACCTGGTCAAAGATTTCATGGAGGCGCTCGGTGCTCGCTCGCTTCAGGTATCCAGAACCCTGGAACAAGAACGTTTTTATAACTAAAGTTAATTAATTCTTCACACTTGCGGTTTTTGAGAAGGGATTGCGATATATTTCGGTGATCATGCAGCGTATATGAACGCGATGGAACAAAAGTAAACGTCCGGGCTAACGGGTCGCCGTGACCTTGACGCAAGGAACCGCCGTTGTAGCCACCGCGGTGCTGAATATGGTAGAGAAACACGTGAAACTACGAGACCTTGTATACCGTCACACGCGCTCGCAAATACAGATAAGTGTTTACTCAATCACGTGGTCGTCTCGTGTGCCATTCTCCGTTCTCTCTTTCTCTCTCTCTCTCTCTCTTCCGCATACTATTCGTGCATAGAAGCACGGCGGCAAACCGTCCAACGACACATTTTGCTCTTCTTCCGTATTGTATAATTGCGCTACGAGAGTACAGAGGGAGAGAGAGAGAACGACGGAAGAACGGGCCGAGTGGGGAATGTAGCTGTAGCGGATAAACACGTACTTTTGAGGTAGGCATTTCTTTCTTTCTTTGGAGCGTGTGATAATTATTTTCCTAAGATCCTCTTTAATTGTACACAGTGACGTTCGTGCTCCTCTGATAGGAAAAAAAATTAGACGGTGATACAGAAGAGAAATGAAGAAAAAATTATTTGAAAAGAAAAATGAATGCACTATTCGACGAACCAACTATTCTTATCATCAATCGCTTATCGATCAAGCGTCTCCGATGTATGTGCGTGTACGTGGACAAAAAAAATACTAAAGTATAATGATATGTATCCGAGGCGGTGAGCCGCGATTTGCAGTCCGCGCGAGCCGAACGCCACAACGAGACTGACTAAATGATGGATAAATTTCCGCGCGGTACGGTGGTCGATTCGGCGCTGCTGCTGCCGCTGCTGCTGCTGCTGCTGCTGCTGCCGTTCCTCGTTACATAGCGAGTTACACCATTCTCGCCCATCTCCCCCTCTTCCGCTTGATCATCTTTCTCCGACTACAAACGTATTATAGAGTATACACGAGCACGAATTTTGCATGTGCCTCATGTTCGTATACACGCTCGCGGCTTAGCACAACACTTTTTTCTCCTGTGTTGTTCTTTTTCTCAAATCTTTACGTAATTTTCATAACAAGTTTTTATCGCGTATTATACATCGTCGTTATAATTGACGCGAGTATCTCAAGCGAGCGAGAATTCTGCTTCTCGCTATAGGAACAAAGTGACAAAATGAAAAGTAGGAGGAAAAATTGCGGTGAAGCAAATAATGTTTTTTATTTATCCATTCGCATAATGATCTCGATGAGAACAAAACGACAAGCGTGTTGCGCGTTACGCGCGCGCACGAGCGAGAAAGAGAGAGAGAGATCGAGCTGCAAGAGGAGCCCATTTTTCGTTAACGTCCGAGTGTCATTGCGAGCAACAAGACGATTCAATTGCTCGAAAATATAGGCCAAACGCGTGTTTATATATGAACCCCAGCGTATTGCATAGACGCTGAAGCGGCGGTTTCCGCGATGTTTCTATTTAAGTAAAACTCAACCCGGGATACACGAGGACGCATACACTCTCACACATTCTTTTACCCGCCTCCGCGTATATGCCTTTTATATATTTTTTTATCAGGACAGGATCGCTAATCAATCGCGATTCGTCGCGAAAAAAATCTACAATTACAGATTTTTAATCGTAGGCGCAATGAGCATCTTCCATTTCTCCACACCGTAGAATTCGAATTCTAAAAAATACAATTATCAGTTGCTAGTGGCTCTGCATCTAACATAAAAACAAATCGTTGCATATATGCGGCGAAACCGAAATATACCGAGCGCACGATTAACGTATCATCGGGAAGGTACAGGCTTCAAGGTCGTTCGAGCCATTGACCCAAAAATGAATGGAATGCGGTGTGCGATGCGCGCTATTGTCGATGCGGTTATATATACGTAAAATAAGAAAAGAAAAAAGTGTGCATAACACGTGTATTACTCGGAGACAACGAGAGTGACAGGAAGATACGAGTTATCAGGGCGAAGGAGAAGGTTGAAGCACGGGCGCGGATGACTCGGAAGTTCCGGTGACCTCGAAACCACTGCCGCCGCCCGTCCTTCCTCGCGCCCCAGTTTTTGCTCCCTTTGTGTCCGCGTGTCCGTGTACGTACACGCGCGCTCTCTCACCCTACATCGATATGTAGAGGGATATACACGATATAACGTCGTGGTAGAGTGCTCCGTATACGCCAATGGGCCAACAACACGGGCCACACGACGATCGATATTCTCGGCGTTTCTCCGCGTCACTATTCTTCCCTCTCCTCTCGCTCGCTCGCTCTCTTACGATTAACATAATATATATTGTTTTTCAATCGAATCATTCAAAACACTGCTCTGCTCGGATATTCGCACACTCCCTTTACTATTGAGCAAACGTACACTTGGCGGCGGGCGTAAGCTCGAACAGAATCCGAAAATGCAATTATTATAAACAAAACTTACCTACCTCTTGGCAGGAAGCTCGAACGATCAACAAATCCTTCAACATTCCCTGATGCACAAGCGGTGT
Organism: Rhimphoctona megacephalus; assembly: GCA_963989365.1. Classification (NCBI taxonomy): domain Eukaryota; kingdom Metazoa; phylum Arthropoda; class Insecta; order Hymenoptera; family Ichneumonidae; genus Rhimphoctona; species Rhimphoctona megacephalus. Next base: position 21,857,305 of record OZ022422.1, read on the forward strand.
GCTTATATATCTATAACTTGACACACCGCGACCACGAGAGATGGAAAGAGAGAGAGAGAGAGAGAGCGCCGAAAAAAAATATATTTCAAATTCGCGGTTGGACACGAGCGTTCGTTTCGATGTTGACTCGCGAAAAGGGAATTGTCCTTTGCGTATTTAAATATAGCAGCGATATAATAGATAGGAATTAATATACCGAAACAACCGACGTCGTCGCAACGTCTCAAAAACTCGAGCTCTAATAAAAACACCTTACAGGACGGAAGCTGCGACGTATAGCTGCACACAAATAACCGCGTTCATACGCTCTCGCTTGCTCGTATCTTGCGGCTACCACGAGCAGCGATTATTTCTCACGTAGTACCTTGAAACACGCGCAAGCGTACAAGTCTACCCTACGCGCTACAACCTGCTACAGATGCCAACCATCGCCACCACCGCGAGAAAACACAACTATGTGAATCCGCCTTGTGAAGGCGTTCCACATCACGTGCGCGAGTGCGAGAAATACTTTTTGCTTCGACAATATTTAAAAAAGTTTGAAAAAAAAATGCTGACCAGATATTCCTGGCAAGCTCGATGTTCGTTCTTTTTTCACCTTATTGCCACTTATATACTCTTTAACTCAAATTTATTTTGCATTTATGGACTTAATTATCCCTTTCCTAATTTGCCAACTTTTATCGATATATGAATTTTTTATTTGAAAAATTCCAATTATTTTTCCCGCCAAATTCCGATTTTTCATGATCGAAAATAATGTATCCGGTAATATTAAATTGATATGGCTAATTTTTTTCTGTATTTCTATATTCTTTAGCCTTACTTGCTTTTTTTATTCATTGTTTCCGACTTCTGGTTCGGGAGATAGAATTTTTTAACGCTACATATGCATCAGACCTGTAAAAATGTCCGTATTTATACGTGTTAAACATATTTTGGCGAATCATTTGGGAAATATCTGAGCGTAACGTTTTAGTATAAGGATCACACTAGATTCGTGATTTTTTAAAGAATTTTCCTATCGTGCTAATTAGGCGAAAATAGCGTAGAACACGATAACACAATGACCCACGTTGACCCCGTAAGGATTATTATAATGTTCATAAAAACTTGGAGTACCGCTCCAAAATATATCTGCCCGCGCAACGACCTACCGCAGCGACATCTGTCTCACGGTCGTGTATTGGGCTCAGCTTGCGCGCGCGATCATATGACCCGTATGACCAAGGAATCAGCAGCAGCAAGCACCAGTCTTTTTATATTTATTCTTCTTTTTGAATCCGGTACTTGTGATTAATTTGGCGATGGTCGTGCGAAGCAGCGACGAATAAATCCACCACTATTGCTCGCACGTGAAGGGAGACGGTGGTACCTCCACGTCGTCCTAAGTTGTAACAATGAGGTTTATATATACGTGATTTACGGCCTTCGTGCTTCTCCAAGGTACCGTCGCGACGCGCTCGTCAGCTGTTTGAAACAGCGAGCGGGCGGACGGCGCAATAATTTAATTATTCCCGCGAATCATCCAAATGTTTCCATGTTTTTTTATTTTTCAAGACTTTCATGCATCGCGGTCACGCGATTCGCACCTCCGCTCGTCTCTATCGCGCTATCGTCCCGTTTCCCTTGCGCGCGCGAAATTGTCGATAAAGAGTAAATAAAAAAAAAAGCACAAAAAAGGAAAAAGCCGATGGGGTTAGAAAATATTTTGCGAAAAAATGTCATGTCCTGAATATTTCTCATGACGTGTCCAGAGTAGGCGCGAGAGGCGCATGCGCGATGGGGCCTTACGTGGCATCGGCGGCAGTCAGCGGCACTTGCCGTCTCGTAGCTAAAGAAATTCTTCTCCCGGTCCTCTCATTATTTTTATCGTGTAAACATTTGTGGATATATCTTGTTTTGTTATGATTTAAGAAAGCCTGCGTCATCGTATATAACGTGAGTGTATGCCATTGGCCGAGTGTTGATTTATTTCGCTCTAATTAAAAGTTAGTAGTTTATTCGCGGCTCCTGCTATTGAGAATTGGGGTTGGGATATCCTGGCTGAATCATATAGTTATCAAAAAATTGCCCCTGCTCCGTTGGGTCTGGTTGGGTGGTGCGGTGGCGATTCGCGAGTCGTGAGCCAAGAGCCAATGTGCGGAATGGAGCTCTCTTGACAGTGTCGTGACGGTCGTGACGTTTCCTCTCGTCGTAAAACTCTCGATCATCATATCGTTATTTTGTCATTTAAAAAGATTGCTTTAACCAATTGTTTCGACAACTATCACGCCCGCGCGCGCTACCTGCTTAACATTCTTTCAAATAAGCGACAAGTTTTCCTGCTTGTAAGTTTATCGTACTCTCATCGGGTGTTGTTGCGTATTAGTGAGTTGGTGCACGATGATGGTAGTGGTGGTGCTGCTGCTGCTACGGCTGCCACGCACAACCGTGTACAACGTTTATCCGTTTTGTCAAGTTAAATGAATGTTCGCGCGTTTTGGAACCTATTTGCTGGGTACAAACGACGCTTGGTTAACGATAAAACGTTCGATTCTCCCTTATCCTCTTTACAACCTGGCTAGCAGGCGTCCGTTTATGCCTCAATGCGATATAACCTAAGTTGACAATATGTTACAGTTTTGTGTTGATTCTCTTTGCTCGCAGAATTGTAAACGATGAATCATCAATATATGCAGCAGCAGCAGCAGCCAGGATATCATCCAGGTCCTGGACATCCTGGGCATCCTGGTGCGCCGCCGTATCAAACATCCGTCTCCGATGTTTCTCAAAATGCCTCGAAGCAGGGAGTGCCGACGTCACTCTCGCAAAATTATCCCTCTCAAAAGCCAATCCAGGGACCTTTGCCGTCGGCCCAATCGCCTTCTATACAACCTCCTTATTACAACAATAACACGCTCGGTAAGAAATCTGCCGGTTTAAAAATTTCCCTTGCAAAGTTCCTACAATACGCGCTACCTATTTTAATTGAAGCGGGTAATACCCAAATGGGAGCACCACTGCCGCAGCCACAGCCACAGTCGCAGCCGCAGCTGCAGTCTCAGAACTCTGATCGAACTGCCTTAGTCAATCGCATAGCCGATATGTCACTGATGAATCAGCAGCAACGACCACCATCTACAGTGAGCAATAAAAAATACATGAACTTGAATAATCCTCCAAAACGCTGTTATTTAATAAATATTAAAGAAACAATTTTTGAAAACAGGTAGAATCATGGTGCTTCCTGTAAAAATGTCTTGTAACACTTGCTTGTAAATGCATTTGTCTTGAGCCGCTACCGCGACTCTTAATAACTTTCTACTCCGTTCCATCCTAACAAACTTAAAAACAAAAATGCTCCAGTACCTCTCAATGGCGTAATGTTGTTACGTTTTCTCATCTCTAATGCCTATATCAACTATCTACGTCTCTATTGGTTTATAATTTTTATTACCTTGCTTTATTTTAAACTTTTATCGGTTTTGTTTCATGACCTTTATTTAGCAATCTTTTATGTATAATTTATCTTAACAGTATTTTTTTTTTCTTTTTCTTATCCCTCCATTTGATTAATCTATCTGTCTGTCGCTCTCCCTTTTGTATATTTCTCTGTGGTTATACACCGGAGGACTTTAAGGCGCTCTATCGGTCGTTTAGTCGGTAGAAATCCTGCTGCGCATTTTTCTCCGACAGTTGAGTTTTTGAGAAAAATAAAAGATTTCTCGAAATATCAAGCGTCTCCGTGAAAAATGGTAATCTGCTTTTCAGTTATCTCTCTTGCACTCGCGCGACTGATAGCGCGCCTCAGGATCCCAGCGTGTAAATAAAATCTATTCTATTTCATAATATTCTGATTACGCGTTGCAGCAGAATTTTGCTCCTCCTCCAACGAACACGCAGCCCGCCGGTAACAACAGTAATTTTACGTCCGGAGCAGCACGACCCAATGTGAATGGATATGACGTTCCCTCAGATCGCTCACCCCTGGGTAAATAGTCGTACGGAGAATCTCTTTGTAATCTTCATATTTTTCCATTTGTTACGCGCGACGCTTTGATTATACATTTGTATTGACAAATTTAAAGATTCGACGAGTCACAACGAGACGCACGCGGCTCCGGCAGCGCCGCCGCCGCCGCCGCCACCATCGTCCATGCTCGGTAGTCCACAAATTTCGGGACAACCGCTTCGGCCATGGACGAATCAGCAGGTTCTTTCGCAAATGCCTCAACAGCAGGATAGTTCAACTTTGACGAGACACGCGAACGATACCGTTGGACAACACGCTACGAATAATCAGCAGCAATATCAAACGGGGGGAATGTATCCGTCACCACTGGTGCCACCGGTATCGAATCAAGGGCCCCCTTTGCATCAATTTGCAGGACAGGGTGGTGGTGGTGCCATCGCGGTACAGTCGCCACAGTCAGGAGCACCGCTACCACAGCAACAGTCGCTCCCGCCGCCGCCTTCCTCGTCGACTATGATGATGGGAGGGTATTCGTCGGCGAGTAGCGGCGGTGGACAACAACGAGGTCCTCCGACAACGTACGGGCAACAACAACAATCGGTTGGACCGAACGTGCCGCCCGGACCGCCTATTCAAAGACAGCAGCAATACATATCCGGCCCACCTATCGCCGGTCAACCGATTGGTTCGGCTCCCTTCAATCGACAGCCGCCTCTTGTGGGCTCGCCGGGTTATCCGCCGCAGTCGCAGCAGCTGCATCCGGTAAGGAGGTTGAACAAAATTATCATATCGGACACGACGAAAAACGAATACGTCTGGAATAATGAAAATAAATATTTTATTTAGGATCCCTACATCGGTCAGAGAACCGCGGCGGTTGGTGGCCCGTATCAGGGAGCGATGCCACAGCAACAGCAACAGCAGCCTCAGCAACAAGCGAGAAGACTCGATCCCGATCAAATGCCGAGTCCGATACAAGTGATGCAGGACGATGAGCGAAGTCGCGGGGGTGTTTTTGTAACGAATCAAAAGGGTCTGGTGCCGCCTCTCGTAACAACGAGATATACGGTGCAGGATCAGGGCAACTCGTCTCCAAGATTCATCAGATCGACAATGTACACGGTACCTACGACCAATGACATGATGAAACAGACGGGCGTACCATTTGGATTGATCCTCAGTCCGATGGCTCAAGTTGCCGAGGGCGAGTACGAACCTCCGATCGTCGATATGGGGGAAATCGGTCCTGTCCGTTGCATACGATGCAAAGCATACATGAGCCCCTATATGCAATTCATTGACGCCGGTAGACGCTTTCAGTGCGCCTTCTGTCGAGCCACGAGCCAGGTACCCCAAGAGTATTTTCAGCACCTCGATCACACCGGTCAACGTATGGATCTTTACGAGAGACCCGAACTCGTTCTCGGAACTTACGAGTACACCGCGACCGCCGATTATTGCCGGAACAACGTTCTTCCCAAACCACCCGCTATCGTATTTCTAATCGACGTTTCGTACAACAACGTCAAATCTGGTCTGGTTGGTCTCGTTTGCGCCGAGATGAAGAGAATTATCGCCAAGCTACCGGTCGACGCGGGCCAGGAACGTACGGGAATGAAAGTCGGCTTCATCACTTACAACAACACGGTACATTTTTACAACGTCAACTCCTGTCTGACGCAACCACAGATGATGGTCGTCGGTGACGTTCAGGACGTATTCATGCCACTTCTCGATGGTTTTCTTTGCGATCCCAAGGAGAGCGAGATTGTTATCGACGCTCTCATGGCTCAGATCCCAGCCATGTTTGCCGACACTCGGGAAACTGAGACGATACTCGCGCCCGCTATTCAAGCCGGCCTCGAAGCTCTCAAGGTACCTTTTTTCGCTCGCTCTCTTTCTCGTTTTTGTCGCTCAATTTTTCAAACTCCCCCTCTCTTTCTCTCTCTCCGTCTCTTCAGGCGTCCGATCGTGCCGGAAAGCTGATGGTATTCCACTCATCTCTTCCGATCGCCGAAGCGCCGGGTAAATTGAAAAATCGGGACGATCGTAAAGTACTCGGAACGGAAAAGGAAAAAACGGTTCTCGGTGAGTTTTCAATCAATTCGTGTCATGTGGCGCATCGTGTCTCGTTTTCGACGATACGATGCGCCACACATAATCATATGATGACATATACGGTGGCACTTGATGAACAAACAGCAACAACAAGAATAATGTTTGTCGCAGCCCCGCAGACGAACGTGTACAACAATCTTGGACAGGAATGCGTGGCGGCTGGATGTAGCGTCGATCTTTTTATTTTCAACAATTCGTACGTCGACGTTGCAACAATAAGCCAAATTTGTCGATTGACAGGTGGTGAGGTTTACAAATACACATACTTTCAGGCAAGTATCAGACGGCGGCGAGGTGGGAAGGTTTTTGTTTTTGGGAGAATATTTGATTAATTTGATATGCAGGCCGATACGGATGGTGAGAGGCTCGTTACGGATATAGTGAACAACATCAGCAGACCGATTGCGTTTGACGCGGTAATGCGGGTTCGTACGTCGACCGGAGTACGGGCTACAGATTTTTATGGTCACTTCTTCATGTCAAACACGACCGACATGGAATTGGCGAGCATGGACTGCAACAAAGCGGTCGCGATCGAGATAAAGCATGACGACAAGTTGACCGACGACGAGGGAGTCTACGTTCAGGCCGCTCTCTTGTACACCTCCTGCGGTGGAGTGCGAAGGCTACGCATTATAAATCTCAGTCTGAGAACCTCCTCTCAAATGGCTGAGTTGTACAGAGCGTGCGATCTCGACGCCATTATTAATTTCTTCTCGAAGCAGAGCGTCTCGAAGCTGCTCGAGTCTTCGCCAAAGAGCGTCAAGGACGGTCTCGTCGCGAGATGCGCAACTATACTCGCTGCTTACAGAAAGCATTGCGCTTCACCCTCGAGCGCCGGTCAGCTTATACTACCGGAATGCATGAAATTATTGCCGCTCTACGTAAATTGTTTGCTCAAGAGCGACGCTATATCAGGTGGTAAGTTGAAACTAGATCGAGCGAGTCAAACACATTTACTCTCGCGATCGCTTTCTCACGAATCTCGATCTTGATAGGAGCTCATCTCTTACGCTCGTTTCTCAGGTGCGGATATGACTATCGACGATCGCTCGTACGTTATGCAGGCCGTCTCAACGATGCCCCTTTACACCTCGGTCATTTACTTTTATCCCCGACTATTGCCGCTCCATAGCATCGATCACCAGGCTAATAAGCTGCCACAACAGCTCCGATGTTCTTTCGACAAGTTTATGGATGATGGAGCCTATCTCTTAGGTACGTCCTGGATATGCCGCTTTTTCTTTCGTCTTAACTCTTCAACCTCTCTCTTCCTCTCGCCCACAGAAAATGGAATTCACATGTTCCTCTGGCTGGGACTGGGTCTCTCCTCGGAATGGGTAAACCAAGTATTCGGGGTCATGCTCGTCGATACGGATCGCACTACTCTTCCGATACTCGATACTCCTTTGAACAAACGCGTGAGAGAAACGATCGCCCAAGTGCGGGCCGAGAGGCATCACTGTATGAGGGTAAGTATCGCACACTGCTGCATCGACCAAGAATCAAATATCGAACTTTTGCGAGGCCTTGAAATAAAATCGCACTTACTCCGTATCCGCAGTTAACGATCGTGCGTCAACGAGAAAAGCTGGAGATGGTTATGCGACAGTTTTTGGTCGAGGACAGAGGGAACGACGGCAGCCCAAGTTACGTCGACTTCCTCTGCCATATGCACAAGGAAATCAAGACGCTCCTCAGTCAATAAAGATCGCGCGACTAAATCTTCCACGATAATGCCGCCGCTCCCCCCGCCGCCATAATTCCTCGACGTACGGTCGTCGTTGCCGCTGCCGCGATCCCGGTGCCGGCACCGAGCCTCGACGAACAGAGCGGCGGAGCGGGCCAGGGCGGCAAATAGAAAAACAAATGGTAATAGCATTACGTATTATGTATAGTTATTACGGATGACGGTAAACAAACGGTAAACAAAAAAAAGAATACAGAAACTAATCATTAAGGTGTATCTGCAACCTCAACGACGCGCGCGCACACACACACATACACATACACACACACACACGCGCATGCGTCAACAAATATACACAACGATACAGAATATACGCAAATACTTGTAAACGATAAGAGAGGAAGAATTATTGTATCATTATAAACATATATTATTTTACGTATTTCTTTGTTATTGATACACTATGCGTTGAGTCGAATGATGAAAAAAAAAACATTTATAAGTTACGACGAGAGATGAAGATTGTACGGATGGACGAGAACAGCGCAAAAAATAATGGTCGAACAAATACGACGTTACAATTTTTGACATAAAAATGTATAAAAATGAAAAACAAAAGAAGTCTTCACGTAAATACGTCTTTAGAGAGCGGCGAAAAAAATAAATTAGGAGCGTTGGTATTTTTTGGGTGAAAGTCGTAGTTTCTCTTTGCCGCATGTTGCGATGGGGGCAGGTGGGAGCAGAATATACTTTCGAAAAGCGCTGATCCCACATCTCATCATTTTGTGACCTTCGAGTTTTAAAGAAATCAATGCTGTGGTGGGGCATTGATTACGATCGATGTATTTATCTTATTTATTTGAAAAATTCCTTTGTCTATTTGTTGAGATGATTACAGATTTCTTCGATAGTCGAGAATCATTTTTATCATGTCTCGAGATGAAAAATCAGCAGCAGCAGAAGCGGAGGAATCTGTTATCGGAGCGATGTTGCAGCAGTCGCACTCGTCGATTAATCCAAGAAATTTACAATTATTCGTTCCGCGTCTCTCGTTTGAATAAAGATCCTAGAACGGGGGGAGATAGTACTCGCCGCGAATCTCAACCTGCTGTTGCGGTATAGCGCATAGTATTTTTCCTTGACCAAATTTGCCTCGTGACTCGTGCGAAAATTGCGCAAAACCTGTTTGACGGTGACACACGCCCGACGAAAGTCGGAGAGCTAGAAGGAGAAACTTTCGATCGTATGCTCACGCGCGCACAGCGAAGACTCGATTTAAAAGAACGGCAATCGGTCGATTTCGAGCGATCGGAGTGAAACAACGCGAGTACGCATCGTGTAAGCGGCGGATAATCAACGGTAACGCGCGGAAATATGGGACTGGTGAGGGAGTGCAAACTTGAGGAATTGGGGATGGATGAGGCTTGCCTATTTCTAACGAGCCACGATGATCGGGATAGCAACGCTACGCTCCTCTATTCTCTCTCTTCTGATTGCATTTTGGTATTGTATATACGCGTCGCCCTATGATAATCCATCATCGCTCATATCGCTGCATCAAAATTGGGTGCGCCTCAATATTTTTTTCCGTTTTATATGTCAATCTCCGATTTTCCATCCGACCCTAACGACACCAGTGTCCGTACGCGAGAGTCGCATTGATACAGCCAGGTGGAAATATCAGCGTTAGACTGAATGTTGCTAGATCCACCACATGGAGAGTATACGAGCAAGCCGCGGAATCGTTGCAGGATTACCGATCGGCCAGCGATAAGATGTGATTTTTCAATTGAGCGAACTAAGTTGAATAAAATGCGGCGATCAATATACAAGGTGTCCCTTTTTTAAAATAAATTGAAAAAATGAGGTCGTGTACAAGAAAGGGTTTTTTTAATAAAAGTTTTACGGTTTTGAGAGGGAGATATGGCGTTATCTTTGAATATTTCAAATGATAAAAAGGAATGGTTTTAAAATTCTAGAAAAACAGCTGATTTTGAGACGAAAGTATCGAAAAAAATTCTATGGCTTCTATGGGCTATGTGCGTGTGGGCGGGGCCAAACATTTTTCGACGTATAAAATAAAATTTGACGTATGAGGAAAAAGGAAGGTTATTGTCTGTCATTGTTACAGCGGTATTCATAGTCAGTGGTTTAAGGATGGGCCAATCACCTAACCTCACCTCGAATTTTCGAAGTTGAAATTCTTCGACACGGTTTGACCGAATACAAAAAAGCTCTGTCAGCGGACGCGGGACGCTGGCAAAAATCCGCTGAAAGGGTCTTTTTGTAATCGGTCAAACCGTGTCGAAGAATTTCACTTTCGAAATTTCCGGCAATCTCTTTCGCACTCACGGTGGTGAGACACCGACTGACCTATACTCTTAAGCATTACTTGCGTGCTTTCGTAAAGGCATATTGGCGTAGAGGGGGGACTATGAATACTAGCCTAAGACTGTCAAAAAATAATGGGAATTTACCTTGCATCCCTAACGGATCAGCGAGTCCCTAAAATAAGTCCCAAAAAAGTCCTATTTGAGACTCGGACTTAGGTTGACAAAAGTGACCCTAAATAAAGTCCCAAATGGGACTTTTTTCCCCTCGCTCGGTGTGAACCGAGTGCGAATGTCATGAGTTCCAAACTGGGGCTCGGAGTCCCAAATAGGGACTTTTTTTATGGGTGAAAACTCAAAAAAAAGTCCCTGGGTCACAAAGTCCCAATTTGGGATTTTTGCGAGCGAGGCAACCGAAATAAGCGATTCACCATGCGTACATCTATTGGTATTCTGTACAAGACCGTCCCCTCAGACGGTTACCGTGTTACGGCTCTGGCAATATATGCCCACCGGGCGGATCGTGCGTGCTCGCGAAAACGCTTGACTCTGCGCCACGCTGTGACCGGAGCGAGAAGCAAAGAAAAAGTCCCAAATTGGGGCTCCCTTTGAGGTTACTTTTGTCCATTTAAGCCTCGAGCCCCAAATGGAACTTTTTTTGGGACTCGCTGATCCGTTAGGGATATATAAAAAGGGTTTAATCATTTACCAATAATTCATTGGGTTATTAAATAATATATTATTTACACCGTGAGGCACCGTACAAAGAGACAGCCGTTTTCAAACATCGCCACATGGCGGCGCCACGAGGACAGTTGCACATAGCCCACAGCTTAAAAAACAATCGAGTTATGGCAGTTTGGAGTTTTCGAAAATATTTCGCGCTATATACGTTACAGTTTTTTTTTTGTTTTTTGTTGTTGTTTTTTTGTTTTGTTGTTTGTTTGGAAGTTTTTTGTTTGTTTGAGTTTTGGAAGGCGCATTCGACTCTGAAGCCGTGCATTCCGTACGCGGCGTATCGAGTTCGTATTCGTCTAGTTCGAAAAATAATCTACAATCTGTCGCGTTTTTTCTTTCCTGTATGATCAATGGCATAGACAAAGGATTTTGGCGTGATTTCTATACACCATTTGCTACTTATAAACAAAGTCATTTAGATTAAAACAAATAATCAGATTGAATGAAATATTAATAATATTTATTATTATTTTTGCCAGTGCCTTGGATATTTAGTGCATATACACATCTTATCTTGAATCTTGGAGATAAAAAGGATCAGTGCGATCTTTTAATAATCGGCGTCGATCATTATTGAAAAATTGTGTTCGTTAATTGTTGTCTCCTTCGATAAGGATCACTTGTTGCAATATATGCAATGGAAGCATTTTTCAAAATAACGTTAGCCGCGTACACGAAACACATTACGCGAAATAAAATTTTCATCGATGTAAAGGTTATAATTATATATTTCTTGTTACACAAAATATTTCACACGCGTTCTGCACGCTTAACAACCACGATAGCTTTGAACAAAGCAAATGCTAAGAAAAATACAATTTCTATCGATGCAGAGGCTATAATTAGATATTTCATGTTACACAAAATCAAAATATTTATATTCCTTTCGAACAGCACGACAGCAATGCAATTAACGCCATCTTGGTACGAAACTCCCTATATTTGTGGCCTGTAACCTTTTTTTTTTTTTAATAGTAGCCAATCCCCCCTGGGGGTCTCGTTCGGATCAATAACGAGGCCTCCATGCGGCCGCATCCGACTTTCCCCTCTTTAGCGCATTCGCCATGGCACTCGATTCCATGGGCCCAGGGAAACTGCGGAAAACCTGTGCCACTACAGCCGGTCCTGGGTTCGCCTCACGGTGCCGGAGCTACGTCACGCCCTGTCACTACAGTTCTAAACAGTCGAACTCAACACTTTTTTAATCGGAACTAATAGAAGGCAAAAATTTCAAAGCAACACGATCTCATTGTTGAGTACAAGATGCCAAAATGGTAACGTGCATCGATATATGCATCGAAGTCGTCCTCCTCGAATGGATCCAACGGCTCGCCGCAGTGACGTATGGCGCGCGATATTACCCAAAACTTCAAACTGCTATAACTTGATATTTTTTTGAGCTAGTTTTTTCTTCGTACAATCTAAAATAGCAAAAATCCCCTCCCGGGGAAAAAAAACTTGGACAAGTACATTGGTGGTCCCTCGTTTCCCTATGATATCACAAAAAGTCCAAAACCCCACTTAAATTTTTTTTTTTTTAATGTTTACTAATTTTATTCATATTCCGGAGGGAAACCAACCATATAGATCACGAAATAACCGGCCAAAAAACCAGACTTCACAATAATTGTTACTTTGAATTTATTTTCACAGAACACAACAAGAATCAAAACATTAAAAAATCAGAATTATCAAGATGAGAAAAACACCACTTATAATATTGTGTGTAAGAAGTATCAATAGTCTAGAAAAAAATGAAGAAAGATCGACATCTAAGTTACGTGCAGCAGTAAAATTTATGATATCAGTACTAGGACAAGTATTTCTTTGATGACTGAGAAGATATCAATATGGACGTACCGGCAACGTAGGGCATGCAGTTGGTGCATTGCTTCTGGGATCTCCTAAGTCGAATAGCTACTTTTGTTTTAGCTATGGCGTGACCAATGTTGCCAAATAGTATTTACTTACTTGACCTAATGAAACAACATTGCCTGCGCCGTGGCTAAAATAACGAAAAACAAGCAGGAACAGGAAGTTTCGTATAAGATCCCGTGCTTTTGTAATGTTAAAAAAAAAACATTAATTTATGTCTATACATGATAGCACAGTTTTGTTTGATTGGTAATAATTTGATGAACGTTCACCACCGTACGTTGAGCGTATACGCACAGAGTACTTGTCCGGCCCATAACTTTTTATTAAAATTGCTCATTCCAGTAAAAATAAGTGGTCTCTCTCAAAAGTCAAGGGTCATAAATACGCACTTTTTCATAGTTGGTAATATCTTCTTTAATTTTTATTTTTTATGATTAATCCCGCATAATGGTTTAAATTCGCTTTTTCAAAACTTAAAGAGCTATTTTGATAGTTGGCGCCTAAGAACATCAAAATGAAACGAACGGAGGGGGATTATTTTGTGTGAAATTTGCGTGATCTTAAAACTTTGAATACAAATTTGACGGTGCATCCATAGCCTGCATTGATCTTTTGACCATTCACCAGTGGTTACTTAGATCTTCTACTAATAAATAGTAGCTTTCCAAAGTATAATAACTTTCATTGCTGACAATAGTAGTTTTCGAAAGTATGATACGCTACATTGCTGGCAATAGTTTACTGACAATGAGTCGCATCTTCAGAAATTTCATAATTGACTGCACCTTATGTTAATGTAATTTTATTCTTCATACAATCTAATCTTTTCGATTTATTTAAATGCTTTTCTTGAAATGGGACACCCTGTAAATGAGATACGTCTAGAATATTGAATATTGTGGCAAAGCACCTGTACGTAATATGTTTGCAGTGGTTTGGTCTGCCAGTTCCAGCCGAATCTCGGAGAGTATGGTATTTACGAATTGAGCAAGTCCGGCGGAGGCGAGGCCCTCGATGCTGAAGCAGGCTGCAAGTTTCGAACGATTCTCGAACCGCGAAATCCCTATGCGCGTAATATAATTTGACAATAATGATAAAATAGTATTTAAGGAATTGAAGAACAGATTTAACCAGCGGTGAAAATTTCAGCACTCGCTGTAATACTCGGCGTTGTCCTGTGCCTAATATTGGCTCTTTGGCTCGTAAAAAAGTGCCTACATCTAGTAGCGAGGATGAGGAGGAGGAGGAGGAGGAACAGCTGCAGCATCACCACGAGCACAGACGGTAAACGAGTGGGGCTAGAATCAACCGTCGCTGCACCAGCACCGGTCGTGCCCGTCAAGAATTCAAACGTTGACGAGGAGAGAAACGGCGAAGAGGCAACGGCGTTACGCCGTCGAGGTTGTCGCATTCTCTCGATAGACACATTCCGAGGGTATGTCGGGCCGTCATGCAACGATATCACATGCCAATTTCTCTAATGAATCAGGGAGTCCCTAAAATAAATCCCAAAAAAGTCCCATTTGGGACTCTAGCTTAAGTCGACAAAAGTGACCCCAAATGGGGGTTAAAACTCAAAAAAAGTCCCTATTTGGGACTCCGAGCCCCAATTTGGGACTTTTTCGAACGAGGCAACCGGAATAAGCGATCCCACTATGTGTATACCTATTTGTATTCTGTACGAGATCGGAAAAACGCTTGACTCTGCCCCACGCTGAGGCCGGAGCGAGAAGCAAAGAAAAAGTCCCAAATAGGGACTTTTTCTTTGAGATTTCACTCTTAAAAAAGTCCAGCGACTTCGCTAGAAGTCGCTGGAAATCGCGCGAGTCGCATGATTCCTGTTTTTCTTATCATTTTTCAAGGTATATAGGAAATCGTGGGAAATCGCAAAGAAATCACAGGATTTCGGGAATCACTGGGAATCGCTAATCCCCTCTTCAAGCGAACAAGCCTTTAAAATTTAGAAATCACTCGTAATCGTTAGAATCAGCATAAATCACACGAAATCACAAGTAATCTCATGGATTCAGAAATCGTGAAAATCGTAGTCGAAATCACAAGAAATCGATTTCTTTTAGAAATCGACGAGCCACGGAATTAGCTAGTGAGCAGCCCCTCGCCTCTTTGTGACTCATGACGTCACGTCCGATTCACACCGAGCGAGGGGAAAAAAGTCCCATTTGGGACTCCATTCGGAGTCACTTTTGTCGTCCGAATCCCAAATGGGATCTTTTTTTTACTTTTTTTTGGGATACTCGCTGATCCGTTAGGGTTATATCCATTTATCCTCCCACGTCTCCCGCATTTGTATCGTCGGCAGGATGAGCATTCTGACAATGATATTTGTGAATAACGGTGCCGGTGGTTACGTCCTCTTGGAGCACGCGACATGGGACGGTTTGCTCATAGGTGATCTCGTGTTTCCTTGCTTCGTCTGGATAATGGGGCTCTGCATTCCCATAGCGCTCTCTTCGCAGCTCGCCCGAGGAACCTCCAGATGGTCAATCGCTCGAGAGATTCTGAAGGTACGTGTATCATCTTATTTTCATATTGGACAGTTGTAAATAGCTCGGTATATACCGAGCGCGTGATGACGAAATAATGTGTAATAATCGCTCGGGATGGTGAACGTTGGGTGCCACGTGCAGCGAAGCGCCCTTCTTTTCCTCATCGATTTGTCGATCAACTCGATGGGTGCGGAGGCAGATTTGAAGAGAATACGAGTGTTTGGAGTGCTGCAACGTTTCGCGGTCGCTTACGCGTTTGTCGGTCTTTTGTACGTATTTTTCAGCCCCAGGGCAGAAAATAAGCAGCAGCCGGAAGAAAGGACGAGCAGATTCACCGATGTTCGCCTTTTATTGGGCCAATGGATTATCATATTGGCTGTAACCGCTCTTCACTGCGCCATAACACTTTATCTGCCCGTGCCCGGGTGTCCGACGTGAGCATAAACTTTTTGTCCCTTTGTCGCGGTCGCGAAAAATTACACTGGTCTGCAAAAAAATCAAAATTCGTTTGCTTCTGCATGAAACTATGTGATTCTTATGAATTTTTACGACCCGAATCTAAACCTGTCATCAGAATTGCTTCAACTCATCGATTGGTTGGGATAAATGGGAAGCCGATATTTAACTATAAAAAAATCTTTTTCCAATCGTGCATTCCGATTAAATGTGAATTTTAAATGATTTTAACAAAAGTACCATCTTTGACCATTCAGGGCCAATGGAAACAAAAAATCTGTTGATTTCGCGGTTTTGCACACTTTTTATGAATTTTAAACTTGAAAAAAAAAACCCAGAAACTCGAATGGTTTTGTGTTTTTTCACAGAGGGCCATAAAGCTTAGTGAAAAATTTGAAATATGCCATTTTTCAGGTTTATTTAGAAAAGATTTAAATAAAAAATTATAAATTTGTGCCGTTCCTTAACTCTGTGCCCCAGAGTGTATTGCGAAAATGTGATACAATATAGTCAAATTCTGTTATCGAAATCTGATTTAGGATACCGAAGTCTACAAAGTACAGATGTAATTTATCTCGAGCACATTTTGTTTCGGGCCTCTGTTATTATAAGCGATCGCGTTGAACAGTATAAAAATGATTTAAAAATGATCGAGCGGGAGCGGATTACAGTGGTTATCTCGGACCTGGCGGAAGACACGCGGAGGGACGATACGCGAACTGCACCGGAGGAGCAGCCGGTTACGTTGATCGGATTATTTTAGGGTTGAGTCACGTGTATGGGCAACCAACGATCGACCGTGTTTACGGTTCGGGGCCGTTCGAGCCCGAGGGAATTCTCGGTAAGAGACCGAGCGACTTTCCTTTGTTTACTTTTTCCATTACCCCGGGCGTAGGTTTTATCGATATTAACACTGCGGTTATTTATTTCTTTCTTGATGATTGGATAGGTTGTCTGACGACGATACTTCAAACTTTCCTCGGCGTTCAAACCGGCAAAATGTTGCGAATTTATGCCGGATGGAAAAGTCGAGTCTCGCGATGTCTCGGACTCGGCCTTATTTGCGGCTCTTTCGGTTGCGCCCTGCATTTCACCGATACTATTCCGGTAAATAAAAACTTGTGGTCCTTGTCGTTTGTTCTCGTGACGACCTCTTTCGCTCTGGGCCTCTTCACCGCGTGTTACCTTCTGGTCGACGTGGCCCGAGTCTGGGCCGGTGGCCCTTTCCGGATACCCGGTACGTCACGTTATGCCCCGCAGCCGAGACCGTAAAAGTTACATTATTATTATTATTATTTTTTTTTTTTCTCATTACTAAAATCTTGGCCGACGCCGTCCGCAGGTATGAACGCCCTCGTTATGTACGTTGGCCACCGAATGTGTTATCAGATATTTCCCTTCCACTGGAAGTACGGAGAAACTTCGGATAGCCACGAGTGGCGAACAGTCGCCGCGGTCTGGGACGCCGGGATGTGGACCATCCTCGCTTACGTTCTTCATCGAAAAAGGATTTACATTTCTCTGTGATCCGCTGATCCTCGTTCTGTGCACCGTCGTTCCCTCTCCCAGTGTGTACGCTCATTAGCCGTAGCCGCGGCTTATTTGCCTTCGTTATTATGTCACAAAGTCAACAATTACCTATGCCAAACTATGGAGTTTGGCTTTTTGAACATCGGGTCCAAAGCGGGGCTACTTCTTTTCAACTGTTAAAGCGATTCGATTCCTCCAAAAATTCAGATGCCGAGATGTATTTAAAAAAAAATCACAATAAAAAGATTTTTCCATTTTCAATGTTTTCCAATTTTTATTCTGTATACACACCTTTGCTTTAGTTTTGCCGATTTGCCAGGATGTTTTTCACCTAGAACCAATTGAACCATCGAAATTCATGCTAAACAAATTTTCAAGTCTACCAAAAACCTCTGGGAGAAACCCTCAATAATTTCCTGTGCGCCAATTTTTCGCCGAAATATGACGATTTTTTCATTTAGGCGAATTTTCAATTTTTCAAAGTCTGATCCGAGGAAGTTTTTTTAATGAATTGACATATCGTAATGAACAAAAGACAATTTTCTCTGTTTTTTTCTTGAGATCGTTTAAAAGAAAAAATCCCCACGATGACGTTTAAATTTCAAGAGTATTCCTCTTTTTCCCCCTCTATACAACTAATTAATCATGATTGTGGGGAATCGACGAAAATGATCACTCTTATATAGTCCGGAACTGATAATAATCAGACGCGAGATCCGTATGATTTTTACCGATTAAAGATTCGCGGTAGCGAATCGAGACAAGTACATTTTCGAAATTCGAAAACAAAGACTTTACAGCTACCGCAATCTCTATACAGCAAGCACCGTGATCTAACCCTACTTTCCAATCTTGACATTAAATTATACTCAATATACGCAGAAAAAACATTTAGTCGATTCAACTAGGATCTAGTTAAATCAAATAAATATTTTTCCTTGTCTCACGGCCAAATAGCGGTCTATTTAACTTTCAGAAATTATTTTTTTTTATCACAATATTTTTATATTCTTGATTAATGAAAAAATTAATATATGTATTCAAATCAGAAATATTTTTATTCTTAAAATTGAACGAATACGAAGTTTAAATAAAAATAATATTTATATCATTATTTATAATACTAATAATATTAATTATACCATATTCAATTATGATATAGTTATACGCGCTCTTCGAGCACTGTATTTTTTACTATACTTGCTAAAATATAAAAGTATTTATTTAAACCCAAAAATCCCCATTACTTAATCGTACTACGATTTAATATTATTATTATTATTATTCTTAGTATTATTAGGATTTTTAATAGCGAAGAGAAATTATACAACATACATAACGTGAAAGTATACCCCCTCTACGACAAAGTCCGCATGTGGACCCGCGCACCAATCAGGGAGAAACAGCCGCGCGCTTCCCCCACCATGCGACTCTCGACCAATTACGCGAGACCGATCTAGTATAAGTAGAGGCACTCCGCAGTGCTTAGGATGAATTTTACTCCGGAACGAGTGCAAAGCAGGTACGCTCCTAGGAACACCGACTCTGTCACGAATCTGTCATCTCTAATAAATACTACGATTTCTCTACTTCATCCTGTGTTCTTTCTCCGACTCCCGGATCATCTTGCAAACTTTCGATTAACAACGGTTCAACTTCGAATATCTCTTCTCGCGGAATTCACGGACAACGAATCACCGAGAATATTCCTTTTTGTACATCGCTGGATCGCCGAACCAAGAAACTACAAATCGGAATATCGACTTAAAACAATCCTTTTCAGGATTTACAACGTAGTTCCCTGGCACTCCTGCCATCCCGATCCCCATCCGACGCCTCGAGGTAACCCAGAGATTCGAGTTCGGTGGCTGTAGAAGTTCACTCGAAATCTCCATGCCCGATACGGTGAAGCCTAACCTCAAACGTACCATACCACGTTCTGCTCACGTGTTTGAAGCATTCGTCCTAATTTGCATCCTTTTCAACATTCGTTTTTTTTTTATTTCGTATCTCTTTCGTTGCTTGTCGTTTCGATTCGCTAAATTCTCAATATCTCTCAATTCTTTTGACTTGGCTTTTCTAATCTTATTCTGATCCAATTTAGCTACTTATTTTTCGTTTTATTTTTCTTAAATTTTATTCTTAAATTATTTTTTCCCCCTTCTCATTCGTTACAACGCGTCGTGTAACTATCATTTAATAATTTTTTCATGGATCTGTGACCCTGAGTAGGTACAAAATTTCACGTTCGTCTTCCTAGACATAGTCAGTCAGAATAATAATACTGCTTTGGTTCCCGCAATTTATGCATAACTAGAGCGCAATTCGTATGTGAAAAATGCCTCGATGCTCTGCGCCACGTGGTGGCCCGAGTAAGAAGCTTTAACGTGGGTACTCGAATAAACGGACTCAAATAGCATTACCTATTTGATTTAAATACAGCTTTTTAGCTAAAACGAATAGAAATTTTGTTGATTCAAATTTTAAAAAATCGAACAAACGATCCTAATAGATCTAAATAGAACTTTTTTCTGGGTGCAGTTAGTTATATATTTTACCCATGCAATTTCGAGTCGCCAAATTATCAGTCGTTCCACTTTAGATGTGTCTTTATCTTCGTAATACCTTCGTCGGCAAATTTATACTCGATCCAACATACACGTTCACGAAAAAAAATCGTTGTTTTTGGGATATTTGGGTCAAAATATGTCAAAATAGACAGTGGTTTAAAAATATGAAAGATTTAAAAAAATGACATCTTGTTGGACGCTTGAAAAAAGTGGCCATAGCGGTTTTCTATTTGGAGTAAAGCGTCATCCGACGGGTGCTCGTCCGATTTGTATATTCGAATTTCCTTCAAAATGACGTGTGGTTTTTCCGTTTATCTTTTCCACTTTTCCCTCAAAATAGTAATAAATAATATTTATTTTAAAGACATTTATCATACAAGTGTGTTATTCCTTTTTTTTTCTTCTTTTCGATATGAGAACAACCGCGTCACACTCTGGAGAGATTCCGCGCCGATCATGCTCGGATTCGATCTCTATCCGTGTGTAGCAAAACTACGATTACATGTAGAAAAGAAGAAAAGAGAGAGAGAGAGAGGGAGAGGGAGAGAGAGAGAGAGAGAGAGAGAGAGAGAGAGAGAGAGAGAAAGTGAAACAATAAACACGCAAACGCACACGCGCCGACTGAGAGAGTTCCCCGTCCGCCTGCCGGGATTTTTGAAAGCGCAGCTCTCGAATTCCGTCACGTATCTCGTCAGTAATCAGTCTGATCGGGACCTGAAAAAAAAACAAACAAATATCTCATTATCGTTCGATTGTTTTCGTTGAACGGACTAATCAAAATCCAAACAAAAAAAAACGTTTCCATGAAGAACCGTATGGTATTTGATCCCGTAAATCAGTGCGTACGATCACTCTATCAAAGCAGATTAAACGCGATCGTGTATACGATATAATACGCGCATAACAATTGGATTAATGAAAAATGTAATATTTCCTGACATTTTTTAGTACAATTTTTGAACGGATAGTACGAACAGATCCGCGTACGTGCGTGCTTGCGAGAGCCCCAAAGAGCTTCATTGGCGCGCGCGGTGCCGCTCGTGTACGCCCCGCGCTGACGTTCGCCGTTCGATCAATGCGAGAACGACGAAAAGTCGTGAGGCGATCAGCGATCAGCCTAGCCTTCTTACAGAGACAAAACAATTTCTCGCTGTTCCCGCTATATGTATATAGTAGCGTACACAGTAAAACGACAAAAAATATTGAAAAGAAAAAAAAACACATATGTACCCCGGTGGTGGAAAAAAAAGGTCGCGTAGATTCCGGACATCCCGTCAAAGCGGCGGTGAGATCTTGCCGATGAAATTTGTTAGATTGGTGAAAATAGTCCCATCGCGATTGATCCGCGATTATTTTTATCTCACAAGTTTTTCCCTTTCGCGGCGACCGTGTCGACGACGGTGGCCCTGCGCCGGAGTGCGTATCACTGTCTTTTCCGGTGATGAAAAGCGTTATAAAAAAAAAACGTACGAAAATGTATGAAAAATGAAGGAATATATCGTAGGTCGAGATGATTGCGCGTGCGCGGGGGCGCGCGCGTCAGCAAAGACCGTACTCTCGAGCGAGGGACGTTGCCAATTTATTGGCAGGATCGGTAGCACCGTTATCGTTGGAAGAATAGTTCTCGTTGATAATCGCTGCCCTCGGTATATTTTTCCAACTTTTGACTCTTGGACACGAGACCGGTCGTCTGAATCGCCAATTCGGCAATCGCAGACCATCGTTGTCGTCGTTGTCGCCGCCACCACCATACTGTTTCCGA
Organism: Rhimphoctona megacephalus; assembly: GCA_963989365.1. Lineage (NCBI taxonomy): Eukaryota > Metazoa > Arthropoda > Insecta > Hymenoptera > Ichneumonidae > Rhimphoctona > Rhimphoctona megacephalus. The sequence continues at coordinate 21,878,839 of OZ022422.1, forward strand.
CCCAGGACGGATGCTGCTCTTTCTTCTCGCAACGTTGATCCAACAAAGTCGCTTCTCGTGGCTTTTTCACAGTTTACCCCGAAACGATTATCCGGGCGAACTCCGAGCGAGGCTACGTTCGGATGATATCGGTTAATCGGGCGCGGTGAAGGAGGGTTTCGAAACGTAATAATCCCTCGGCTCTCCCGGTCCTCGTCTTCTCGGCTGCTCAATAGCTTGAACAAACGCGAGTGCGTTTGCGTACGCTTGTAATTATTGATCCTTCTACCGGTGCTTTTCCCATTTCCGCACTCGGAATCGGTATCGACTTCGGATATCAATCTACTCGTGTCCGAGGTCACTCCGCTGTCCTCGTCGTCGCTCGTCTCTTGGCACAAATCCTCGACACTCGCAACGACCCCGTCTTGTTGTATACATTCGTGGTTGGTGTCGTTCGTTGTCTCGGGCACTTGAATCACGACCGGTGGCAGTGTCTCGCCGATCCTTCTCGATCTCTCTATCAAAGGGAAGTTCGTCGGTTCATTTTCCTCTTCTTCTTCTTCTTCTTCTTCTGCGGCTTCTTCTTCTTGTTTGTCCGGCTGTAAAATTGGTGAATCCTCAAGTTCATCGATCGTCGGAGCACGAGAAGTTTTCGAGAAAGAATTTTCGGTGGCGCGATTACTCTCACGATCCATTTTTATCTCTTTCCAAAAGTCTATCGAATCGTCATCAGCGAAGGGCTCCGAAAGATCTTCCTCGCTCGGCGGCGGTGTCGATGGTTTTGACTCTACGGAAACGTTACGGGAGCGAAGTGAAATTTTAAACTCTACGCAAACGTCATTACCGATATTTTCATTATCATCATTTTCCGCCAACGGCGATTCTAGTTTTGGTGATTCAACCTCGTCACTCGTTTTATCATCGTCGTTTTGTTGCTCGACGTCACTCTCATCGGACGTATCTTCGGAAATAGTCTCGGCGGTTGTTCGCTTGTTGTGGTGGCCCGTCGAGTATGCCAGATACGAGTCCGAGTCGTCGTCGTCGTCATCGTCGCTCGTTTCAGAAACATTTTCCGCGAGCTCCTCGGACATCAAATCGTCGCTGGCCAAATTAGTCGTTTTTACGTTCTTCTTACCGTGCTCGTGGTTGCTACTAACCTCGGACCGATTAGATGCTACAACCGGTTCGTCCTCGATACCAGCTTCCTCCGCTGTCTCTTGGTGCAAGATATTCATCCTGACGAATAAGGATCGATCGATCGCGTTTTCTCCTCGTTGCTCGTTCGTACCCGTAGTCCCCGCCACATCGATCTTGTTCCATCCGGCAGACTCGTTGACGCACCGTCGCCCCGCTTCATCGTCCAGAGACGTTCCCTCATTAGCGCCTTTCTCGTGGTACATAGAATCTCTCGGATTTCCAAGTTGGGCCTTGCAGGGCCCCATCGCGGCATCGACGTATCCTGAGCGTGAGTCAACATCGCAGTACCACGGCGGAGGTTTTCGTTCAGTCACAGGATGACGATTACTTCCATCGGGTGATCGATCCTCTAGCCGCCGTTGAATCGTACTCGCTCTGGAGGATCCATCGGCGATACTTGATGGCAAGTGCTCGATGCGCACCGTTTTCTCTAAACAAGGATCGCAATCGCTATCGTAGCCAGCCTTTTTTTCCATTTTTCTACGAAAGTGTAACGATACCGGGAGAGCAGGAGACACACACGCGGTAATTGCCTCTACCGTGTTCTCGATCGCAATACCCGCGACCGGAGATACCACCACGGAGAGATACGAGCAGTAGCGGCATTCGGCGAAAGAGCAGGATGAAGGTGCTGAGTGGACGGAGGATGATGAAGAGGAGGAAAGAGAGAAATCGTTGCACATTCGCGTAGCGGGAGCGGTAGCAGCGATACAATTTTCGAGAGAATAAACAGTCGTCGCGGGTAGCCCGTTCACGGATAGAGTATAAAATAACAAGCTAGTTGACGGTTCGTTCGAATGCTCGTCGAGCTGATGATGATGGTGATGATGATGACGATGACGGTAGCGGTTGGATGACCGATGAAAACAATGACTATGACGACGACAACAACGATAATGTGGAGAATGACGACGATGGCAGAGGTTGCACATCGTGTAGATTGGTGAACGGGAAATAGGATGAAGAACGGGTGAGATAGAATCATTCGTTTCTCCAACACTTTTTGATGATGATGATAATGATGATGATGACGACGACGACGACGACGACGACGATGACGACGACGACGACGACGACGACAATTGTCGATGATGTAGGAGCGATTGATAATCGCAACGAGAAAAATCCACCGAATATTGGCAAAAGGGCAGATGAGAAGTTAGTAGAGATTGCGGCATCAAAGCCTCCGTTCGAGGATGAAAGGCATATCGCGGTCGGGGGTGGATCATGAGGCGAGCTCGATGAACCATAGGCAGCGATAAATATTGGTTAGCGAAAGGAGATGACGATAGTAAATGACGCCGTTCGCCAAGCAGTTGCACGTTAATCTTGCTCTCACCCTCTCTTATCGCTCGTCGATTTTCCCGTTTGGCTACAACAGACAGCACATTGCATTCAGAGACACAAGCCGTTTTATTCCCCCCAAAGTTATCCGGCTTCGCTTTTCTATACGACTCGTTGGTGCTTATGCGATTAAATATTCTCGACCTCGATAAAAAAAATGTCACGTATTTTCCATCAAAATGAAAAAAAAAAAAAAAAACAGAAAAAGAAAAGACCAGTCCTTCAACCTTCGTCAATAAGACCGATCGCGCTTTTTCATGTGTGTGTGTGTGTGTGTGTGTGAGTCCCTGCGTGCATGCGTACGTGCGTGGTTACGAGCTCATGCATGTGCGACGGTCGAATCGTTAAACAATTGTAGAATATAAATATCAAGCGGTACCGTCGTAAATTATGTATTTTTCCTCGAGAAATCACGAAAAAACGATAAGCCGCAGGGTTTAGAACGCGATTCAACGGTTATTCGCGTAAGGTGAATTAAATTCGATTATGATAACGCAAAGGAGGTGAAGAACACAAAAGATACAAACGATTAAGGGTAGAGATCCAATGAAAACTTGAAACAATATATACATTCTGGTTTTTCCAGAAAATTTTAATGCTTATGGAGGAAAATTAGTTCTACGAAGGAGCTGAAGGATTGATATATGGCCCTGGAATCGCTGATTAGGTAGTAAATTTCAAAACCACACGATGATAAGACGATAAGACGATTTTCTCGGAACTACATTTTTTCAGTAGACCGAACGTCTAACTCGATAATTATTCAACGAAACTTGACCAAATTTGGCAAACAACCAAATAATTTAAAACCTACAAAAAACAAAGTATTTTTTCATGATAAAATATAAAAATAATTGTGCTAAAAATGTTAACGCCTGTTTTCAGCCTGATTTGTTTCATATAAATACAACGGAAGCTGCAGAGTCAGGCATTTTGGGAGTCACCCGCAGATCTTGTTGAAAGCGAGTGCCGTATGTCGATTATTGCGAATTATTTAGTAGGCAAAAAAATACGATTCAATAGTTCAAAGTGTGTATAAATAAACATCCAAGGTTTCAAAAATGTATCGTTCGTCGTTTCTGTTGAAAAAAAATCCGAAAATTTATACGGTTTTTAGTTCGGTCTTCTAGTTGGATCTCCCCCCTTAATGGCTCGGCGTGTACACGATTTGAGAGCAGGAGGCAGTGGGGATGATGAGGAAGAAATGCACGGGATGACTTACCGATACTTTCGGGCGACGTCATGGCCTGCAACATTCTGAACGATCTCGAGGGTATCGCACCCCCGGTGTATTTTTTTGGCTCTGGTGCCTGTTGCTCGCTGGCCGGCACAATCACCCGAAACTCGTCTGAAAAATAGTCACGGTCAGAGAACCGGACGAAGAATCATAGAGGGTTGGGGTGGGGGTTAGGAAGAGAGACGAACGCATAAACGAAAATAAAACGAGAAGAAAAAGACTCGAGGAGTGTTATCGTTCAAGAATGAGAAACGTCAACGAATGGTCTCACCGGGAGGTGGAGAATTTCTCATCTGCCTGATCTTGTTGACGGGACCCGTAACTCCGGAGGCTGTGGAACGGAGGGAAGTAGAATAGAGCATAGTAAATAGAGAGAGAATTAAATTGAATTTATTTATTTACTGATGCCATGAGGCAAACAAAAATTATGGTAGAGAGAGAGAGAGAGAGAGAGAGAGAGAGAGAGAGAGAGAATTAGATCGAGATACGTTACCAGTGGTAGCAACAGCGATCGATGGATCGCCCGAGTCCGTCATATTCCTGAGATAACGAAATGCCCGAGAAGGAATAGCGGCGCCGCGATATCTCGGATCCTCTTCCTGATGCAAATAAGTGCCCTCGCCGTCAACTATCACAATAAAAAGAATCATGTAACGCAGACAAGTAGAAAAGTCTCTTGGATGCTCGACGTGCTGGCCCACCTCGTTCTTTGACCTTATTCATGAGGACTTTGTCGTTCTCGGTGAGCTGAAGCTTCCGCGACTGTTGCCCGTCGACTCGGTCAATTGGGACGTCGGTGTCCGTTATTTTTTGCAGGACGCGAAATGATCTCGACTGGATAGGGACTGGGGGTTCGCTTTCCTGGTACTGATGCTGATTCGATGACTGGGGCGAGGGGGGGCCGCCGCCGGCACGCTGAATGATCCTGCTACCGGAATCGGTTCGCACATAAATCGGGTAACGATGACGATGACGAATTATCGCGACAGGGTAAATGAGATGGACTCACACTCTGGGACTACGTCGTTCGGCAGTGGCGTTGTTGTTATTGTTGTTGTTGTTGTTGTTGTTATTGTTGTCGCCGACGGTAGCGTCGAGCATGATGGGTACGATGTACGTTCCACCGCCACTGGGATTTGTACCGCCGGAGAAACGTCTCTGAGGAGGACCAGAGTTGTGCGCATCAACGGGGGACGGCGGAGTGGCGCTTCCCCAACGTTGTTGGTGACGAGTGCTAGATTGTTGCGGCTGTTGATTATTCGATCGTTGTCGATGCTGGCCAGCAGCATCGTTATCGGTCGAAAAAACGGAGGGTCTGTCTTCGATCTGTATATAAAGATTTATGAGCTATAGAGAGATTGATCGAAGCCGCGACGAGCAGGCTCGTTTGCGTACTTACGCGAAGCGGAATAATACGTTCTCGCAGATTGTGCGAGGGTTCCTGCTCGGGCGGAGAGGATTGTGCTGATGATTGGTTGCGTTTTGCCCATTCTGGAAGTTCCTCCTGCTGGGATTTATTTCTGTTTTGGAGCCAGGGAGTCGGAGCCTTGGCGAGTGTGATCTGTGGTGAAGGGGGCGTCGTTGGCGTCGTCGGTGGCGACGGTGGCAATGGTGGATTCGGCTGTGACCAGGTTGGTGTCGTTAAAATCGTTTGTCCCGTTCGCACCGGTGCTGCTATCTTTGTTTCCACTGGAAAGGCGTATCGAATAAAAAATGTAGTAAAATTAAATCGTACGAGGAAACGAAGAGGAAGGAAGACAAATTATTGGAAAGAACCGATCCACTGACCGTTTGACGAAAGGCGGTTATTGTTGAGAGTCGCGGCGGGCGAGGATGGTGGTGGTACGCTCGAACCTGTGAGGGTAGAGCGCAACGGCACCGACGGGTTGGTACTCGGGAAAACCGGAACGGCGACCCTCGGTTGGGCCGCGTACATACTGGAAGCGGCGATCGCAGGGGATACCACCGGCTCGGAGGCGGCCGATCGTGGCGGAGCCTCGATGCCTTCGTCGTTCGCGTTCTTGGCAACTCGCCTCGCCATTCTCGGGCTTCGAATCTGCGACAGATCCAACTTACCGCCCATTCCCGGCGTATACGTAAACGGCTTTTTGTCCCTGGTCATCATCGCGTTCTGAATAGCGGCCGGTGGCTCGTACGCCTCGTTGTTACCAAAGTCACTCGACAATGGGCGTCGTCTCGTCGGTACGGCCGTCTATCGTCATTCAAATGCGCCTATTTTATAGCTTTCACTCTGAATTTCATCGAACTCTCGCGGAATAACTAACGGCTGCTGCGTAATTATAGGAATTGAGAATCGGAGCTTACCTCGAGAGCGTTAATCCTCGGAGTTGCTGGCACTCGTCCAGGCATGCTGCTCGGAACCGGTGGTGGTGGTGGCGGCGGGGGTGGAGCTGGACAAAACCCTCAAAGCACACGGACCCACGATTAACACAAGCGTGCCAAGTGCGACAAACAGTTTTCATTTCTATTTTTCGTTTTGTTTCGTTTTGTTAATCATCTCGCGAGCGCTCACGCGCGCGCGTGCGCCCGAGTATTATACGAGTCTACGGCTCAGGCGTAAAAGATTGTACGGTTGCCAAAAATTGAAATGCGTAATAAAAAAAACACTCACCGGTCGTTCCGTCTGGTGATCCGCTCGGATCCCTGCTGTGTAACAAACAAATTTCATACATTTCCATGATTTTCGTAAATTTCGCAAGGAGGGAGCTGGACGGAAGCTGGATCGGGGGAAAGACGCGCGCCGCAGCGCCGATGAGGCTGTTCGGTTTCACATACCGAATCGGGAACGGAGGACGGAGGAGCTAGATCGACCGTTTGGTCATCGATGAGGCATGCATGCACTCGCGTGCGCTTTATAGGGAAAAGGCGCACGAGATTCCTTTTAAGGAGATTCCCCCTACCGCCGTACGAGGTCGAACAAATGTTCGCCGCGTAAGAAAACGCGTATCGCGCGCCGGGTCCCATGAAAATTGGGAAATCAGACCGCGAACCTCGGGCGTTGAGCGCGCGCCGCTCGTACGACTCGGGGCTCGTGTAATTTATTTAGGTAGACGATGAACTAATTTTAGAACTGACCGAGCCGCGAACGCGCTGCTATTAAATCCTTTCGATTCATTTATTTTTAGCGCAGCGCTTTTTCTCACGCGTGCTTCTCATCCCACCGACGAAAGCGTCGTCTCGGTTCGATCTTGATCGGGCCGATTGAGTCTGGAATGAAAAATTCCGAAGAGCGAAGAATGCGCGCGGAGATAACGTTAAAAATACGTCAAACTGCTGTAACAACGATGAAAAATCTCGCGGCGGGATGAATTGATTGTACAAGCGTGGTTCCCTCGATTTGCCGAATCTACTTGCAATTCCTACGATCCGAGGTCATCGACCTCTCGTCGGAGAGGCTCCGAAACACATTTATTTCGGGAACTAAATGTGTCTCGCACCAGTCACACGGGACATATGCCAAGCGGTTTTCATTATTTATATATCGGATCCGCGAGAGTTAATCGGCACATACGCACATTCGCGGGCACCATAATCCTCCGATATTTCATCCTTTTTCCCGATTTAACCCATTTGCCCCATGCATCCAAGGTCGACGATGTAGGCTTGGCTGAACGCGCGGACCAACGCGGACCAGCGCGGACCAATTATCGAGTGTATGTTATAGATATAGACGCGCTGAGACGAAACCGGTTCGAGATCCCGCACGGTTGCTTTCCAGAAATATTGCGAGCTCGTAGGTATTTCTGGATTAACGCGACCTAACGTTGCTCTCAAAAATAGGCACACGAAATAGGCGCGTCTCCGCCCCCGTTATCATACCTATCCTCTTATTTCTTCTTCGTCTTCTTTATCCCAGCACAGGCAAATAATTAAGCAAAATATTTAATTCTTACCCGGCGCCCCCTCCTATGACGAGGGTGCTGCTGCTGCCCGTCGAACTCATGCTGACTTACCCCGTCACCAACTTTTATTCTATTATTATTATTATTATTATTATTATTACAGTTAATTTGTGAAATTTTAAAATTCGATCGTATCTATTCTCGATCCGGAGGAAAAGATTTTTTTTTTTTAAATTTGGCTCGTTGCACTGACTCGATGAGGCGTCTGCGGCAGCGGCACGAGAACCACGGGATTTATACTCGTTGAATGATGAAAAGCACACTGGTAAAATTTGCGGCGCTTCGCGAATTTCACCGAGATAAATATATAACCGCGATCGCGATGAGGACCGATGGGCAACCGTACCGGCGCTCGCGCGGATCTGCTCTCCGCGTTCCACAAGGCGCGAGCCTGACAAATTGAAAATAAAAAAAAGGCGGCGGCGCGACGTTCGCGCACTACCTCCTATTGGCTGCTACCTGTTCCAACGACGGCTCTTGGAACGATGACACCGTCGTCCGCGCCGTCGCTCTCATCCCTGCAATCCACCACCACCTTCGTTGACCTTTTTGTTTTTTTTTTATTATTCGAACCGATAACACGGAGGGATCGTTTGCTAAAAACGATATTTGCCCACGATACTCGCACAATTTCTTCTTGAAGCAACTCTTCCCGTGGCGCACGAACCCACGCACCACGATTGCCGCGGTGACCAATCAAATTAGATCGCTAATCGCGCGCTTTTATCTAAACTCTCTCAGGTAGAAATTTGCATAATCTCGCGTCAAAATATGCAGATGAAGCGGTGGATTTCGGTTTAAGGGGCCAGTCCACTTTGGAGCCACGAAAAAAAGGCTATTCTCGCGATTTTTTTTTGAGGATTTTATAAAAGATATGAATATAAAAGTTGTTGGGCTTGATAAATAAAGTCTTGAAATACATTTAAAAAAAATTTAATTCGGTTTTATTCATTTTTAAGTACAAAAACTATAGTTTAACGTAACGCCTCAAAAATAGGTGGGCTAGGTAGCTCCATCACAACTCGGTAACGGTTTGTCTGAAACAAAAAAATCAAAGTCCATTAGATTCGGTATGACACCAGCTACAAAATGACCCTCGGATATAAAGTTTTATCAAAAAATAAAAAAATGGCAGATGAAAAACGAAAAAAGTAAAAAAAAAACGCGTTTTTTTCGCAGTTTTTCACAAAAAAAAGAGTAAAAATCAAAATTTTAAAACCATCGAGGGTCATCTTGTTGCGAATCATGTTTACGATATGTGGTTCAAATTTCAAGAGAATCGGTTTATTAGTTTTAGAAATACGATGGAGCTAGATTTTGCAAACGTTGTTTCGAGAAAAACGCGTTTGAAGTTTATACGCTCAGGTAGACGAAATGAGGTCCTGACGTTCAGTTAAAAAAAAAAATACTTAGAGAGCTCGGATTTTCATAAAATTTTGACACAATATTTCTGAATATATGTACTTTTGAAAACAGTAAAAAAAATCGATTTTTTGAAATTTTCAAAGTGGACTGGCCCCTTAAAGCGAAACAACGAAGTCGCAAAATACTGGTCTACACCAAATTGTTATTCGATGAATGTAGTGGAGCGAGGGCTGGAAGGGGCGAGTCAGTAAAAACTACGAATTACTTTTTTTAAGTTTGCCTTCGATACAGCAAGGAGCAAAAAAAATTTTAATTTTTTCCAATTTTCAAAGCTGCGCACGGAATTGGTTTTTTTTTCTTCTCACGAGCATCAATCGCAAAGTTTGAAAACGTGTAAAAATCGGTTCAATTTTTTTATTTTTAGAAATAAAAATTTTTTGACATCGCGTAATAATAAAAGTTGTCGAAGTAAAAATCGCACTTTCAACTTCAAACGGTCATTATGCGGGTGAAAGGAATTCATGCTCGTTCGGAACCGTTTATTACGATATCCTTACGAGAATTAGAAAGTTTACGTAAAGCTGCGGTGAAACAAAAGTTTCTGGCACACTTTTCACGGTGACGAATGCTGCTTAAAAAAAAATTGTGAACAAAAACGTTTTCCTCTTGTTTATTTATTCAACTTTGTGGTACCGAGTCTCACAAATCAAAGCGATTTTTACAAAAGTTTCACAAATCAAAGCGATTTTTACAAAATCGGTCGGGCTATAGCCGGAAGGCTATATTTGGTTAAATGATGTAAATAAATCAACTTTTTTTTTTACGTTTCGGCTCTTGTTTTGAGCCCTCTTCAGAAATTTTTATTTTTAATTTTTTAATATAATCTGTAATAAAGTTATATTTTGCCATTACTTGTCTTGATTTACATTAATTGTACATCTTATTCTTGTAATTATACGATTACAAAGGTATATATTATTTTTTTATTATCCAGTCTATTCATTTAGTTTTATTTAATCCTGTTATTTTTAAATCCATTGAATTTACCTGGAGATGCACTTGGTATTCTAATTTATTAATTCGGTGTTTTCGTCCTTATTATTATTCGGGATTGGTGTGGTTCCTAGATTATAATTGAGGTTGAGCTATCAATTATTTCAGATTCTTAATGTATATAAACTATTAGTGTGAATTACTGAGCCATATTAACTTACTTTTTTGGTTTATTTATATCATCAAAATGTTACTATTAAAAGTTAAAAGTTACATCACAAAAGTTGGTTTAATTACATCATTTAATCAATTATCGGTTGGGCTATAGCCGCAACATGGTCTCATGATCGAAGGATAATCGTGACTAAAAAATGAGATAAAAAAAATTCTGTACAATCATTGTTCGTCAAGCAGCGCCGATCATTCCAATGATGTTGAAAAAAAATTAAAGGCGATCCCTTTGATTGTTTTGAGTAGTGCGTAAGTCGATACTGCTCCGCGATCGAGTGATTTTGATGAACTCTTAATTCGTAAGAATGCCATTTCTTCGTTATATTATTGATCTAGAAAATTCTACTGGATGAAAATGTTTTCTTTTTTTTTTTTTGCAAAAACTCATGAGTCGGTATCTGAAACGGACTCGATTTTGCACATCTGGATGAAATTTGATTTTATATCGAGAGACTCGGTAGAGTCTCGGGTTAAGTACAGTTGAAACGCTGTCCCGAGCTCTCAACGAGTAAACTTTTCTCCTAATAAAACAATTCGCGATGGTAGGGATAAAATTTTTATGGCGTTTTCGCTAATTGTAGGGCCTAGGAATCATTTGGCGGCTTGAAAAGCGAATTTTTGACTAATTGAGCGATGCTCTTTCGATCGAGCCTAAAATCAGGACGATTGGTTGCGTAATTGCTGAGAAAAAACTTTGCACATATGCTATTTCTCTATACAGTAGTTTTATTATCGCCATTTTTCTCCAATGTAATATACGATAAAAGGATAAAGATCCTGCATCGTAATTTAACATCGACATAACGGCTGGACGATGAAAAAATTCGAGTAGCTGTAATAAGCTTTGTAATTTGTTATAAATTTATTAAATAAATACATTTTTAGTAGATGGACGATAACAAAATAACATGATAAATTTACAGTCCTCGTTTAATTGCGGTGGCACGAACGAGGTAATTAATCGGCATATCGCGATGCTCGATCGTTCCAAAGATGGATGATATTTCGTTGCTTCCGTTAATTCCAATAAAGTTTTATTTTATTATAGATAATTGCCGGAGGGATGTTCCCCTCTGGTTCGAGATTTCGAACGGCCGAGACGGAGGCGCGGAAGCTTATTCTCGTTCAAGATGGAATCGGCGATGGTAGCGGCGGTGAGGGCGTATTTGCGTTTGATATATTCGCGTTCGCGCGTCAACGAGGAAGACGGATTGAACCGCTAATGATGGGGCTGTTGGTGCTGCTGCTTCTTTTTGACGAGTTGAACCAACTGTCGGTAACGAACCTGACACTCCTCTTTTGTTTTTCCCTCGACGCAACATGCTATTTTTTCCCATCTGTCGAGCGAAGTGGCTGCTTTGGGATGCTTCAAAAGAGCCGTTTCCAAGGCTTTTTGTTGCTCCTGGCTCCAATCGGAGAGACCGGAAGATTCGAGGCTGGTATCGTCGGCTCGCGTCTTAATCTTCTTTGGTTGTTCCTGCTCCAACGAGCTCGGCAGCTCGTTCGATTGACCGGGCTTGAGACCCTCGTCTTTCACCTGCATTTAGCGAAAGAATTAATGAGTGCTCCGTTGTAAAAATTGGGGACCGCCGTCACACCCCCCCCCCCCCCCTCCCGCCTACCTTTTTCGCCATGTGAGTTACTTCGCTGACTGTACGAGACATCACCTCGGCTATTTTTTCCCAACGATCAGGTGTACCACCGGGATATTTTTTAACGAGTTTAATAAGCTCCAAAATGTCGTCATCGGTCCACAAACTGCCGACAACTTTTGGCTTCTCGTAAACATGATTATTCGTACGAATGTTTTCCCTCTTGAAGCCGCCGCCGCCGTTGCTCGTGCCTTCCCCGGAATGCTCCTGAGGGGCGAATCCGGTCCTACGACGTCTGGCTATCCGGGCTACCGGCTCCGGCTCCGATTCTTCCTGCTCCAAGGCTCTAAAAATAAAAGCGGTTCAATAATTTGTTTGGTAAATATCATCAATGAGGGTATATCTAGAGACGCGGCAGCGTCTTGACGCCAAGTATTAAAAAGATAGTGTTGAACGTCTAAGGCAAGACGGGACGAGTATCTGTACTCGAGATTGGGCGATTTTTCGTTACTTTCAAACTTTAAATCCACGTAACGCGAAGACTGTTCAACTTTTCGAAAAAATAAAACTTTCCCAAACTAATGTGTTCAATGCGCTTCCAATGACATAATTTTTGTTTTTTATACTGTACAATAATAATCCTTACAGAGCAGCCTCTTCCTCCTCTTTTTTTCTACGTTTTCTCTCCTCGAGAATGTTACCGATGGCGCGTATCGTCGATGGTATTCCCACGACCGAGGCGTACGTCCATCTTGGTAATTGAAAGGGCAGTGTGTTTTTCACACTAGGACTTGGAATTTTTTCTAATATTTCGGCCAAATCCGGCACATCGCCGATCTTTCCTTTCCTATTTTTCTTCTGCATCTTTTGTAACTTGCTGCCCAATACTTGTTCCTGTCAAAGAATAGATATGCAATGCGAAAAAAGAAGCAGCAGTGGGACGCCGCGTGCACTGACGACAAAGAAAAAGTATTAAATAGAAAAAGCGCTCACGTAAGTATATCTTTTTTCAAAGTAAGCCGCCCACGCTACCAAATACTGTCCTATCGTTATAAGGATAAACAGGATCACGCTCATCTCCAGTAATCCCATTTTGCGGACATGCCGATAGTAATAGACCGCCGAGCGCCAGTTTGGAAGTCCGTTGACCAATACGTTGTTGTATCTTTCGCGCTTTCCAGGATCTTTGAGAACGTCGTAAACCGCCACCAGCTGCCATCCCCCGGTAATAAAAAAAATTTATTTTTTTTTATCGTGTCGCTCAGTTCTAATTCTTATCCCATCTTTTTAAAATCGGCTCAACGAATACATACGTTTCTGAATTGTATCTCGGCGTCGTCCGCATCATTTTTGTCCGGATGAAGCTGGAGGGAAAGCCTCCTGAAAGCTCTCTTGATTTCCGAGGCGTTCGCATTCTAGAAACGACGAGATCGAGACAAGACGGAGACAAGAAAAATACGAATAAGAGACAAGTAGAATTTCCTTCTTCTTTCGCGGTTTCGTCGCGAAAATATATAATTTTATAATGAAAAAGAGATAAAAGATTATTCATGCACCTGTGAAATCCCCATCAGCTCGTAGAAATTCCGATTGACTTCCTCGACGACGTCGAAAACTTCCAATTCGTCGTTGTCCCATGCTGTCGCTTGACCGCATATGCTCAGTAAACATACGATGCCGAATATCCCAGCAGCCAGTGTGATTTTATTCATTTTTTCTCTTTTATTGTTCCTTATGTCTTATCATCGAACGAACGTAACGAACAATACGATTAAACACGTATGACTGGCGGCAATAAAAAATATTTTCTTAGATTTTCTTTAGGAATACGTGTTTCTTTATTTTACGAGACTTTCCTCGATCGAGTGGTCGTCGTCGCCGCCTCCCGCCCGACTCACGACAGAAACATTGTTACAACGCGGAAGGGTGAAAACAAGTGCACCTTATCTAGAAGCTAAACGCGACGTCTGACGTCTTATGTCCGACCAGGTCCAACACGTCGACGACGACGGCGACGACGACGACGACGGCGACGGCGACGAGGTTACCACTCGCGTGCGTGCTGCGTGTGTTCAGTGCCACATCGCAAAATCATATGTCCGAGGCCTACCGTCTGCGGGACGGGAGGGGACTGTTTTGACTTGGGGAACAATTTTCGCACGAGAGGCGCTGCTTTCCAGTTCCGGCTTCCGGTTTTTGAAATACCTATATCGACAGCCAATAGGAGTGCGTGCGCGAATAGGAGCGCGTCGCACGTGTCAGGGCAGACTTGCCGCGTGCAAGCAGCAGATCATTTGCGTGCGTTTGTATCAAAAGCAATTTAAGGTTAACACCGCTTTTTCGAATGATTTGAAAATAAACAAAAATTCTACATTACGAAATGAAACGTAATCCGGATAAGAAGAAACGAAAAATCAGTGACGACACTTTGGAAATTCCAGTTACAAAGAAAAAATTAAAGAACCAGGGCACACATTCCACTCTGCAGAACGACATTTCTGATAAGAATGGCAATATTTCTCAGGTCAATTGTCAGGATAAAAGTGGAAAGAAAAAAGAGAAAAAGAAAAAGAAGCGTAGAGGCGAGGACATCGAAGAATATTCTATAATAGAAAAAAAGCCAAAAACCAACAATGTTGCAGAGGAGAATGACAGTGTACAAAACGGAAGAGAAATTAATTGCAATGGCTTTTCTCATTCTCATATTGATGGTAAAATAAAATAATATCTATTAGTGCCAATTATAAAATCGTTGTTGTTAATCCTAGGGATATACTCTTGGTTCTGAGAGACCTAAAAAAAAAGTGAGAATTTCTCATTGATTCTCAGACGCTAAAACTTGCTGGACCAAATATTATGATTTCTATCAATATTATTATTATTATGTTATTATTTTATTTATAATTTGATGTTTTTTGTTGAAAAAATAAAACAATAGGAGGAGACAGGGGTGACGAAGAAGAGGAAGAAAATATGAAAATATCCAGCAAAGAAGCAAACGCTTTGTCTGGAAAATCACTGAGAAAGAGTTTCAATTCTCGAGAAGGGCTTGACGCGTTGAGAAAATTTTTGGCCGTCTGCAAGGAAAATAAAGAAAGAGATCTTGCGTCTGATTATTTACAGGCTGGTGGCAATGTTCTAGAAATTCTCAGGCTTTTGGACACTTGCGATAAGAAAAATGTTAATAATGCCAGTGTCGTTTTTGCTGCTATGCATCTCATAATTATCAAGTAGGTGAAAAAAAAACTGAAAAGCTTAAAATGTACGCTATGAAAAATGAATTCTGGAAGAAGCTCACAAGAGTTTGTTCTATATTATTGGCGAGATGCAGCGTTTAGTACAAATTATCCAGAACATTGGTTCTTGGCGACGAGTTGGAAATTTGGCTGAATGAAAAAAAAACGTGTTTCAATTGCAAGATTTTATTGAGAAGAGCATGCCTAAAATAAAGAAGTAATAAAATGTTTTTGTTTACAGAATTTTATCGGAATATCCTCAATACCGATCGAACGCGGAGGAGGCTTGTCGTCACTTGATAAATTCTCATCTGTCGTTCGTTCATGGTATGCTCTCGAGTCAGAGCAATGCCAAGCATCGTAAAATAGCTCTCCGTTTATTAGCGTCGATGGTTTCCCTTGGTGGTAATTTGCCGCGTGAGTTATTGGCGCATCTTTCGTTTCACACCCAAGTTTTGGACACTCTATCGCAGCAAACCAAGCCGATGGATTCCCAAAGCGTCAGAACTTGTTACATTCACTTTGTGCTCGCTTTCCTGGTAGAAGGTAATGCCTCGGTCATTCGAACATTGCTCGACAAACGAGGAATGCTTTCTTGTATTTTTCCCGAATTGATGTACGATTCTCACACCACCGTTCATCTCGTACTCGACACCGTGAAAACTTGGGTTTTGGAAAATTCGGCGATCAGCAAAACTACCAAATTGCACGTTTTTTCGACTCCAGTTTTGCAGAGCCTTGTCTCGTTGTACAATTGGAAGGGACCCAAAAATTGGCCTGGCCCCAAAGGCAAAAAAAGCGAGCGGACCGGCAAAGATTTTGTTAACCCGGAAGAAAAAGAGGTAATCAAGGTTTCTCCATTTTTTTCCTTAATTTTTTAGTATTATTTTTTGCTTTTAACAAGTTTATACATTCCGGAACAACTATAAAAAACGTGGATTTTTTAAAAAATGCTTCCAGCCTAGAATCTCTAAATACAATCATCATTAATCAAGGCTTTTCTGATAGTATAATTTTTTTAAGGAATTCCATACACCCGGACTGGAAAGTAAAAACCACTTTCGTTCATGAAAATTTCCGACCATGATTTTTTTTTATAATAATAATCAACAATAATGCAAATAAATATAAATAATAAAAACAGAAATAAAGATTTTTTTAAAAATATAGAGCTATCAAGAGCCACGGTAGCGGCTCGACGCCAAATATTAAAAAAAAAGCCAGTGCGAGCCCTGCCGCACTTTTATATACTCGAATATGACGGTTTTCGGACTTTTCTTTTTTTTTACTATATAAGCGAGGTTAAATCGAGGTTTTGAATCATTTTTTTTTATTTCGCCAGATTGCAGTGGATGCGGTGCACAATTTTTTGATAACTCTATTGACATCAAACCGACACGGAGTGATTTTTCACGATCGTAGTTTGGGTACATCTGGTCGGAAGCACAATCAATTGGTGAACACAGTTTTACAGAGTCTCGAGCGTCCTTGGGAACATTCAAAGCCTTTGGACCTCGTTATAAAAATTTTGATGGCTTGTCCGGATCTCGTGAGAGCTCAACTGGCTTATACGGAGCCATTTCTTGAGCCAAGAGCTTCAAAAAAATGGATACTGGCGATGAGATTCTTGGGTCGATTAATAGAATCAGAAAATCCGGAATATTGTCTAAAGCCGTGTTTATCGGAACTTTCGAGTTCACAATTGCTCAATGCGGTCCAAAATCTGACGATTCCTTTGTTAGTTTTGAAAGCTGCAATAACTCGATCCCTGGAGAATGAAAATTTAACGATACGACACGAGGGAGTGACATTATTAACAAAAATGCTCAAACAGGCGAGAATTTTTGGAATTATCGTCCAAGAACAAAGTGACGAGGCCGATTACATTCTCTTCAGGAATTCCATGATCGATTACATTTCGAAGAACGTGCCGAGCCTCGAAAAAATGTTTAACCTTTGGAATCTCGGCCTGGTTGATGAATCTGATATAGAAAAAAATGCCTCCGATCAGGAACAAATACAAGAATTTATTCCATCAAAATTAGAACATTTGAACGCTATTTTGAATCTTTTTGAAGTTTATCGAGAAATTTGTCCCGAGCTTCAAACGGCTCTCTCGGGTTCCGGTGAGCTACGCTCGGAAATTTTCATTACCGGATTGGACAATATTCCAAAAAACGAGGAGAACGATCATCAACGAATGAAAATCAAAGCTTTAAGATTCCTTTTGTCGGTCGAACCTGCAGCTTTCGCGCCTAACGAATTCCTCTTCGGAGCAACTCTCACTTTTCTTTTAACGAATCTTGGCCCCAAAGAAAATGAAACAGAGTTTCAAACACACGAGACGGTCAAAATGCTTCTAATAAGTAGCGGAATGTTCGAAGGTTGCCAGGATCAAATTGATTTTTGGATCAAAAATCTTGCTGACTTGGAAAGTATAGACGAAAAAAATCACGTCGCTCATTGGTTCGTTAAAGTTGTTGAAATGGCGATTCAGAGAACCGACGAATATTTGGACCTCGTCGTCGCAGCGGAAGAGGCTGCTGCTGGAGAAGAAATTCTCGGAACAGCTGCGAGATTACAAGACATTTTTGACGACCTTTACGACAAAGATGGAGACATTTTACAGCCAAGGACGAAAAATATTGCACCCACGATCTCCATATGCCCCGTTATATGCAGCGCGATTGAAAATGCTCAGAAAAATTACGATGAAATAATATCAAAATATTTGTCTCTCGTAATAATTGAAATTTTACATTGTCAAGTTAATCCCGGGACTCTCATTCAATTGGCACGAAATCTTCAAAATTTTCCTGCCAAAAAATACTTGAATTCCTGGCTGCCGGAAGAAAAACCAACGAGTATAAGAAAAGAAATATCCACGAGATATGTTTTGAGGAGAAAATTGAGTAAAGCTTTGCTAAACAACGACGAGAGGATTGAGATAAATTCGATTGGAAAAATATTCCAAGGCTCCAAGCAAAAAACAGAATTTCTTTATCGAGGAGAAGAAATAGTTCTTCTTCATGATTTGAATCAATATGAGATATATACTTTGTTGAGAATGACTCTTTTTTACTTAAGCCAATTTATTCAACGAAGACAATTGTCCCAAGAAAAATTTGATTCTCACAAATTGTGTATTATCGCTCTTCTCCATATGTCGAAAAATGTCGACATGAATTTTGTGGATAAATGTTGCAGCCTCATTTTCACGCATCCATCGATTCTCCAATATTTTTCGCCATATTGCAGATCAAAAAACAACGTGGAAATAATAGTGACCGCTGGACTCGTCGATATTTTGCAAACTGCAATCGATCTTAACGATCCACAATGTTTGCCAACTTTATTCTTGCTCTTCAAGGACAAATTGATCGCCCAATTAAGCTTGGCTGTCAAAAAGTCCAAGGACGGTAAAAAAATAAAAAATCCATCGTCTCTGATTGAATTTATGGAGAGTCTTCGACCAACGACCAACGATGTTGTTAGCTTATTGACACAAATAATGGATTTGCCGAAATCAAATTTCGTGGTTGAAAAAACCGACCTCTCCATTTGGGGCAATCTCGTGCCAAAATTAATCGAAATTTTGACTTTGAGGAAAAATCATCACTCCTCGGATATTTCATCGATTATAAACACGAATGTAGTAAGAAAAATGATTTCTTACTTGATTCAATTGAAAACTTATCCTGATATTCTGATGGATTTGTGGGAAAGCAATTTGCAAAGATATCTCGAATGTTATCCTCAATGTATTGCTGGCATTGATGGCCGTGAGTGACATGTCATTTGTTATTTCATTCATTAAATAACTCACTCTTTTTTTTAAATAATATTTTTCTTTTTTTTCAGATGCCTTTAATTCTTTGCTGAAAAGTTCGAAAAATTCGACAACCATAAATCTAATCTCGTTCCTTGCCAGCAGAAATGATCAATTTATTCTACTTTTCGTTCAATTTGTGTCGAACGATTCAAAAATTATCACGGAAAGTGACCTCATTTTTTCAATAATCGCTAATCGACTAACTTATTCGTGGAACGAAAATTTTTTGAAGAAAATTCACAATCATTACAGAAATGATGTTATACGATATTTCGCTGAGCCTGAGAAATCAGATAATTGCATATCGAGAAATATTAAAGCCGCCGCTTATCTTATCGACTCTTGTTTTGGTAAGTAACCACAAAAAATCCATTATTTCGAATCAGTTTTTGAATTCATCGGAACACGTTATGTCAAACATGTTTTATTGAAATTGTTCAATTATTCTAAAACTTGTTGGCAACATAAACGAATTAAACGATTGACAAAAAAAAATTACAGAAACGAAGGATTGCGAAACAGCGTGTGAAAGAGTGTTATCAAACGGTGATAAATTGGACAACGTGGATCTCGGTTTTGTTGGACTGTTGAAAACTCTTTTCAGAAAGAGTTCAAAACTCGAAAATAACTCGGAAGAACCTCTGACCAAGTTAATTCAAGTTCTCATAAGAATAACGGTTTCTGTATTGAAAAAAGATGCGAAAAACGAAGAGAAGCTGGAAACACTGTGTCAGAGTCTGATAAATACAATCGATTCGCTAAAATCAAAAAGAAACGATTTTATTTACGAAGAATTGAGCAAAAATTATTCGTGGCCACAATTTACGAGATTCTCGCTCAAACTTGGATTGAAAGTTTCGAAGGAGGAGAAAAAACATGCTTCTTTACTCAAAACACTCGCTAGGGTTTGTGACGTTGCTTATAAGGACGGTAGCGCGAATGAATATGTCAAAACTCTTTTTGAGATGACGACTTCGCACTCGGAATTTGTCAATTTGATGCTGAGCACACAAAACGTCAAAAGTTGGTATTTCTTTTATAATAATTTAATTATTATTTCGAAAACAGTAAAATGCTCATTTTTAGCAAATTTTGTTAGCTTTCGAATGAGCTTGGTCTCGTTTCGATCGGACACCAAGTTACCGATTGACGGCGGAGTTCGTGAAAAAGTGCGAAACTTTGCTGAGGATCATCATTTTACTGTTTTCGAATCGGTTAATCTGCGCCCGAGATCGCAATAAAATCAAGTGATGCGTTTCAATTGCACGTGTATTTAAATCGAACTATTTAAAATTTACAAAATTTTAATTCGCATAATTATTATTTTTCATTTTTATTGATTTATATATTTATTTATTTTTCCTTTTTTTTCAGGAGATTTAGCGGAACTTGTTCTGGTCCTCATTCGTAAAAATCATTCGACAATGTCATCGTCGCAGATACCACTTTACTTGGCAGCTTACAACGCGACTCTTAGCGAGAGCGATCAATTTATTTTACTCGTAAGAAAGCTAGTTTATTCAGTTATCTATTGTGATATGAATCTGTTGGAAAATAATGTTCTTTTTTTTGTAGATTCTTCAATATTATGAAGCCAACAAAATCAAATTCAACGAGTATAGACCTTATTTGTGGGGCGAGACTGCGGCGAGCCATTACAGCGTCAAAGGCGAAGCTGACACAGCCCTATGGAGACAACCCTCCACTTCTCAAGTCCTCGATCTCTTTAATTCTGATATCGTTAAGGAAACGATCAAACGGTTTCCGGTTCATCGGGATCTTAAGGTAAAAAAATGGATTTAATTGGTTTTTTTCTTATATCCGCATTTTTATTGTTCAAGTATTATTTTATTAACTAGTTTTGCCGTTATGTTTATTTTTAATCTCAACCGAGGCTGATTCGGGAATAAAATTATTATACGCAATATTTACAGTTATTATGCAATAAAAAGGAATTAACGTATGGCTATGAGGTGAAAAAATAAAAAAAAATAAAAAATTCATACATTTCGGAATATTTTTGAGCGCCTGTAATTTTCGAGCTTAACGATTCGAATTATTGTAGCTTTGTATGACGACGATTCTAAAAAGAATACTAAAACATGATTCCGGTATTTTGGAGCACACAGAATAATTGCTTTTCACATATTTATTTCAGCCATCGGGCCTGTGCGAGGCGGCCGCGAAAGTTTACGATCCCTCGTTTTATTTGCCACTCTTGTCCTACCTGTTGTCCGACAACAATGTTGTTGCCTGCCACAAAGTAACTCAGAGCGGGGCTCTTGCACTAGTTTTCGCAGCTTCCGGTAGCACTTGCGCGGAAATTCGCCTCGCTGCTTATACCGTTATTTCCCGTTTCTACTTTCACTTGGAAGCCACGAGGTGAGACCTAGAAAAATAAATTTTGCTACAGTTTTTCTTTAATATGTTTTTTTGCCATTTTTTATCATTGCTTATTAAATTATTATATTTATATCAGAATATTCTATGAATATAATGCGAAAAAAGTAATTATTTTTTTCGAATAGGAGGAGAATGGACTATTCTGAAAAATGTTCAATTTTTGGCATCTTTTTTCTTTTTTCAAATGAAATCTTCAAAGCTTGAATTGATATTTTCAGTTCGAAAGAAAAATGTCTCTGGATTCGTTTGATTGATGCAGTACGGAATGGGATTCTCAATACGAATTCTTCGCTGAAGGATTTTCATACGAGTTGCCTGGTCTCAACGTTCCTCGCTCGTGCCGCTCTCGTCACGACACAACCTATGAATCTTCTTTATTCTCCAATTCAAGCGTTTCTCATGGCTAAACCGGCACTCGAGTTTAACGCGATTCCGGAACTGTTGCAACTATTTCAAAGCTCGGATGTCGAACACGTGGCTCACAGACATTGGATCCTCGAGGTTATTCGCGATGGCATGAAAACACAAGTCGATATGGAGATTGCACTCAATTCTGTCGTCTTCAAAATGTTCCTTGATTTTTATTCCAGTCTTTTGGCTGATACAATCACGAAGGTATGATGTTAATTTTTATTCTGAAATACCTTTTTTTAATTCCTCATCTGGTTTTTCATATTTGATGGGATACGATTCTATCGATAATTACGCTTTTGAAATTTTCCCGATAATCGAACATCCACGAATGATTACACAATTGAAATAATTGCCAATTTTTTCATGCACATTTTATTTCATTTATTTTCTTTTTTCCAATTGCAGCGTTTGATACTCGAAATCATTGAATCGACGGTAAAAATTCCAAAAGCCGGATTGCTGCTGACTCGAAGTTACGGACTTGTAGCTTGGTTGGCGGAAGTTTCATCCAATTTGACTAGCCACGAAATAGAAAGTGTGCAAATTATCGTGTCGATAGTTCGTGAAATTTTAAATGCTGTTACGAGAACGAACGACCGTGATAAAAACTCGCAATTCTTGTTACTGAATGTACTGAAAAACGTCAGCCCGTGTTTATCGAAAAACACGAGCGTCGATTGTCTTAACAATTTCACGAGCTCATTGAGCGAAATTTTGCAAATAAAATCTTCAAAGTCTGCTCTGACTCGTCAAGACTTGCAGAGATTGGTGGAAATTGGAAAACAAATTTATGGGGACGCTGACGATATTTTTTATACGTTGAAAAATGGCGCTGAATTTTCAGCCAAAACAGACGATTCGAAAGTGCTCGATGATGAAATTTCTATTGGCAGAGCGAACCTCAGAAAATTAGTTTTCACCTGGTGCGGTCATGCTTCGAGGTGATAACACTGTTAAAATCATAAAAAAAAAAAAATATTATTTTGAAATGTGCATTGTTGGAATGCAGGTTAATCAATTTCTTGTTCCCTTTAGACACAGAAAAAAATCTGCAAAAATATTGAGACATGTTTTATCAAAAAGCAAGTTCGAAAATCGTGGACACCGTTTTTTCTTGATTTCGAACAAAGTAAAATTCAATACTGGACTAAAATGTCGTATGTCCTGATATCTGTGTGTGAATAGGAAAAATAACATTGATGTATAATAAAATTATTTTCATTCCTAACAAATTAAATCCTCTTGTGTTGAATTCCATTATTTCAATCAATTAATATTACGTGACGTTAAAAAAGGATTTTTCTAAAGCAATAGCGAGAGAGAGAGAGAGAGAGAAAGAACGTGAACGTACTTTGCCTGGAAATGTCCGCATAATTTACAAGGTCGTCAGAAGTGAAAAACCATCATCTAACAACGGGATAAAAAGTGTGGACGAAGACGTCAGCATGAGGATTATTTTTTTGCCCTGCATGATGACGAAGAACCATGACCAGTTGTTTGAACGACGTAGATGGGCCTTTTTGTTGGCCATTTACCCATTCGGCGGCTTCGGGGAGAGCGCCAGGTTCAAGGTCAGAGGGATTAAGTTTGAGGGCGATGCTATCGGCACCGGCATTCAGCTGTTGCATCGCGTTTTGTGCCTGTTCCGTTTCAAGTACCAAATGGCCAACGGCGTCTTCATCTTCACGGGAGAGAAAACCGCTTTTCCAACCGCCACGAGAATAATTTTCAACGCTTTCGGTTGCTCCAGTGGCTTGGGGGTGAGAAGCGTGGCCACGTGGGTGACCGGATCTACCATCGGGATGGCAATGACCTTGCTGCGAAGCGTCAATTACCTTCTTCGCGTCTTGCGGTCTTTGACCATCGTAGCGAGCGCCACCAACGAGAAGAGAAATTCTGTCGCATTTTTCATCCTTGGCAATCGCGTCGATACGATGCGCGAGTGATCGAACATGTGTGCGCATGCGCTCGATCGTCCGTGTTCTTAATTCGGGTGCCAAAGTTGCGACTTGATCGGCAACGACGGCGAAAAGGCAGTCATTCAGACCTTGCGTATCGCGAGGTTCAACATTGCCTCTTAAGGTCCAATGACCTTGAGAATCCTCCGGACCTGGTTCGTGATATTCGATGTCCACCGGTTCCACTCCCTTTCTCGTTCTTCCCACCATTCGGCCATTTTCGCCGCCCGGCCTCCAAATCCGAAGCGGCTTGTTAATAGCAGCGCTCAACGAGCTCAAATGCACCAATCCCGCTGGCCCATTCGCCTCCAAATCGGCTATTACTTGTTCCGCATTTTTCAATGATTCTGGCGATACTATACCCTCGAAATTTGAACAACACGAGGGTATCGAGTAGAACGAACCGCCGGCGCCGCCGCTGACTGAATTTCCCGTTGATACAGTCGTGGCGCTGCTCAACGTGGCGCTCGTAGTTACCCCCAATCCCACCAATTTGTCTGCCGAGGACTCTTGTGATCCTCGAGATGCAATGGACGCCGAAGCAACGTTCGCCGCATCTTCTTCAAACGACCTTGATTTTGTGGTGTCCGTGTTTTCATTTTTTCCCCTTGAAATTAGATCTGACACGGATTCTTCTAAAATTTCCAAAGTTCTCTCGTCCGTAATCACCCCATCAATATCTATAAACTCTGGCAAATTTGCGTCATTTTCAGGTAATTTATTTAACGAAGTTTTTACAGTAATTCTTTTCGCCAAAGCTGCCTCTAAAGCACGCAATGGCGCCAACGCTTCTTCGACATTCGTTATCTCCATTTCCAATATCGTCGATTCCGAATTCGCCATTTTTTTATTTCTTTACTTGATCATTTATATGAGCCGAAAATTTTTTTTTCTCGAAATACATACGAAAAATTTATATAAACTACATTTATAAGCCGAACATTTTTTTTTCTCAAAATACATACGGAAAATTTATATAAATCATTTCTAATAACTGATAGACCCAAGGGCCTTCCTTGACGTTTGTGGATGTTTTTTTTTTTTCACCAACGCCAACTTGAGTCGCAACTCCCGATGAGCCAACCCGTCTTCTTTTTTAAACCTTTTTTCCATTGCGATTTTTTGAATTGTTTATGGAATTTTTTTTGGATAACGCAGCGCTCCAACGCATCTGTTCGCTTTAACTAAATTAATATTTGTATAAATTATAACCAAACGTAATACAACGGAAAAAAATTAACGCTCGGTTCCAGAACTAGAGGTTAACGCTAGCCCGGCGTTCATTTATACCCGCGTTCTTTACCGATTTAACCCTAGAACTCCAAACGTTAGATCGTGTGTTCATGCTTTTTAGTGCGAAAAATCTTTATACGTATCCGATTTTGGCAAAAAATATTTGGTGAGAAATTTTGGATGGCAAAAACTTTATCGTACAATTAAGAGTCCCTTTAAGATCCATACCATTCTTTCAAATTAGAAATCTGTCGACATTATTAAGATGGTTAAGGGTATGGGTCAGTCGGTATCTCGCCACCGTGAGTGCGAGAGAGATAGCTGCAAATCTCGAAAATGAAATTCTTCGACACAGTTTAACCGATTACAAAATGACCCTGTCAGCCTATTTTTGCCATCGTCCTGCGTGGGCTGAGCTTTCTTGTAATCGGTCAAGCCGTATCGAAGAATTTCAACTTCGAAAATTCGAGGTGAGGTTAGGTGACTGATCCATCCTTTTAAGGTTTACGAGTGCTGAAAAAAAACCCTTTTCATTAATCTCCATTTTTTTTTTACCTCGCAGCGATGCTGTACTCTTGGAGTAAATAAATGTTTGATAATCCCAGCACACGCGTAATAGTACAAATAATAATTAGCAGGAAACAAGAGAAAACATAAAAAATTGGGAAGGTGGCGAAATTGTGAGAATTTGTTGGAAAGTAAATATTCGGTGGGGACAAGAGCGAGAAAGGGCGCGGAGACAGGTGCAGCGGTGAGAGGAAGGGTGGGGGACAGTCTCCCTCGCTCGGTTGTTGGTTGGATAGTTCGGTGGTAACTGAGGTAACTCGCGGCTCGCGACGCTTTGAGCCATCAGTATCGGTGCGACCGCTTATTAGCGATGCGCGCGTTTCTTTCGCGATCATCTCTAAATAAATCGATATTCCATTGACAGTTACGATCGTGAAATCGTACTGAATCAAAAACATTCCCGTGCTTTGTCAAAATTTTGAAATTCTCTTTCGAAGTACAAGTTTTTGTGTAAATCAAATATAAAATTCAGGATACTAGGGTATTTTTGTCGAAAATAAAAAAATCGTCGAGTGATTGATCGATACTTTCTCATCATCCCAGGATTTCGCCTCAATTTAACAGAATAATAATAATAATCGATATACCGAAGTGTCTGTGTATATCTTTCGAAATAGTGTTTGGCAAGGTCAATGGGGTAAAGGCTGTAAAAGCAGTGCGAGGGTGGCGGGAAAGAAGGGTGGGGGGAGGGGTGGGTCGAGGATTTTCGAAAGCGAGCCTTACCTCTCGCGGCGATTGTCGAAAAGATCGGTTGGGGGGCGCGTCGATAGCCAAAAAAAAACGGTGCAAGTGTGTTGCGCGCCTTCGATCGTGTGTTGCGGGTTTATGCTCGATCGGCGGACATGTTCTCCAACCGAGTTTACCTCGAACCGATAAAAAACATCAAAAAATAAAGGAGCAAAAATTCAAACTAGAATAAAAAACAAAACCCTCGCGAAAAGTGTGTTTTTTCCATCATATACGAATTGTTTCGTGAATTCGAGGTGATTTCGATGCGTGGTAAATCCGCGAGGAAGTGACGCCGTCTGCGAATTTTGGAGTGCGGTGAAATTTGTGCACCAGGCGACATTTGAATGCTTTTTTGTTTCCCTCTCGTCCAGCACCGATGATTTTGAGTATCGTGGTGTTCAAATTTGTTCTCAATAAGTGTGCAGTGGAAAATTTATTTGTGTTGCATAAATTTTTTTTTTGTTTTTTGTACTTCAACAAGTGTGAATCAAATCGTGGTAAGATTGGTTTTTTATTGCTGTGCGCGATCTGGATTATTCAAAAAGTTGGTCAAGTTTGCAACTGCACCTCGTAACGCTCGTAAGTTTTTTTTTTCGAATATTGCACAACAAAATATATTATTTTTATAATTATTACATTCTCATTATTTATGTCATTCATATTATGATTTAAAAAAAGTGAATTTCCTCAAAGATTTGCTCACGCAACCTAATTCCTATGATAATGTTCGAAATATCGTTGAGAAAACACATGCAAGGATCCGAATTTGATGAATTAATCGTCAATTTGGCTGGTACGCGGCGCAATTCTTTCAAACTCGATGGCCGGAGCCTCTCAGATCCTTTATAACTTCTTTTCTGTGCTGCGATGCGTATACATGCACGTATACACATTTATATGGTGCATTTCACGCCAAATCGGTCACTGTATTAATTTTACCCTTTTTATGTTTTGATATTTATCTCTCTTTTCGAACTCATCGAAAGCAACTTGCCTGATTTTTTTCAAAATTTGGGTTGCCTTCTTCGAATTTCTTCATCAATTTTGAAAGGACACTGTTATTAATTTCTTGATGAATTTTGAGTCGATTGCGATGGTGAGCAAATCGTTCGTTATTAATTTTTTTATCCGATCAACATTTTTTTAAAATTTTATTCGAAAAAAATAGAATTATTTCCCCACGAGCACGCGGGGCCCAAAATTGATCGAATAACAATAAAAATTATGAAGACAATCCAAAGGGACTAACGCTGCGACAAAAAAATATTTTTTTCTTAGAATAAAACAAACTGATTGTAGTAAAACCTCTTAATAATTTCATACATATTTTTTAACGAACAAACTTTTCAAAACAGAAATTTAAGCCACATCATCCATTCGGTTTGCTCGATTTATCAGGGAGTTATAGATAATTCATTTAAACAAAAGCCACACCATAGTTATAAATAAAATAGAATGAAAAACTTGCCCACGATCGCACGGGGCTTGAAATTCATGAAAGAATCGCAGTTTCCTTTAAAAATTGATGAATAAAATCAAATGAGGCGATTACTGTAGAAAAATAGATGTTCCACTTAAAATTGAAAAATTTCATTGAACTAATCTTTCAATCTTTTTTGAAATATTTTTAAATGAAGGTACGTTTTAAAACAAAAATATCGATCCCCCATCTATTTGATTTGCTTGATTTTTCAGGAAATCAAGAGACTCGGTAGAGTCTCGGGACAAGTACATTTGCAGCTCTGTCGTCTGCTGACCCGAGTGCTCGCCGAATCTATATTATCTCGAAACAAAGCGATTCGCGGTGGTGGGGGTAAACATTTTATGACGTTTTTGTTAATTGTAGAGCCCAGGAGTCATTTGACGGCTTGAAAAACGAACTTTTGACTAATTGAGCCTAAAATCAGCACGATTTTATAAATATTTGAAAAAAAAAAACGGGAAATTGTTGAAAAATCCGTATCTAATGATTTTGTCGGTTGAGAATTTAAAAAAAAATTAGGTATCTTCCTTTTCCTGAGCCCAAGAAGAGAGAAACAATAAAACAAAAAATACAAAATTAAAAGAGTGGGCCATTTGGCGTGGAACGCCACATGTGTATGCATAAATAGTTGGTTCCCTACAAGCTGAAGGTGTACAGTGTGTTTATGTGTGCTGCTTGCGATCTCGAAACGAAATGGACGACGGGCGGATTCCTGCGTACGCAACACACATTTTCACATACTCACATGCACACACATTACTATATATGTTTGTTTCTTTCTCACGTACGTGTAAACGTAACCTGCGTACGTACTGTTTTCTCTGTACAAGCGAGACCAGTCGGAGGAACTCACGTATGTATGAATATATGTATATCTATACGGTACTGTTGCACGTACTGCGGAGTTGCGATGCCTCCGTCGCTTCCAACGGAGAGCTTCTTCCTTATCTCATTCTTTATTCCCCCCCCCCCCACCCCTCCTTTTTTTGTTCTTTCTTTCTTACTTCTTCGCCGGTGAATTCTCTCTTTCTCTTTCTACAAGGACCCCGGTATATATGATAAAAATGTTATTATTGCCGCCATTGAACAGAATCATTTTTAAATGGATTTGACATGTTCAAAAAGAATGTAATCTAAGAGGTTCATGAAGTCGAATATTTTCCAATTAACAAATCTTTTTGTACAATTAATTAAAGACACATGTCACTAAATTGGAAAAATATCGAGCCAAGTAAGCGAACTTTTACAACAGAATTATGACTTTGAAAATCGTCTAATTTATACGATATTTTATGGAGAAAACCTGCTGCTCACATTTCTATTTAATAATATATCAAACAAATTCAGATGTTTCATATAAACTGTCCTATGAACATAAAAAACTCTAAAGATGCCGCAGCGAGGATGAAAACAGAGAGTCACTGAACGTTCAAAAGAAATATTTACGTTTGAACTTGGAAAAATGTGATTAGCAGACGATTTTTTGTAAACATGATTTTCAATGTTTTCATCGACAGTTTTTATGACATTTCTATCGCTGTGCTTCCTTTTTCTCGTTGCAAATTAGCTCATATTTTAACCAAATTTAGTGCGTACTTCATACGTATTTACTCACTTTTCATTTAACGTATTTAACTTTTTTAATTAAATTAAATAATATTTATATAATATTATATATATAATAAATATATTTATTTATTTTAAATATTATAAATTTTTATATATATATAATAAATAAAATAAAAATTTAAGTAAATTAAAAAGTGAAACGTATTTAAACTCACGTTTCACTATTTTTTTTTTTCTCCAAATACAATAATCGTAGTTTTTCACGTTGACAGTTTTATAATTTACGCAATTGAGCCGAAATTTTTGATTTTTTTTTTACAGTTGGGAGTAATAATTCGTTACAACTTTTTTTTTAAACCAAGATCCAGGCTAATTTATGAACAACTGTGGACGGAGCGCTCGCTTATGAGCACCAAAAATACAGTCCTCCGCGAAAAAGGAATATCTTAAGTATATACATGGATATTTTCATATAAGGTGTTATCGAGCATACTTGGCAGAAAAACCCCTCGAGGTCTCTCGTGTATACTCTCTCACGCATTTATTATAGGTACACCTCAAGAGATCAGGCGCTTACAACGAGCAAGCACGTTAGAGGGGCTTCATCTCTGATCTTTTCCACGATCGCTACAGTCTATCCTTCTTTCCCCTTTCTCTCGCTCTCGCTCTCTCTTCCCTTTTTTCTCTTCTTCACTCCCTCTCTCCCTCTTTTCATATTTCCTTTCCTCTTTCCCTCTCCGTTCGTTGATTTCTCAGCTTTCTCTCTCTGTCTCTCCCTCTCCCTCTCCCTCTCTCTCCCTCTCTCTCCCTCCCTCTCTCTCTCTCTCTCTCTCTCTCTCTCTCTCTCTCTCTCTCTCTCTCTCTCTCTCTCTCTCTCTCTCTCTCTTTCTGTCTTTATCTCACTCTTTCTTGCGACAATTTATACTATTACTCGACACGATTTATAATCCAGGGCTTTAACGCTCCCGAGATCGTCTAATTCCGCATACACTCCAGATCGTTCGTCATCCCTCACGATCTTTGTGCATCTACGATAAAGCCATGATTTTTACTGCTGCACTATAGCCGATCGCTTGAACATAACATGCCACAAGTCTAGCATACATTTCGCTTTATTAAATATCCAGGAAAAATAGTTATTCGTTCTTTTCGAGCCTAGCACCTAATAACATGATTGAACCTTATGTCGACCTTGAACAAAGAAAAATGTTGTCAGCGTACGATTTACATAGAAAAACATATTTCTGCGCTTAATCCATTTTTTTATATAGAATGATCCAACAGGTTTAGAGAGTTTTCAATGTTATAAACAAGGTTAAAAAAATGTTTAAAGGCATAAAAGTCAGTATTTTTTTTATTAAAATAAAATTGTATTGCACAACTCCCATATTTTTTAAGCTCACTCAATCACAGTTATTATACGGAGGCCAATTCGCTTTCTCTCTCTCCCTCTCTTTCTCTCTCATCCATCAAAAGTGAAGATTTCGGCAACACGTCCAATAAAACAATTGTCATTTGAATAAATAGCCTGTTAGTGTCTCGTGAAAACGGTGGGGTGTCCCAGTGGCCATTTATTTCGATTTTGAGGCTTCGAGTTCTCATTTAGTATTCGTGTCGTTTTACTTTTGAAAAGATTATGTTATATTTATCTTTATAAAGTTGAAATTTAGACGATTTTTTAGTAAAAAAAAAAAGAAAAGTTAGAAAAATATAAACAATATTTTTTTGAACGTATGGAGAATTGTATTTCTCGTAAAAATAATACAATTGGGCTGGGACTGGTAACGTACGCAACATCATCTTCGTCGAGCAGCACGCATTTGTTACGGCTGATCAGTTTTAACAGGAACTACTTCTTCCACTCTCGTAATATATACAAACGAGATAAATGTGGCCAACTTTTCTAAATTCATGCATACGAAATTAAAGTGATTTTTTTTCCTTGTAGAAGGTGATCCCCTCATTTACAATATAAGAAGCCTTTTATTTCGTACGATTTATCGGCAAGTGTCAACATTACGACATGTGACATTCGTCTTTCTTTTCAATTTGTGATTACCAATGAATTTTTTAATCTACAGTCTCAATCCTCTGTGGCTATCTTTTTTTTTTGCATTTTATTTCCTGTTTGCCTTTTACGCACTGCTCTGCTGTGCTATTAAATTCACAGGATATCCGCGATGGAGCGTGCCGGAAATCCTGAATTCCATCGGACAATGGGTTTTACATGCACTTTTATAAAGGGTCGTCCGTGTTTCAAAAAAATATCAGAATCCGAAAACTAAAATAATTTTCATTGATTAATTGATTAATTAATTAATAAAAAAAAATAATAAATATTCATCCATGTTTAAATCAATTGTATTTTATTTCACTAAGATTATATTTCAATAATAGAAAATTATGTCTGGTTACCTCCGTATACCTACCGAACGTTTTTTGATTTTTAATATTTTTTTGAGCAGTCTGTTTTGATCCAAAAATATTGATAACGCCAATCATGCTTTTTTTTTTTATTTTAAAATTTCGTGAAGATACTCGAAGAAAACTCCCTTTTTAGATTATTTTCGATATCATCGTCGTGGTCTATTGAACAATCGAATTTTTTGATATTTTGCAGCAAATCCGTGGGCACAGCTGGTATTTATACATAAACATGCAAGAAAGAGAGAGACCGAGAGAAAGAGAGGGAGGAAAAATCGTTCGATCTTGATCGATGTCGATCGATGGACGCGCGGACGAGATCGAGATCGCTCGTGCGTGACCGAGGCGGTCTTGTTTGCTGACTGTTGTGCCCTGTGTTGGCTGCTGCTGTGCGCGCGCGTCCTTCCACAGATACGATAGATATCGTTCCACGGTGGTCGCGAGTGTCCCTCAACGAGACCGCATAATGGAATCGTTGTTTCTTTTTCTTATTCTTCATCAATTCCTTTTTTTCCGTTGTATTCAATGCATTTTGGCTTTTTTATCTTAAAGCTCCTTTTTACACGCATCGTAGTATTTTCTCGTCTCGATTTTACGGTCGATTCGCGATGTATGGATTTGCTAACAAACCAAACAATGACATTTTTTTTTTTTGATATTTAGTCGCCATGGAAATGTTATGGAAATTTTGTTATCATATAGTTAAGAATCCAAAGGAGACCCAATCATTTTTCAGGTTATTTCGTTACACGACGCGTTGTAACGAATGAGAAAGGGAAAAAAAATAATTTAAGAATAAAATTTAAGAAAAACAAAAAAGAAAAATAAGCAGCTAAATTGGATCAGAAGATTAGAAAAATCAAGTCAAAAGAATTGAGAGATATTGAGAATTTAACGAATCGAAATGACAAGCAACGATGAAGATACGAAATAAAAAAACGAATATTGAAAAGAATGCAAATTAGGATGAATGTTTCGAACACGTGAGCAGAGCGTGGTATGGTACGTTTGAGGTTAGGCTCCGCTGTATCGGGCATGGAGATTTCGAGTGAACTTTACAGCCACCGGACTCGAATCTCTGGGGTACCTCGATGCGTCGGATGGGGATCGGGATGGCAGGAGTGCCAGGGAACTACGTTGTAAATCCTGAAAAGGATTGTTTTAAGTCGATGTTCCAATTTGTAGTTTCTTGGTTCGGCGATCCAGCGATGTACAAAAAGGAATATTCTCGGTGATCCGTTGTCCGTGAATTCCGCGAGAAGAGATGTTCGAGGTTGAGCCGTTGTTAATCGAAAGTTTGCAAGATGATCCGGGAGTCGGAGAAAGAACACAGGATGAAGTAGAGAAATCGTAGTATTTATTAGAGATGACAGATTCGTGACAGAGTCGGTGTTCCTAGGAGGGTACCTGCTCTGCACTCGCTCCGGAGTAGAAGTCATCCTAAGCACTGCGGAGCGCCTCTACTTATACTAGGTCGGTCACGCGTAATTGGTCGAGAGTCACATGGTGGGGGAAGCGCGCGGCTGCTTCTCCCTGATTGGTGCGCGGGTCCACATTCGGACTTTGTCGTAGAGGAGGTATACTTTCACGTTGTGTATATTGTACAATTTCTCTTCGCGATTAAAAATACTAATAATACTAAGAATATTAATAACAATAATAATAATAATAATATTAAATCGTAGTACGGTTAAGTAATGGGGATTTTTGGGTTTAAATAAGTATTTTTATATTGCAGCGAGAAAAAAGCACGATGTTTCCGGAAAAAATGTAACATAAAATGTAAACATAAAAATAAGAATAAGAGGATGGCGCAGGAATAGCAAAATAGAAACATAACCAAAAGACGAATAGATAAATAAAAATAAAAAAAATTAGATGCGCACAAAAATAAGGATATTAGTAAAAATATGAATAAAAATGGAAAATATAAAAATAGAAATAAAAACGCAAAGAAAGAGCGAGAGAGAGGAGGGGAAGAAAAACGAAAAAAGAAATAAGAGACACTCGTCGAATCTCGAAATGATAATACGTCTGACCGCGCCTTTTTTTCTCTTTCTTCTCCATTCTTTTCGTATTTTACTTTATAAATCGCGCCTCTGAGGTTCTCTTCTCCACTAAAGCCTTCAGGCCTTCAGGAAAGGCGAAATGCTCGAAGCGACGAACGACCGAGACATCGCGCGGGCGTGTTTAAAACCCGGGCTTATATACGTATGTTTGTACACTACCGTCAGAAAGTTTGAAAATATTTAAAAAAATTTATTATTATTATTATTATTATTATTATTATTATTATTATTATTTTGAGTATTATTACTTTGAATTATTTAATAATTCGTTATATTTATATAATTCTTGAGATCGTAAGATTTAAATGATTAACTAAATAAATAATTCAGTGCAGATTGAAATTCTTTTGAAATTGAATAGTTAAATAAACTCCGATTGATTATAAAAAATATTTATCGAAATAACGGTTTTTCGAAACTTTCTGACTCTAGTGTATTCATGTATGAATCTGGGCATACATGTACAGGTATATATATGTATGTGTATATGTGAAGTTGAGACGTGTACGAGAAACGTGTAAAGCGTGTGCGAGAGAGTATCTCGCGCGACGATAATTTATTCCACGATCGTAAAGTCTGCCACAGTCGAGACATACCCGCCAGGAGCCAAGAAGAGAGGAATCCTCTCGTTGGACACAACGCGCTTCTCCGTTCAGCCTAACAACCGTTTTCTTCTGACCGCAAAAATTAACGAAAAGCCCTTTTTGTACATGTCAATGAACTTAGCAGATCATTTTCCAGCAGATCAAAAATAAAAGTAAGTTCTTTTCGCATGCCGCTGAGTTCTGTAATTACTGATACTTTTTAGTGACAGTTCTGTCAATTTTACTTAAAAAAAGGTCGAAAAAAAATGATTTGCTCCGAGAAGTTGAATGATTATTTTTTAAATACAGTCACAATTTACTGAATGTCTCATAGCCTTATAGTGCTTTATAATAAAAGACAATAATTCCAACCACAAAACTGCACTGTAAAAAAAAAAATTATTGACCGAAACAAATTTCGTTTCTCTCAACGAAAATGTTTAGGAAATGTTTCACCAAAAAACGGGCAACAAAATATTTTTGAGATAAGACAAAATAATTTGTGTATGCTGAAACAAGTTATTGCCCGAATCATCAAAACTTCGGTGCAGCCAAACAAATTAATGTTAATGCAACAAAATGTCATTCAAATAAACTAATTCATTTGTTCGTTCTAACGATTACCGTTTAGTCAATTTGGTACTTGAGATTCAAACAAATATTTTATTAAAGCAACTAAAAAGTATGCGTAAGCAAATAAATGGTACCAATTGGTCGAACAAAATCATTTGGCTCCGATGATTAAGTTGATTCGTCTACAAGAAATTTTTACGATTTAGTTGAATAAACTAAATCATTTGCCATTCAACAAAGAAATTGTTGGATCCACCAATTTTTCGTCGAACAAAATGTAATTAGTTCGATGAACAAATTTTTTTTCTCAGTGTGCAAGGAAACATATTTTAAAAGAACTCCAGACAAATTTATAAGCGTCAATGACACAAATATTCTTTTGTTAATGTTAAAAAAAGAATAATAATCCTCCGGCGATCTCCCAAGCTGAACAGTCTCGGGGGAGGTCAATACTTGGTTGGGTGACCGCTCAGCCATGCACTGGCTCGCGTATCAATCGCTGAGTTGGAGGCTGACTTTCTGAGTTTCTTATGGCGCTAACCAACTGAAACTCAGTAAAAATATAACCGCCTGTATCGACCGGGGTTTCCCCGCCGATACAGGCGGGGAAACCCCGCCGCACCACAATGCGATACTGTGGTG
Organism: Rhimphoctona megacephalus; assembly: GCA_963989365.1. Taxonomy (NCBI): domain Eukaryota; kingdom Metazoa; phylum Arthropoda; class Insecta; order Hymenoptera; family Ichneumonidae; genus Rhimphoctona; species Rhimphoctona megacephalus. The sequence goes on from OZ022422.1 coordinate 21,914,416, forward strand.
CATTCGAAAAGAGTGACTGTGAGCAACACTTTTAGGGGAACTCACAAGAACATGGAAATTTGTGAAGTGAGAAAAAGTTTTATTTTACTTCGCTTAAAAAGGAACTCACTTAAAAAATTCCTTCTGAAAAGGCGGTCCAACAGTAGAGGTAAAATAAAAAGGCGAAAAACATTAATTTTCAAAATAACGTATCGGATGTAAAAAGTATCGTAAAAAAATTCCCAAAAAAGCGAAGTGAAACTGAATTCATTCTCCTTTCAAATGCCGTTCACTAAATTTAAATATGTAGACTGCCAGCGAAATGGCTCCCAGACATTTTCGTAATTTTGTCCAGAAACTTTTTGCCAATAGTTGTATGTCAGGTTGTCTATGAAATGTACAAATAGCCAAAAAAAAATTGATTATTTCTTGGAACATTGTACTCGTTAATCGCCCTATAAAAAGTTGAAGTTGATTATTTTTTATTTCGGCACAAATCAAGCAAAATTTTAACCATGTTCACCATATATTTAACAAAATTCTTCCTAGAAAATTTAATGGATTTTTCTCCTCATTAATAATTTATAATCCTCCTCGGATATTCTTGTACGTAATCGCTCTTGTAAATTAACTTCTCATTTACTCATGTCTATAAAAAAAACCCTCATAACTCGAGCTCCAATTATTACAAGTGCTATTTCGAAAACGAAATGTAGAAAAAAAATCAATAGCTTACACCTGTGCGACGGTGAAATGTTGGAGATCATGCTTATAGTTTCGCAAATGTTTCATCAATTTATGATGCCGGATTCCACGATTAAAGGTGTTATTATGATCGATGGTAAATCTTAATCGTCGTATCGATCCATCGGCGCGAGCTTTCACTCGCCAGATTGAAAACTATTAAACCAGTCGATAAATCGTCCTTGTATCGATTCATTACTCATTTAAACCGCGAGCGTGTTTTTATTGGCATGTTTTGCTCTTCAAATTTAATATTTTACGTAATTTTTTTCTTTTTTTTTCTTCAAAAATTAGAGGCGTCAAGGAATTTTATCAAAACACCATTTATTTACGTTGAATTGTCCGTATATAAGGCATAAATGAACATTTGGGGCATTCCATACCAAACCGACCAATCCGTGACCCCGACCATTTTTGATTTTGCAGATTTTTTTTTATTTTCAATCAAGTAACTACTGAAATCAGTTTTTAGGATTTTTTTTTTTAGATTTTTATCTCAACCTGTTTAAGAATAATAAATTTTTCAAAATTTCGCACGAAATTTTTTTAATTGCTCATCTCTGTTTCAACAACAAAGATCCTGAAATAAAATAGTATAGGTCATTTTTTTTGCCTTGAATTGTAGTTTCATAAAAAAAATACAAAAAAATTATCAAAAGTTAATTTAATATGTTTTTTTTTCAGTTTTAATCCAAAAATATATTTTTTTTTTTTTCAAAACGGACCGTTTTGATTTTTTTTAAATTCATCATTTTTTTTGACATATTTTTACATGTTTCAAAAAATTCACAGCTTGTGATGTGATCTTCTATTTTTTTCTTATTTTTTACCACCTGTAAACCAATAATTATTAGCTGTCAATCCTGAATTATATTTTTTTATTATTTTTTCCACTCGTAATTCCATTCCTTAAGCAATTATAAATAGAAAAAAAAATAAAAAAATATTAGAACTGATTTCCATGTTTTTTTCAGTTTTCAACCAAACATTTTTTTTCACAACTTGGGCCATTTGATTTTTCTGAACAAATTCACCATCTTTCATGACACATTTTTACGTAGCAAAAAAATCCGCAGCTTGTTATATTCATGAATAAGGATTAATAATTGATAATCATTGGTTTACAAGTGGCAGAGAATTGAAAAAAAAAAATAGAATTTATGGATATCACAAGTTGCGGATTTTTTGGGACGTGTACAAATGTGTCATGAAAGATGATGCATTTGTTCAGAAAAATCAAAATGGCCGAAGTTGTGAAAAAAAAGTTTGGTTAAAAACTGAAAAAAACATGGAAATCAGTTTCACTATTTTTTTCTATTCATAATTGCTTAAGGAATGGAATTATGAGTGGAAAAAAATACATTTCAGGACAGCTAATAATTATTGGTTTACACGTGGTAAAAAATAAGAAAAAACTAGAAGATATTAATATCACAAGCTGTAAATTTTTTGAGACATGTAAAAATATGTCTAGAAAAATGGTGAATTAAAAAAAAAATCTGAACGGTCCAAGTTTTGAAAAAAAATTATTTTTGGATTAAAACTGAAAAAAACATATGAAATTGGATTTTGGTAATATTTTTGTGTTTTTTTTATGAATCTACATTCGAGACGAAAAAAAGACCTACTATTTTATTTTGATATCTCTGTTGTTAAAAAAGGTGTGAGCATTTAAAAAAATTTGTGCGAAATTTTGAAAAATTCATTATTTCTGAACGAGTTGAGATAAAAATCTAAAAAAAAACTAAAAACTCCTTTCAGCAGTTACGTGAAAATAAAAAAATTTCGACAAAATCAAAAATGGTCGGGGTCACGGATTGGTCGGTTTGACATGGAATGTCTCATATATACATACATATATATATATATATATATATATATATATATATATATATATATATATAATTCTGAGATTTAACGAAATGCACAGGTGGTATAACTATCCAGCATTAAAAAAGAACTCGAGTAATTGTGATTGCACAAGTCCCACGTTAATTCAATGGAATCTACGTCAAAGATACTCGAGGGAATGGAAGTAGGAAAAAAGGGAGCATTTAGAACACTTTTCTCACAGTGATGTTATACCAGTGTACTGATTCGTATACGAAAGAAAAAAGGGGGCAAAGTAATGAGGAAAATGGATAGCAGCCATACTTCAGACTACTACACTTAAACATTGAAAGCTATTACTGTTGAAACATCTATAAATTTACGTATTTTATCTTGTGTTAATCTCCCCGAAGGTCGTTCCGTAATTCTGGTTGATTATGAGGCAAAATCGCGTTATATTATACAAGGTGCCACAAAGTTGTGTTTCAGTTTTATAGAACAAGTGTAGATCGTTAGATACTGTAGAGAAAAGTCCTCAGCCATTTTTCTCTCCGATTGAAGGTTCATGAGATATTGATTTTATTTGAGGACGGCCAATCCGACGCGCGGAGAGTAACAACTGGGCGTGGCCACTGTTATCCCCATTCCGTCTACCGATGTGACTAGAACTAATCATCAACGATTATCTCGCGAACAATGCATCGTAGAGAAAAATGGCTGGAAACTTTTCGCTTCAGAGTTTCATGATCATCGCTTGTGTAAGTCTTGAGTGCGCTATTCTTATACATGTATTTTAAAATGTTTATAAAAAGGCTGCAAATACGACTGGACACTAGAACTCGTACATAAAACACTTTTCTTTGGACGATCACGGGTGCGGGATACGAAATGTCCGCGCGGTCGTTTGAATCCTCCTTGCGAAGAAAGATTAGCTTTAAGAGAGCGTGTAAATAAAGTATATACCGATCTCTTGGACCATTAACCCGGCAATAACAATTACAATCGTTGGAAATGCTTACATTCTGTCACGCGCAACTGCTCTTTCTCTATCTTTCTTTCTTTCTTTGCTCTTTCTTTCTCTCTGTTTCGCTTCTCATATCCGATTATAGCGCAAGATGTCGTTTCGTCTCGCGAGACTGCGTTAAACGTTCGACAACCACGGTAGCAATACACAACACCTCGAAGAACACGTCTACTCGACGTTTTCAGTTCCCAGGAAATACACTCACACCCCACAAACTCTCCGACGTGTTATACCGCCCATGTTTTTTACCGACGTTCCGTAAAATTTGTACAAATCAAATCACCATCAAATTTTATCGATACTATTTTAACAAAAACAAAAATTAATGAAAAATAGAAGAAAAATATTTAATAACAAATAAACATTAAAGAAAAACTTTAAATAAATATGTTTTATTAAAAATTACGTTTATATTTCTATATACGACACATATATTTCGATTCTCCTTGGCCTCACGATTAAACAGCAGCAAAACCTGATTTTCTTATCGTTCTTATACCCAGGCTCCCTTATTCGATCGAGAATGATCTATTCTTTATTTTCTCCTCGTCGATTCGAGTTCGAAACTTGTATGAGATACGTATGATAAAAAATTAAGTGCTTTACCGCACGCATTTGAGGAACGACACTGGAATAGTCGATTAAAACTGCCGATTGAAAAGATATAATAGAATGTACTGATATTACAGCGAATACAGAGAGGACGATAATAAACAAAAACAAAGGAAAGGGCTACTCTCAATGAGAGACGCCGCTGGCCACGATTAAATAGGCATAATAATAAACACTCTTATTTTATATACTGTACCAGCTCACGAAGGTCATCCTGGATAGGATCAAAACCATATTTTCAAGCCTTTTATTTATTTTTTTGTTTCTTAAGAGCCATAATGCGTTCAGGAATGTATCAAAATGTAATGAGGGATTCGAAAGATCCTCAATATTTTATATACATTTACTTACCATATGAGATGATTCTCTCTACCTCTCTCTCTCTCTCTCTCTCTCTCTCTCTCTCTCTCTTTTTTTTTTACTCTGGAAAATTTTTTCCAGGCGGCTTTGTACGTCCTTCGTAAAGTTCCTTTTTTTTTTACCGATACCGAAAAGTAAATCACGAGAAAAAGGAAAGAAAGAAAATGGGTAATAATATTAAAAGGAGAAAGTACGACGAGGAAAAGAGAAAAATGTAAAATCTGAAAAAAATGGCAAACATTATTTTTTTTTTGTTGCTTTTTTCTTGATTTTATGTACAAGTTTTGCTCTTCAGTAATTTTGAGGAGACAAGACGAAGCTTCAACTCGTCGCAAGAGTTAAAAGGGAGAACGAGGCTGAAAGGTAAAAATGGAGAATATATGAATATAAAAAAAAGGACAACGTCTCTTTTTTCTCGCTTTCTCTTTCGTTCTTTCGCTCTTCTTTCTTTTCATATACTTATATATCTATGGTGTGTTCACTCGTAACAGCGCTATTTAACTCCTTCCGCGGCAAGAACACGAGAAGATTACACCCCACCATTTACTCTCATTATTGGTAATTGGCGAATCTTCTCTTGGATGCTGTGCTACGCTCTTATCTCTTTCTCTCTTTCACTTACTCATTTCCCTCTCCTTCTTTGGCTGTTTTTTAGGTTACCTTGCCCAAGAGTATGAGATTTACTATTTTGTCTAAGATATGACCACACATATTTGCAAAAAGTATTTGTAATAAACCGCAGCTCCTGTAATATATGAATCAGAAATTTTCTTGCTCGATACTCTGGTGCATAGTATTTTTTGCTCCTACCGTGAGAATCCGGAAGATTCGTAGTATAATTGCCTTTCAACATTTTCCGACTTTTCTTTTCGAAACAACAACAAGGGTACGAAATAAAGTTATTACTTTTTTAGATAGTGGAGAAGAAGAATGGTTAAAAATGTTATTTGGGTATCAATGATTAAAAATTATTTTTTTAGTTTGTTGTAGCTTGAGTAATGACATATTTTTCGATTTAACTAAACTCTATTTACTTTTTTTTCAATTGCTAGAAAAGTAGGGGAAAAATGGGTTTAATTTGTCAAATTAAGAAGATTTTTTTTTCTCGCCTTGTGTATGGGATAAAGTACCCAGTCGTCAGCCACGTGCCAGTAGTCGGCCTTGTATGAATGTGTAGAGTGCCGAAGACATCTTCAACATTCTTCCCATTTATACAAAGTATGGAAAGAGAATTCTTTAGCCTATGTGAAAGAGAGAAAAGAGCCTGAAGCAAACAATGGCATGAGCAGTATATTCTCAGGTCAATTCATACAATCGTTCATTTTATCTCTCCGGCTCTTTCTCTCGTTCCTGTAACCAAATAATTGCCCCATATTTCTCTCTCCGAGTTTTACATCTTTCTTCCTCTCTTCTCTCTTCCCCCTTCCCTTTGTCTTATTCTTTCTCCCTTTTCTCTTGTATTTAAATCGAAACGAGAAAATTTTGCCTCGTAGATCTTTCAAATCGATGCTGTAAATTATCGTGAAATATCTTCGATACAACTCTCTCCTTTTTTCTTCTCTTCTTTTCTTTTTCTTTCGTGCTCTACGAGTTTATTGAACTGGAAACTCAAAATTTTACGATTTTCACCCTCGCATCACTGACCACAAAAAATATCTTGTAACACGATAGGAAATACATGAAAATCGCTTATTTCACCAATAATGTTGTTTGATCACTGAATTTCATATTTTTTTTCGTTATAAAGAATAATTGCGGAATAAATGGAATTTATATCATTTCATTTTTGTGCCAATGAAAAATCATTTTTTTCATTGGTACTTACATTCTTTATAATCCAAACAAAATCGATAAATTAAAGAACAAATTAACTCTAACAATTATTCTTCTCGAAATAACGCAATTCCATAAATTACGTTATCAGAAAACTACAGCAGTAATTCCAACACTCCCTTTAATTAATTTTCATATTTATAACTCTACCAATGTGTATTTGCTGAATTGAAATTTGCTAAAACTGTTTTATTCGACTTGGGAAAGATTGAGTACGTATAGCTGCAAGATTTGCGTTCTCTTGCTTGTGCGTTTACTGTCATTGAGCTCTCCGGCGCATCGGCCCCAGTCTCTTGAATATATATCACGGTTACTCAGCAGTTGGTATTCATGGATATGATTTCCCATCTTCTTTATTCTACTTACACAAATATATATATATATATATATATATATATATATGGGCCATTTCACACCGAATCAGTGGCTTCAGAATCTTTCTTTCTTTATTTGGCTCAAAATTGTATGTGTTGTAAGGCCCCTTCAAATAAACTTTTTTAATTTTTTCAAATTTTTCGTCCATCTACTTATGAGCTGATTTTTTTTTTTTTTTTCAAAATTAGATTTTTTTTTGTCCATATGACTATCCGAAAAATGGACCATATCGAACTTTTATTTCAGGAATCAGCTGATAAATGAGTCTCTACTGCGAAACTCTCTATTAATTTACGCAATATTAAAAATATTTTTGTACAATATTTTTTTGGCAAGGTTGATAAGAAAATTATTCAAACTTGATCGAATTAATTTCAGTTATAAAATAAATAAATTGACTGAAAATCTATTGGCAAGGTTACGAGTATTGACTTTCCAGACACCCTGTATACATTCGGTTTCATATGAAAGATAAAATGGTGCGTGCTTTCGCAATGATAACAATTACTCGAAGCGCGAGCACCAACTGAGAAATATGGAGTTCTATTTACTTCCTTATTCACTCGCACGCTACGTCTGTATATAAAAGATATATATATATATATATAATATAGACGTACGCATATTACGAAGGAGGGGTCCATTATTCGTCCTTTCGACGATAACTCGAAAGTTCCTTGCTGCGCGTTCACCCAACCGAATAACGAGTACGATTTACTCATCTCAACCGGAGAGCAATGTTCTTGAAAAAACATTTCTCAAACTTTATAAATCACCTTTTTTATTCATAACTCCAAAGGAATGTGAATAAATCGTACCACAACATTTCCTTTGTTTATTTTCTCTTTTCGCCAACACGAAATTCCTGCGTTTATAAATAAAATTATTACGTGTTTGTAATCATCAGTGATACTTATTTGCTAACGTCAGCTACTCAATATTCAGTTCTATTAAGGGGGGAAGACCCTCCAGAACTTTCAATTTTTGCATTTTTTTTTTTGCTTTAAAAATTCATTTACAACCTAAAGAATATATTTTCAATGTTTTAAGCTCAATAGAAAGTCCAAAAAGTCCCTAGAAAGTCAGTGAAGTGATGAGCGTCGGAATTACCGAAAGCGGGTAAGCAAACTTTAATCGCGTTTTTTTCAAAACATGTTTTTTTCCGCGCCGTCGAATATGACTTAAAAAGTAATTAAGCTGTCAACTTGAAATTTTGCACAGATATTCTTTAACGTGTTGGCCTTTGGATATACCTAAAAGTTTGTATTAATTATTACTAAAAATATTGTTTTTAACAATTTGTTTATAAAAAAAAGTGTTTTTGTTTTCTTTTTGTGTTCAAATTTTCATTTTTTTTTCTTCGTTAAAAATAGGTAGATACAAAGCATAATAACTTATTTTAATGAAAAACTTTTGATTGGTTGATTTCAGTTGACTACAAAGGGCTGGGCATTCCACAGCGCAAATTAAAGGAGCCAAGTTTGAGCAGCTGTAGCGCCGCCATTTTGTTTTTTTTTTCTTATAAAAAAATTTGTGTGTATACATTCGAACATCAATGTCAATATGTAATTTCATTCAATGTAATAAATACTCTCAGTTTTTTGTAAAAAATTATTGAAAAATCTGTTGTTTGGAGGGTCTTCCCCCGTTGAGTTGCCCGAAAAAAAAAAATTTCCCACACCTGATCGTGATACAAAATTATTTCTACTCGATTCTCTTATTTCACTTAACAATTAAATTGAAATTCACTTTAATCTTTAAGTGAAAATTATTGCAGTTATTTCGTAAAAAAAAAAACTAAAAGATATAAAAATACTAATTTAGTTAATGGGTCGTAAAAAAACGTATATTTTTCTTGATGTATCTGCAGAGTTGAGAATTTGAGGCTTGTTTTTTTTTTCATATATAAATCTCTGGATCTAAACTACGTCGACGAGTTTTCCCGTTATGAGAGCATCACTAGTACCATAAAAAAAAAAAAAAGAAAAAATTTGTATGTATAAAATTGTTGTACACTCATCCTCACGTGACAGTCTTCGCCGGCACAACATTGGTGGCAACGGTGCATGGAAAAAAATGATCTATAAAAATGAATGGTCGATATTTAATAAATAATTACTGAAACTAAAACAAAATGTACAGTTGAAAACAACTGTAAATTACTCGTTTTACAGTGTGTTCCGTTACAAAATAATAGATTTAATGTGTTTTTTACTCTCTGATCAGTTATTAATGCTGATCTAAACTGTAAAAAATTCAATGTTCACAGGAAAAAAATGACATAGCAAAAATTACAAATAAAAACGAGGAATCCCAATGTGTATGAAATGTAAAATGTACAGTTTACCCCCAATAAAATATTCAGTACGTAAAGGAAAATAAACTATAAACCAATACTATTTACTGATATTGAAAATTGTAAAAAATGTTAAACGGTATTCATGAAAAATTATAATTAGAAAATATAGAAATTGTGCATTTCCTATTGAAAAAATTACCGTCGATGTAAATTAGAAATTGCAGTGTGCCCAGTAGAAATTCGAAAACGTACTGCTAAATTTGCTATGTTACTTTCAATTTTTACAGTGTACACTGTAATTTCTCCAAACACGTCAGCCAGCAAATTTCAAGGTGAAACACTTATTGAAGATTGTTGCTGTATTTGCTTATTATTATTTGCTGGGTGGGGGTAAAATTTTCGAATGACGAAATTTCGAACAGCTAAAATAGCGAATTTTAACATACAGTTATCGATATATATATATATATAATTGTATGTTAAAATTCGCTATTTTAGCTGTTCGAAATTTCGTCATTCGAAAATTTTACCCCCACCCTTATTTGCTGATTATTAGTATTGCTCAAACAATGGGGGACGAATTTTAAACTACACGGAAGCGTTACGGACATATGATACATTGTAAAATATGAAAATTCAATATTTTTAAATTTTCAAATTTTTCTTGCTTTCAAATGACTTGTAGATTTTGTTTAAAGTTTCATGAAAAATTGATGTTTACGCGTCCGGAAGGCGCTACTAATGTGGAAAACTGTAAAGTTTCATGGAAATCTCAGTAAAAACTACAGTTCATTTTTGTTTCCGTGTGGAAATGTCCCCGCGAAGATCGCCACGTGGGGACGAGTTATCGAGAACGAAGATTTTGGGGATATTATCAAAAATAAGTAGATGGGTGCGGGTTAATATGTAGAATAACCAAATTGTAGAACGGTTAATATTTCGAAATTTTAGTATTCATAACATTCGATTAACGAAAAATAAGAAATCCGAAGTTTATATTTTTGATAGTATATTAAGTTGAATGCGTATTTGATGTTATATTTTTTTTTGTTTTTTTTTTTTGATATAATATTTTTTCTTTGATCGCGCATTTATTCGAAAATATATATTCAGACTGTCTATACTTCAAACGCAGATAATATAGATTGTCCTAATGTAAGAAGTTTATATTTTCTAAATTCGAAATGGAGAGCAATTCTTTTATTGAGAGACCAAAATATATAGTATGAATAATTCGAAAGTGAATTTTTTGAATAACTAAAAATTGGAAGTACAGAATAGCGAACGTTGTGAAGCACGAAGAATGACAAGCAATACTTTACAGCCCAGAGGCTCTCGCTATTTCGATCGTTATTCGACTTTCTGGTGTTTCGCTATTTTGACCACATTAATATTTTGTCTTTCGTTAAAATATATTTGAAATTGTGAATATTCGTAATATTGCCGATTTCAGTAAAGGCTACAGTAGAATTTATTCTGTCTAAATACTACTATTCTTCAATTTAAAAATTCGCAGTTTTAGCCGTTCGAAGTTTTAATCATTCGAAAATCTTACTCCCAACTTAATTACTTAATTTCTACGTATCGATCGGTCTGCGCTTGGTAGGGGAAGCGTCCGGCCCAACCCGGCCATTCGTCTGCTGCGCAGAAACGGAAAGATGAAGTTTGCGCAACGTTCTATATTTACAAGTGCGATGCGGAGTCGGTTCCGCCGCTGTTCGAACAATCAAGGTTGCAATGTACTTTGATTAAATGTTTACAATAGGCTTATTGAGAATAAGTAATTTTACAAAGTCGAGGTATGATTGCTTCGAGACCAATCGTTTGATTTCTTGTCGTAAATCCCCGAGTTTGAGCATTGTCGCGACTTTTATTTATTCGGGGTTTTGTTCATCATCTATCAGAATTACCCCCAACCGCTACCAATAGATTCTCGAACGTTCGGTGGCGTGAGGCTCCGGTGATCGAGCGTTGAATAGTAAAAGTACGATTCGACTTTTATTAATTTCTACGTATTTTCGTATTGACACACGGGATACAATATTTTATTGAATCGATGCAATTTTAAACAGATAAAAAATGTAATTCCGAGGAGGCACTTTTTAATGAATATCCGATGAATTAATAACTAAACGTATCGAAAAATAGAAATATTGTTGTGCTCTTGAAATAAAGATAAAAAATGTTTCAAGAAATAGCTTGAAAGTGCAGGTTTTGTTAAATGTTCATTTTTTCATTCATTTTTTGAATTTTTTTCCTTCATCTTTTTATTTAGGTTTACGTATCTCGTTCGTTAAAATTGATTGGAATAGTTTCTCAAATTCGAACAAAAATATGTGCATATGAAAAAGAAGTATACTGACCTTATATATATTTATATATGTATAAATATATATACACACAGTAGTCCGGAATCAAGTTTTATCGTGTCGAATATATGCCGGTAAAGTGAAGAAGCAGGCTATTAAGATAGCATGCATTATAGCGGTCAAGTTGTATGTTTTAATTAAACGATTCGCCTTTACCACTTCGCTCCACTCCGCTAACGAAGAAATCCTTTTGAATCGAAAGCCACGGATGCACACGTACCACTTATTACATTTACACTACTCGCTACTGCCTCAAACACCGTGAGGACCACGTGGCATTATAAGCATAAGGCCTTCCATGTTAAAAAGACGTTCATTACATGATAGCCTCGATGAATATATGTAGAAATTCATTATTTCATTACACTTGAATAAAAATAGTGTGACGCCAGTGTTGGAAGGGCTTTTATGGTTAGAATTAAGTGAAATGTCGGGATAAATCAAACGCCATTCTCTAGTCTATCAATGTACTCTTAGTAATCCCCGTTAAATCTCCGTACCATCATCAATAATGACCTTAAATTATGACAATTTGAAATTTCGAGATTTTGGCACTTTTGAAAATAGTTTCCGGAGAGCGATCTCTGAGAGGGCGATCTTTCATTCAACACTCAAAGTGAAAAGCGATTTAATTCAATTAACAGTTTTTTTTTTTTTTTTTAAATAGCTTTAGAAAGAATTTTTCGAAAAGTCTTAATCGAACTTAACGATAATAGACGAAAAAGTTAAAAAAAAAAAAAAAATAGTTTCTATAAGTTTTTCTCACGAAGATGAACCTAAAAGTACTATAGTTTTCTTGAAAAATGAGATAGTTGGAAAAACAATAAAATATTTTCATCATTTTTCGATCAGCTCTCCGGAGAATTTGTCGAAAAAATTGTTTTTCCAACCGATCATTGAAATTATGTTTACAAAGTACCTAAAAAAGTGATTTATTGAGATTTACTTATTGTTAGAAAAATTCGACGATTGATATTATTCAATTTTCTTTACATCGTTTCAGGGCCTAAAATTTGCAGCAAAACATTCCGTACACTCGCGAACTCTCGGAGATTAAACGTGGTGTCGAATGAGGTTTTATTTTACACAATTGGTTCGGTGTTACTGCACGAATAACACATTTTCTTGTGGACCCAAAATCTGAAGAAAAACGTTACAAAAAAAAATGGAAGAATAGAAAAATCACGAAGGACAGATAAACAAATTTGATGAAAAAATAATGAAAGAAAAAAAAATCATTTGAAGAATATTAATGGTTTTTTTTTATTATTGAAAGAGAAAAACAGGGAAAGTAAGAAGGAAATTGAACAAAAATCAGATAAGAAGACAATTGATAGTTGAAAATCGAGATTACGATCGAAATTCGAAAAAGATAGAAGCATTATTGAGAGGATAAAATGTAAAGGAGCGTCCGGTATTTTATCTCATTGATGATCATCCTTACCGATCTTTTCTCGCGGCCGCCTGGTAATATTACTTCTAATGTGCCATTTCACTCATTCCTTCTTGATTGAGGAAATAAGTAATTAATCGAGATCTAAGGTTTCTTGACCTGATCGCGTACTAAGTGATTATTATTAAGACGTTCTTATCTCTAATCAAAGGGAACGGGGCACTTGAGATCGGTAATATAGCGAAGTGATCGAGAGAAGAAAGTAAGAGGAAGGATGCTGTAATTTTATCTCTCTCTCTCTCTCTCTCTCTCTCTCTCTCTCTCTTTCTCTTTCTCTTTCTCTCTCTCTTTCTTTCTATTTCAAGAACCCTTTGATTGCCAGTTCTGCAAAATTCTCTCTCGTTCCGTGTGATTTTCCTCCGTTCGAGATTCACCGATGTTGACTAAACAGAGAGCAAAATATTTTCCTCGGGTCGTTCATTTTGTGCCTTCATCCATGACCCTCCATCTATTATAATAAAATTGATAGGCTCCCGGTCCAGAAACGTTCTGGTTGAGCTGACTGACGTCGTGTCGCCGACCGCGATTTCGTAATAGAATTTAAACTACTTGCCACAACGTTTTTAAAATAAATAAAAATAATAAAAATACATCAAAAATTATTTCGCTAGCTCCAATTTCAGAAAAAAGAAACTTTTTTTTTCATTATTCAATAATTAATTCAAAGTTTAATTCTAATTCCATAACTAAAATAGTAACAAAAGATCATCACATTTCACTGATAATTATTTTGTATTGAGATTTCCACAAATCTCACCTAGTCTGGTACAAAAAAAAAGAATCAAACTGTAATTGAGTTTTCTTATTGTGTAATCATAATTGATGAATCATTAAATTATTGATACTCAAATATTTTTTTCAAACGTCAGTCCCATTTGCCGCGAGAAGAGGAAACGATCGCTCAAACTCTTCGATATATCTCTCTCGTAGCAAAAATCACGACCCATGAATCCTCTTTGAATTGTATTATTTGGATCAGCACACAAACGACATGCTCGAGATCGAGTATGTCTTTTCTATTACTCGTGCATTTGCATAGTCATATGCAAACCCTACCAGTACTCTCTCCTTAATTATATATACATAGCTACAATACTATATTTATATAGAGTTATCAAAAAATAAATGAAAAACATGCGCGCATTGATATACATATAGATGGTTCGGTATCAATTTATAATAAATTATGATATAATGTATATAAATTCTAAATACGTTTTTTTAATTTTTTTATTTTGCAATGTGTTTCTCTCTTGCCCTCTCTTACTGTTCGTGCAGCTGCTCATCCGGAGCACTATTAAATTGAAGGTTGGCTAAAACGAGACATTACGATCGAGGTTCGAGAGCCAAGAGCAGCGAAAGAGTAATTCAATAAATATACGTACTACGTATGATGAAGATACACTCCTTTCGATGATCCCTTCACTATGTATATTTGCCAATATATAACGTTATAGTGTTGCAAAAAATAAAAAGGCCTGACTCGCATGAATGTGCGTTGTTGAAGAATAGTTCAAGTCCTTGTATTTCCTAGAACTTTAGATATGAATCGTATTCATCGTATATTATATGGGCCTCTGTAATCTAAATTTTCGAATTCAATTTCATGATTTTTTTTTTCCAATATTTCTCATTGTGTCGTCGAACGTCGATAAGCTGATTTCAAGACGTTTTTGAGCTTACTTTAGCCATGGAAAAATATCAAATATTGTATTTAGATAAAAAAATGTAGTGGTTGCGTCGGAGATTTTTTTTTTAGATTTTTTTTCCACCTGAATTCATCGTACTATTTTATATGATAGTAAATACAGTATGTTTAATCTTATGGGTATGTATGAGCACGCTGCTCCTGTTAAGATCATTGCAACCGGATGAGGTGCGTTCAGATGCAAAAGTTACAAGGCAAACGTATCGAAAGGCAAATATAAACTTGTCTTCTTGTCTCTTCGGGACTAGTAACAGTCGTGTCGAGATCGCCGTCTTGCCGAGCAAGACTTGACTCTGCTCGTGTTTTCATTCCTTCCTATCTTTTTTCGTTGTTTCGTATTTTTTTGTTATAATATTTATTTTTTTCTCACTGGAATATTTTATATTTTATATTTTTTTAGTTTTTTTTTTTTTTTTTTTTAGTTTTAAGAGTTGGGATTGCCCGATGGCGTGAGTTGTGTGAGCATATAGAAATGAATCAGGGAGGTTTTTCAAGCTCTTTGAAAAATTGGAAATGAGTTTATCGTTTCTTTTTTTTTTTTCGATCGAAATTCTGAAATTGGGACTTTTCATATCATTTTTTCATATTTATCGAAATAAATCGATTGTGCAAAAGTCGAAAACTCATTTTGCTTTTTGTTTCAATTTTTGAGAGAGAAGGAGCAAATAAAAATCTGTTGGTTCTCGTTCTACTATCAACTTCGAGATATTTCTAATTAAAAGATTTCTCATTCGGGCTCCACCGATTTACTCTCACCACGGAATTGAAAAAAAATATCCGGAGAGAGATAGATAGAGAGGAGATTGCGATTCGCTTGTACACAATTGCCGTGGACCGTGTGGCGCGCGACGACGCCGCGGTACAAATTATAAAGAAACAAGTACTTAATTGCCCTCGTGTTGTCTCTCATTTATGTCTATGTACAGGAAAATACGTAACTATAGTGTTCTTAGTACAGGATGCCCATGTATACCTGGTTCGAGTAAATCCTGCACATGGAAAATTTCATGAAATTTCACCATAAATAATAAATTGACGATAATCAAACAAATGAAATAAATTAAAAATTCAATTGAATTTTTTATCTGTAAATAAATTGTAATTTTTTTATTCAATAAAATTGAATTGCAGATTAATGCTTATATTCAAATTTGACAAAAAATAAATGATAAAATTAAACGAATAATTATACAACAGTGATATTAAAATTAAAAAAATACTCATGAAATAAAAATGTGAAAAAAATGCTGCATCTTTGAAATAAAAATGATTTCTTTTTTTTTTAAATAATACCTCCTTGTTTAGGCATAGAATTCCTTATGGATTCAAGTACCATGTGTATATACTTGATAATTGACACGATCGTGGGATACCAGCCAATTGTGCGCGTGATTAATCGAGCCAAGAAAAAATTCTTCTCGTCGCTACTGAGGATAGAATAGCTCCGGGGATAAAAGGATTGTAGTTTGTGGTGATCAGTAGCATTATCATGAACTCTACCGCCTTTTCTACCCCTCCCCCCCCCCCCCCCCTCTTTCTCTCTTTCTATATATGTATATATATGGAACTTCGTCACGATTAACCTTCTCATCGTGCTTAGAATTTTAACTATTTAAAAAAATACAAATTCATCTATGCTCCTCGTTTATGCCTCAAGTAACACAAAATGCCAGTCTCCAGAGCTGAAATTTTACTCGACATGTATGGCCACTCGGACTACGGAATATCCAAAGCTTACATGCTGTGAGTTAATTCTCGTGCATCATTTTTAAAAAATTTTAATTGTTCCTGAGTATAACCTTGCAGGTTTTTACGAGCCCATTCCATCACTTTAACCCCACTTTTTCTCTTACTTCAATAACATCCATGTCCTGTGAGACCTCCCAAGAGTGTAGCCCACAGCCACTCTTGCTTAACGCAGTACTGTATCCCAGTTCTTGTGACTTTTTTCACTCTATTTCATTATATTTAATATTTTTTATCACCATTGCGGTTAAAAATATTTAGATTCATTCAAATTTTGTCGGCATATTTGATTTGCCATTTTAGGGATAAAATAAATCGCTGCTTTCTACTACTCACTTCACAAAAATCCAATGAAATCAATGAAACTTTAAAACGTTTTTCGTTATTTTTATTTTTTACAAGAGATCTCACAACGCCGTTGACGCGAACACAACGGGCTACTATAAAGCCCATGCATTGTTTAATCGAACACAATGGTAACGTGTATCATTGTTTCCTTTTATAAGTGCTGATGTGCCAGTTCCTCTTCCCATTACCGCTTTTTCGCTCTCTTGTCACGCGACTCCTTTAAATTTTGCTCAAACAATTTATTTCTTTTTATTTATTTTTTTATTTATTTTTTTCTGAGTATGCCCTTTCGGGCTTTTATGAGTCCATTTCATTACTTTGACTCCACTTTTTTCCCACTTCATTAATTTCTATGCTCCTGTGATACCCCCCAAGACTGTTGCCCACAACCAATTTTTTCCTAATACACTACTTAGTTTCAGTTGATTATCACCATCAGAAACTCAGAAAAACTACCTCCCGCTCAGTGAGCGATGCGCGAGCCGTTGCACGGGTCACCCAACCAAGTACTGACCTCACCCGAGGCCCCCTGCTCACACGATTTTCATTTCCTGATAACTTTTATCATTCTTCTCTCGCCCAGACTATCTACTTAATTTGTATTTTATTATTCGTACCAAGACATGTATAATAATAATAAAAATACACTCCACTCTCTTATTTCATGTTAATTTACCTTTTTTCCGTCTTTCATAGATGCGTGACTGGAATGGCAGAAAAGGTGCGAGAGGCGTCGGCACGTGGCGACGCCACGCGTCTCTCACGTCTCCTCGATGACGGATCCAAGCCCTTACCCGACGAGGTGAGAAATCAAAATTCCTCTATGATTCATAGACGTTAATATATATATATATATATATATATATATATATATATATATATATATATATATATAATATTACATTGTTGTTGAATGACGAAAATTCGGTTACAATTACTTTATATCTAATTTAGAGTGAAAAATGTCAATTATGAAACGGTAATTAATTGCGTTAATAAATATAATGGAAACAGAAATTTATTGTGGTCGCATTTGGAGCACTTAGTAATAGTCTATAGTCGAAAAAAAAATCAATTTACAATTAATGATTTTAGTTAATCTAAAGGCAAATTAATTTAAATGAAAATGATTAGTAAACATATTTATTTTCAATCAAATGATACTATATCGCTTTTGAAATATTCATTATCGCAATTTAATTGATCATTCGTGATTGTTAAAAGTTACTTATGAACTGTCGTCCTAAATCAAATCAACTGTCGTGAGAGAAATAACAAAAAAACAACACCAAAAACAAAAAAATACAAACACAAATAAATAAGAGTAAACACTAGGGGAGACCGGGACTAGTTGGCTGTCGGGGTAAGTTGACTAACTCACAGTACATCCAAACCGGTAACAGGAAGATTCGTCCCGGGAAATTCGTTCCGGAAAATTCGCCCGGAAAATTCGTCCCCCGGAACCCCCCCCCCCCCCTCCCGGAAAATTCGTCCCCGTTGGATATTTCTACAATTCAGTTGGATATTTCCGTAATTTTTTTGTTATACGCTACATAGAGAATATTTCAAAGCATTGTACAGTAACTCGTGATCACGCGGATTGTTGCATGTAAACAAATGTGACCTTTATTCTTTCAAACACATATACAATGTAAGCGATTGGTTGAAGATGACCCGAACCCACCCTACTATTTCCACATGTTCAACTGTTCAAACAACAACCCAAAGATGACCCGAACCCACCCTACTATTTCCACATGTCCAACTATTCAAACAACAACAAAAAAGACGAATTATTATTCGATGAATTGTTTTTTCGACGAATTGTTATCGACAAATTGTTTTCGACGAATTTTCCGCAAATCTCAGCACTCATTCCAAGATTTCATCCGCCTCACTATTCCATACGCACCCCGATTATATGCGCGAACCGATTCCACACACGCTTGCTTAGTTATGTTGGTTTGTTGTGTTCGGGGATAAATTTTCCGGGGACGAATCTTCTTAGATTCATCCAAACCACGGAATGTAAACATACGCGCGTTTGTTATTATGTACATTATAACCACTCGCTCATTCGTCTGTCTCAATACGTCGGGGCGACACGTCGTTTAGGAGCAGTAAAGTATTTTGAAAAATTCAGGTACCATTAAGTAAATTTTTTCGTTGATCTTTAATATCTCCTCCTGCCTCGGACATTTTTCCAATTGTTACAATTGTCCACTATATGAAAGTACATATATTGAACTGTAGTTTTCCGTAATATTTTTTTCTAATTATTGTTATAATTCGCGTGTAGGACGTTTTGTTTGTAAAAAAAACAGGGCGGGATAAGTAGGCCAACGTTGGTATGGGATTGGTTGACCCATGTGTAACTGCAATTCTGATTACGACGACGAGGAAACCGGTGAATAGAATTAAATACTCCTTATTATTCCACATTTATCATCAAAAATAACCTTTAATTTAATTAATGTAAACATTTGTGTTAATTTTTTGAATGATTAAATAAATAATATTGGTAACCATCCGTTTTTTTTTTTTATACATTCGTAGTGATTATCAGGTAAACTTAATTGCCTTAATTAATTTATTAATTGTAGTGATTATCAGGTAAAAATCGTACTATAGTCAACTTGCCCCATACCTTGAGTCAACTTACCCCGACACTGGGGTTGGTTGACACAAAAACGGTTTTTAAAAAAACCTATTAAATAACCTATTAAATAACCCACTTAGTATTTCATAAAAAATCTTAAATAATTATCTGAGATAGTGGAAGAATGCTTCTATTCAGAAGAACAATTTGTTTTTTGAAATATTGTTTAATTCCTTTTTTACAAGCAATAGACTAAAAAACAGTTGGCCAACTAGCCCCGGTCTTCCCTACAACAATATTTAAACTCTTGCTGTGATTCTCCTAACCGCGATCCTGTTGTGACCAGGTGGAACGTTATTCATTAAAACGAAACGACGCGATGTTTAATTGAAGAGGAGGGACACCGTAATTTGCAAATACGATATTATAACGCCACGGGGCTTTAACACGAATACAAAATAAATACGTAGTACATATACACATATCTCTTCCCTTCCATCTCTATCTTTATCTCTTTTTCTCTTCTCTATATATATAAATCTGTTGGCGAAAAAAATTTTTGGCCGCTTTTCAATCGAGAACCACAGAAAGGATTTCGACGAATCTTCCATAGGAAGAAAACTCATGATTTACACCAGGTTCTAGGTTGTATAAAATATTATTTTTTACGGAAATGTGAAAAAAAAAGTTCAAATTTTTTATTCAATGTTCAATTTTACAAAATTATCAGTAATTAAAAAATATAGATACTCCCCACACTGGCGTAGTGCGTACCCTATCCTGTGTATCATGTAAGATTTTTCACAATGCCTTCGAAGAAAAAAAAATTATATTTTCGTAAATGCACATCTAGTATATATATATATATATATATATAAATCTGTAAACGAAAAAAAGTTTATCCGTCTGTCTGTACGTTTGACCATTTATTAATCGAGAACGACTGAACCAATTTCAACGAATGAATATATATTTTCTGGGTGAACGAATGACACATTTGTATTGTTTTCTTTTCGTTCGAATTATTTACTATAATTCAAATATAATGATAACTTTATTTCCTCTCACTTGATTGTGACGCATGAGAAAAAAATTAAATTAATTTAACATTTTCAGAACGGCAGAAGTCCACTGTTGTTGGCAGCCGCCGCTGGACACGTGGGAATCTGCGATATTCTCATTACTCGCGGTGTCGATGTCAACGCATCAGATAATGTGAGTTTCTATACAACTTTACTTTGATCGATTCAAATTTTATCAACACTAAATAATTCTATCGTACGTAATTTTTCGTGAAATATCGTTTTTTCCATTATTCATAAACAAATATATATATACGAATTAATATGAGGATTGCATGTTGTGCGAAGTTGCAAAAAAAGACAATTTCTTAAATCACACGTTTTGCCGTTCGACTGCTTTAGCGACGGACAAGTAATAATAATAATAATAATAATAATAATAATAATAATAATAATAATAATAATAATAATAATAATGATAATAATAATAAAAGAAAAAATATTTAAAATAAACCTAAGAACGAGAATATCTCAGGATACAACCCCTCAAGATTGTCGACTGTTTTTGTCATCACGCTCGCTTCTAATCCTCGACGATTTATCATCGGTTATTACGTTCCACGTTGAAAGGAAAAGAAGGAAAAAAGGGAGGACTCGGAGTAAAAGTCCACGGCAACTACGTTGAGACTCGTCTCGTCTCTTAGAACTTTCAGAGACCTCTTGACTCGATCATTTTTTGCCCCTTTTCTTTTTTCTGCCTCTCTTTCTCTCTCTTTCGCTCGGTCTTTCTTTCTGTACCCTCTCGACCGCATCATTATCTCATTCGGAGGGTCGCCCGAACCTTCGAGTGTTTAATTATCCGTTGAATGACTCAACAGCACCGCTTGTTTTCCTGTTATCCACCCATTTTTATTTTAATAAATTTGCAACCTTTGTTCGTCTCTTTATTTTATGGCACTTCATTATCGTATAAATTCATTTCCTGACTGTATTGAATTTTCGTGAAATTACTTTGATCCACAAAATGATATTTTTTTAGTATTTTGTTTTTATTACTGTAACAAATTTTTAGGTAAACACTTTCTTTCAACATCAAGGTTTCAAAAATGGAATGACATTTATATGCATTGCTCAACTCAATGATTTTCTCATTTTTTTTCGCTGTCTCTGTACATATTATTTTCTCTCTGTACAGAAAGAGCGAGTATGGTAACCAAACTTTTTTGTTTGGCCGATAGAGCAAATGAAAAGTCCTTAGACGCCCGATCAACATACTCTCTGCATAAACATGCATATATAAATATATTTCTTATCGCTTTGAAGATCGCGTCTCGAGTCACAGTCGTTTTCCATTCCGGTGTGGATTAGAAACATCGTTCATGGAGTTTATGGACTCCTCGGTAATTGATGATTAAATTTAGAAAAAAAGAAAAAGGAGAGAGAGAGAGAGAGAGAGAGAGAGAGAGAGAGAGGAGTTGGCCTGGGCGAGCCTGGATATTCTGGGACACAAAAACGTAACGAGATGGGTTTCTCTCCATTTTAAAATATGTAAACACCTACATGTATTTGAGTCAAAGCTCGTTTGAATATAAACGAGATAACTTCCAGCTCCACCGTTACGTATCTGTTTTTTTCTACATATTCCATTGGGCTGGAAAGACGATTAAATTCGGGTAATTCGATATCTTAAGGAATAAAAAAAGCAGATGCCAATAACGATTTGAAACATCATAATTGTACCTCCGGAAGATTTTTTAACTTTTGATTTTTAGAAGCTTAACGATTTGACATTTAAAATGCCCAGAGTGTGAATCGTAGGAACGAATTTCAACAAAAAACCATTTTCTCGGTTGCTATAAATTCAACATTTATATGTAGCTTGAATGAAGATTTGTTTAATTTATAACGATTCGTAAAATTGCAATATAATTTTATGGGTTTGCAGAATGATTGGCCAATTCAATTGTTCATTTCAGTGCATTTCTATCCATTTTTTTTTCTACGATGGTATTGATACATTTTTTTATCGGTTTCATCGGATAATTTTTAGAAGGGCGGTTAAAAATGAAACAAATGACGGAAGGAATCGCGTTTATGGCAATTCCTAATAAGCTCAATCGTACGTCAATTTTTTTGCCACGATTTGTCCGGTGTAACTTGCTATTTTTCACGGTGCGCTATGATCGCTCGACACACGTCGAGTAGAAATGAAAGAGAGGGAAAAAGATGGATAGCCTAGGAGAATCACTCGGAAAGTCCATTCTCGATGACAACGACCTCGACACTAGAACTAATACTGTCCACATTTATACGAGCTACGAGAGACTTACCGTGAATCTCTCGTGCTAGTTCTCGCACGTTACGAACTTATTTCCACACATTTTCGATATACCGGGTGGTCCAGTCGTAAAAACCCGTTTTTTTTCTTCGTACAACTCAATTTATTTTCATCTTTTCCTGCAAGAACAATGTTTGCAATTTTTTACTACCTCAACGCGCTATCATTTTCTTTCTACTAAATCCAGTCCAAATTTCAGCATTTTAGGAAAATAATAACAAGTCTAAATATGCTTAAATATGAAACAAAAAACATTTTTGATAACGATACTGATAAATTTATAAATAAATTGATAAATTTTTGATAATTTTTGATAACATTTTCTAGATGTAGATTTCTTTGTTAGCAATGACATTTCTATCACAAGTAATTGATTTGATTTTAAAACGAAGACTAAACAAAAAAAATTGTGCACAGTTGCTCACGTTTGAAAACATTCGAACAGACATTTGGGAGAAAAATATTGTATTATTGGCATACGCTCTGGAGTTCAATGTCAAAGTAAAAGAATCAAACAAAGAACACCCTGTATATAAATATGTGCATCTATCTATATATCGAAAGCTGGTCCATAGGTTACTCTAAAGAACTTTTCTCTCCTCTATAGCGTGTGAGACCTGTCACCAGTTTTTTCCACAATTTGTCTCGTCTGTAAAAAGGCAACATTCATACACACTCATACACACTCAAAGCCTATTACATTGTGATTGCTTTTCCAAGAGTATTTTCTAGGGCCTATTCGCGAGAAGCCATGACGATTATTTTCTCCGTCCTTTCCTTCGGTTCGTGAGCAATCTGCAATTAAATAAAGTGCTTTTATTCATGAACGATAATACTGCTGGAATTAATATTCAAATATTTCTCGATTTACGATCGAGACAAAATCGATTGATTCCTATTTTTCTCCTTTCATTATGGTCAATATTATGATTAATATTGTTATTATTGTCATAACCATCATTATTGTTATCGTTGTTGTTGTTGTTGTTGTTGGTGTTGTTGTGGATTGGATGTAACTCCGTTATTTAAACTATAATAAATCATTGTCGCCGGATACGGTTTGATTAAACTAGTAAGAGAAAAAAAATAAAGAGGAATGAATGAAAAGCTCTGTGTGAGCCTTCATAGTAAGGCTCAAAGGATAGCCAGGCAATCAAGGAACTTCGAGAGGGTTTTGCTGCGTTCCTATCTCATCGTTGCCATCGACGCGTGCGTACTAGCTAGTTCTCGAAAGATTCGAGCATCGATCGATCGATTCAGCGAGAGAGAGAGAAAGCAGGCATCATCATTCGGTCACACAATGCACCCATTGCCAGGCTCGAAGAGAGCTTCGGCTCAGGTGAGTGACGGCCAATCTTTCACGGACCTTGATACCTCACGCAAACGTCCCTTACATACCAACAACGTACAACCAAGCAACCCAGAGAAAATACGATAAAGAAATGGTAAAAAACGAAAGAACGAACGAGGAAACACGTTTGGCTAGATTTGATCAGCATGGGGCAAATCCTTGTTCGTTACATACAGCCTGGAACAAAAATTTAACTCAGAATAAGAAAGAGTCCTTGGTTAGATTTTCGAACTTCCGAATAGAAAAGTTCCTGGTCATTTTTCTCTATGATACACCATCGGTGAGATATCAATTAATTAGTAAGAGTGAATTCGGTGAACGATGGAAAAGTGGGCGTGGCCAGCGCAACACAAACCTTGCCGTTGCTCTGTTTCGCTTATCCTAATAAGGATATTCCTTTATTTTCAACGGTCGTGCGTATAGTTCGAACGTTTTTAAGGTTTTGTATCATTCGCTTTCCGGAATAGCGACTGTGCACCGAGCTTACAACGCCACGAAGCGGGCAATCTCTACATTAACTAGTTATCAAGCGCGTATATGAGAGTTACTATGTTTTTTAAATTAATTTACGAAATGAAATTATTGTATTTGTATTTTCTTCATCAAAAAGACATTGTTACATGCGAGACCGCTCTTACACGCAATTTTGGCTTCGGAAAGATAAACCATTTTTGAAATATTATTCTTTCCCCGAGAGCACTGTCCGTATCCCATAAAAGGAGCGAGAAACAAACGAAATGGATTGTATGACCGCTTCGTCAACGATATTTTCTGTTTCTACGACATTTAAAACGCATCCTGAATCACATATTTTTTTTCTTTTGCAAGTAATTGTAACCCCCAACACAACTATTAATTACGGGTCGAAAACCTTAATTGAAAATTGTCAACATTGTTATTTGCAATATTTGTTTGTTTTTCATACACTTTACAGCCAAAATAGCACCGCAAAAATTGCACATTTAGAGGCGAGAGAGCGCGCACATCGGCGGTGGTGCTGCTCTCTATATTAGCCCACGCACGGTCCCTATAACCAGCGTTGCCGGATTCTGCGACGCCGCTGTGTTAAGGGGGGACAACCATTTAGAACGGCGAAATTGAGCAGATTTTTAGAAATTTTTTTGAAGGAGAAGAAATAAATGGACCTTTTTGAAATTTTGACAGTTTATTATAAATATTTTAACGAGTATTTTCCATTTTTAATCATTAAAAAAGATTGAAAATTGACGGAGATATAGCATTTTTACACATTAGGCATGTTTTTTACGGTGCCAATTGTAGCACCGTGAAAAATGATCTGAAACAAAAGGGCAAAAGGATGTGATCAGTATATACCTGTGGTCACTTGATAAACCTAATATTTTAATAATAAGTCAAGAATTGGAAAAAAGGTAGACATAAAATCAAAAAAATCGATATTTTCGATAATTTCTTTCTTCTTCACCGATGAAAAAAACTAGTTTATTTTGAGAAATTTAAAATATGTTTTGGTTTTTACCAAGTGCTCTTATATGTTACGAAAACGTGTGCAAAATTTTAGCCCGATCGGTTCAATTATCTCCGAACAATCTTTCGCACCGAAAAAACACATAGTGAAAAAAAAAGTTTCGAGAAAAACGCGTTTAAATCTTTGGCAATGGAAAAATGTTTGATAAAGCCACTTACGAACTAATCTATGTCGCCTAATCTACTATTATTACTATTTTTATTATTATTACGAACTAATTATTATTATTATTATTATTATTACGATTATTACGAACTATTATTACGATTGTTACGAATTAATCTGTTATTGGACTAAGTCATGAAGTTTTTCGTATTCTACACATATTAAAGTAACTTTTGAAGCAAAAAAAATTGATTTTTTGAAGGTTCTAAATGGTTATCCCCCTTAAAAGATAGCAAATTGGGCGATTTCTGGCAACGCGGCCTATAAACTAGTGAAGATGGAAAAGAGGCTTCAGGAGCTGCTTTTTTGTAGAAACTTTTATGCTCTACGAGTCCAGTCCTATGCACTGAGAAAAGAAATTTGTTGATTCAACAAAATTTTTGTTGAATCAACAAATTGTGGCGAACAAAATGAAATTCGTTAACTCAACAAAAATTTGGTTAATTCAACCACTGAATTTGCTGGCTCAAATAAATATTGCTCATTACGACCAAAATATTGTTGATTCAACAAAATTTTCTGTTGAATTAACAAATTTCATTTTGTTCGTCACAATTTGTTGATTGAACAAAAAATTTGTTCAAACAACAAATTTCTTTTCTCAGTGTGAATTTTCGCGCTATCTCATCCAACCGTTTTTGCAGTATGCACGATAAAAGGAGGGAGTCTGATAAAAAAAAAAAAAAAAAAACATTACGATACACTTTTTGAATCGAAATTTGGTCGAGAAATTAAAAGTTTACGGTATTGACGATTTGCGGTGGAATATCCTGTATAAAATTCGGCAGTATTTGTGTTGATATACAAATTCTTTGAGTGTCCTTTCGTGTACACAAAGGGAGAAGAATCTTGGTGTTAACAAGTTTTAACCTCTGTAAACACTCGAGACGTCGGATGTCCTCGGGAGTGACCATCATAAATACATTTTGTTTGAATATGATCAAAACACGCCATTGGCACCTACTCTATCTCGCTCTTTGCCCCTGCACACTAATGGTGACAATTCGCAAAGACTTACGCTACCACTCCTCATTTCTTGTGTTTATACATGCTCCTCATTCTCGTGTTCGCGATGCGCGAAAGTTGCACCCGACAGACCCGAGGATACACGAGAGAAATGGTCAAGTCCATGTGTACATAAATATAGGTATTACGTAGGAGAGAGGAGAACGCCCTCTGGCGACAGGAAAACGAGTTATTCGAGGCCGCCACACGTATGTGCTATGCATGAAGATAAGAGGAAATTGCACAAAATCAAAAACTTACGTAGGTTAGCAGGAAAAGTTGAAAAAGAATATCGAGCTAAGAGGTAAGCATGAAGAAATGTTGGAACAGGTTGAAAAATGAAGGTTCGAAGCGAAGTTGAGATAATGTTAAGTTTGAAAAATTTTGGAACACCTCCGAAGAGGGCTCGAGTTCAAAGAAAAAAAAATGCAAAAGAAAGATCGAACAAAATGTTGAAAAAAAAGGACAACACTCTCCACAATCTCCAACAGCCAGGAACATTGGAGAAACTTTCGAAGACGTTTATAACCATGAAATTTACGACGGGGTGTTCGTGGTTACGTCGTGGTAGTGCCATTCGCGCTATAAACTCCGTGGAATCCTTCTGTGTTAACTTGCTTGCCTCCTTTATCCCGGAACATGTGCAAAATGGTAAGAAGGGGAAGGCGATTGCCAACCCAAGAAATCCACGCACCGTATGGTCTTCCACATTTGCCGCTTGAAATCTGCTCCTATGTACCAAGTGTGCTTAAAGTCGTGCATATGTTGAATATTCATCATTTTCTCAAGCTAAAAGTTTTTAGTCATTATTCTCTCTGATACATCGTTGATGAAATATTGATTGATTAATGAGAGCTAAACGCAGATTCGAGGAACGCGCCACGCCCAATTCTGCTTCTCCGCGCTCTGGATTGGATCTGTCACCGATTAGCCGATATCTCTCGAACGACAGATCCCAAAGAAAAATGGCTGAGGACTTTTTTTTTCTTCAGAACTTGGCGATCCCACGACCCCCTACATATTGGACTCAAATTTTGTGACAACCTGTATACACGTACATATGTATCTCAGTGCCTCACGTTCGATGAGGTTTTCTCTCGAGACCGCTTGGCAAAATTTGAGAAAGACTTCGAGAGTGTTGACTCGAGTTTCACGTGCTTCGAGGCCTCGATTAGCTGCAGCTTCGCGGCACTTTCGATAAATCGTGATACTTTTACTTACCCGCAAAGACAAAAGTATTCTGACATTCTCTATCCCTTTTTTTTTCTTACCCAAGAAATTCCGTAGAAAACGACGTTTTATTCTGCTAACTCTTTCGTTAAATAAAGTCACAAAATTATTATTGCTGGAACGTCAATAACTCTTTGTCGTTGACGTATGTCGATAAATTAATACATTTTTTATAACGGTACTATCTCATTACAACAATATACGAGTATATACGAACTTTATGATTTTTTTTACTAAAATATCAATCTTTACATCGTCATAAATATTAAAGCGATATTTTACGAACCAGGAGTTTCGATTCTTAAAAAAAGTCCTCAATTTTGGTTGCTGGATGGAATAAGTGTTGAGTAGAAAAGCTTCATTTTTTTTTCCTCCGTTTAAGTCGAGTTTATATTTTTGCGGGACAAGGATGAGAGCATAGGAGAATAAGAAAATCAGGATGGCAAGACAGTGAGAGGAGAGTGAGAGAGCGTCTCAAGTTGGAATTTGACACGCGGCTGGATGAGTTTTGCCCCACCGCGTTGTCGCTATACGCCCGAGCCAGTCTCGTGCCATTTACGAAGCCGGTAATTACGAGAGATCTTTTCTCTCGCGAGAAATAGCTCGACCGGAAAGGAAGAAAGAGAGAAGAGCGATGGAGAGAAAAATGAAAAAGCTAAGAAGAAAAAGCGAGAGGATGAAGAAAATAAAGAAATGAAAAAGACCGGAGCAGAAGGAAGACTGTGGAAGGGAAAGAGAAAAATGAAAAGATGAACAGAGAAAGAAAAAGCAAAAAGAATTGGATTGAACAAAAGAAATAAAGAGGCGAAAAAGCCGGATGATAATGAGAAAAAAATGTAGTTAAAAAACATATGAGTGAGAATGGAAGAGACACATAAGAAGGAAAGAAATGGAGGTGAAGAAAAAGAGAAATAGGCAGCCAAAAAGACATAGGCTAATAACCAAAGAGTTGTTAGTTTTGACGACTTGCGAAAGAACCCAAAGTGGAAAGATATAAGAAAGAACGAGGATCAATGATAGATACATAGAGAGGGGGAGAGAGAGAGAGAGAGAGAGAGAGAGAGAGAGAGAGAGAGAGAGAAAGGAGAAATAAATAATAAAAATATGAAAGAAAGAGAAAGAAGATGATAATGAGAGAGAGAGAGAGAAAAAAGACAAAGAGAGAACGCTGACATGAAAGAAACAGATGGAATATGGGATGAAATTTCATTGGCGGTTTCGTAGATGAACATTCGAAGTCAATATCTTGATGGACACATCTCACTCTCACATCAGGCTCAAGAACTCCCGAAGACTTTTATCCCCGGTCGGTCTCTCTTTAATCTTATCCGTGGAGAATTATATAGGTAATCTTTGTATCTTTTGTTCGTTTTCTTTTTTTTTTTATTCTTCCTTTTTTGTAGGAATGACTTTCGAAATCTTTCGTTTTGTTATTTACTGAACATCACATTTCCTAAACAAGTTTCGGGTTACACACGTTCAGAAAAATGACTCTATTAAATTAAAGGAGAATTTCATTGTGGGAGAAGTTTCTTTAATTGGGTACAATTTGTTTTCGCCTGGTAAAGCCATTTTGTAAATTAGATTCGTTAATTCTGTATTTTCAATAAACGCGTTAATATTTGCATTTTTTAAAAATTCATGTTGGAGTCAAAATGGTCCACTACGAAAATTGAGACTTTTAAACATTATAATCATACAATTATATATTAAGAATAATTGCTTTTCTTTTGAGACTCTTTTAACGTCTGCACCACTGTGGAAAGAGTCAAATAAGTGAGCTCACGTTTTTTAGACTCATATTCCCCTCTTCTCCTGTTCTCTCTTTCTCTCTCTCTCTCTTTTTTATCCCACGTCTGGATAGGTTAAATTTCCAAGGACGAAGATGATGATCGTTGTAGAAGACGATAGCCTCTCATTTCGTTTGGCAGGAGGCAAATAATATGGAGAGAAGAGAAAGAAAAAGGAGAGAGTGAGGAAGAGAGATTAAAAGCCCCAGAGCGAGGAGAACTCTCCACCTACCTCAGTGTTTTTACGATCCTCTCTTTCTCTCTTGCAATCATTCGACAATATTAAATTTAGCTAACGAGAAGTAATTACACCAAGTCTATTCTTAAACTCAAATCACACGTTATTTTATTTTATAGCACGTGCCACGACATTAAGCAAAAAAAAAAAGTGGATTCCTATAAAATTTCCTCGCTTCTTATTCTTCTGTACTTCAATCCACATACAACACCCAATAAAATCGAATATTATTTTCATTCTTCTTCCACGATTATTATCTGTACCACCTGATATTCATGGCGAATTTTCTTTATTTTTTTTGTCGTCACGTCAATAAGTTAAATTCACTTGAGAGAAGAAGATGAGCTATAAAATTTGTCTGATTCGATAAGACCCGCGGTGGTGCACTTTCACTCTAATTACATAGAATCTACGATAGCTTGTATGAAATATCACGTCGATAGTAGCCATGTCAGTAGCTATTACATATCTAACATATAATCAGCCGGCTGTTCCTCTCTCTCGATTCGCTTCTATGATGGCGACGGATTAATGCCGAAGATAAACCTGCACGAAACCGTTCTAATAGAAAGAGAGAGAATAAAAATAGAATGAGCATATATATATATATATATATATATATATATTCGTAGATCTTTAGTGCATTCATTTCTTTATTATAACTTTCTTGCCAAAGGGAAACTCATATATTTCCCTTGTCACAAGAACCCACGGTAATGTTACGTACCAACTATATTTATAAGTACATACGATGTACAGATTTATACACATATATATATTGATATATGTGGGGCATTCCACGCCAAATCAAGCAACGTCAGACCCTTTCATTTATTGATTTGGCTTAAAATTTTCTGTGTTTTAAGACCCATTGAAAGAAGCTCTCTTGATATTTTTTTTTTTCCAAATTTTTTTGTCCTTCCACTTGTGAGATATGATTTTTTTTCAAAATGTTTGAAAAAAAAAAATACGAAAAAATGATTGATATTTGTCTTCGATATTTTTTCTCAATTCGAAGCAAAAAATCATTGATTTCAAGATGCTAGACCTTTCAAATTTTTCTCAAAAAATTCACAAAAAGAGTTTGACCAATTAAATGATTTTTAAGATCAATCCCATCGTGGGCAGATTTTTCTATATATATTTACCTTATTTTGAAAAAAAATGAATGGGTCGTGGGTCGATTTGGCACGGAATGGCCCATATATATGTGTGTATGTATTTGTATATAAAATTATGTAAGTAGAATACTGGGCACCCTAATTACGCGTCCACACCCAACCACACTATTTATTAACAATGGTAAAGAATCCTCTCTATTATTAACTAATCATTCGATTATAACGGTCAATATATAAAGCTTGCTTCGACCGCGGGGATTTTATACGATCTCAAGATTAACGTTACCGTCGTGAAAAAGGGGAACATTCTCTTCATATATGAGTGTAAATCAAAATTTATATGGATTTTGTCGACCCAAATTCTAAGTGAAATTATTTTGGCAATGAACGAGGCTGAAAATGAGTTTTTACGCTACACTTGGTGAAATTAATTGTTGCTCAAAATATGAATAATCGATACTTTATATGATCAACTTAATTACACGTATGTACTATTTTTTTAATGCTTTTTTTTATGTATACACAAAAATTGTGTGTTTTCGTAAAGATTTTAACGAAAAATTGCGCTGTAATGTTTGCATAATTATTCTATTTTTACACGCTTTCAACAATTTTATTAATATATAATGCTAAATTAGTAGTTTTTTCACTATTGCATCAATTTTTATTTATGTTTATAAATTGAATAACTCGAAAATCATAAATAGTGATTTTAGCAACAATTTGACGTAGAATGTCCCATATATGTGCATACTGTGCGAGTTGGAGGGGGAGGGGTTGAACTAAATAGAGCATAATAATCGCAGCACGGTGAACATCTTATAATTATCCTGGAGACGCATCCTTACCCCGAGATGAACGCAATGTGTATCACTTCCATCAATTTTATCCCATAAATCCCGCGATTTTATCGTGTATCGATATACAACTTTTTTTCTTTCATTTTCATTTTGTTATTTTTTATTTGAATTTATTTCCATCATCAATCCTGATGCCTTTAAGAGGCATTGAAAAGTCCACCGCAATAAAAGTAAAATAAATAGCAGGGATATATAATATTGCTGCCATTTTATTATTTGTTATTCAACTTTTTGTCGTCACGTCACGTCACGACGTAAAGTGCCACAGTTTTTTCAACAACAAAATCGTTCCAGGCGTTCTGCTAGTTTTTTTTAACTCTTTTCCATGCCGTTATTGAAAATAAAATTGATTGTTCACTAAATGATTGGAAAAAAATCGATAGCCATTTAAACAATTGATAGGAAAAAATTATGATCAATCGGAGAAGTCGAGTGATCATAACAGTTTTTCTAATAGTCACCAAATCATACATTGTGTGTGCAGCGTGTGTGGCACGAGAATGAAATCAATGCTGCAAAAAAAAGACAAACGACGCAAAGACAAAGCGGAACAAAGAGTGAAAGAGAGTGAGAGAGAGAGAGAGAGAGAGAGAGAGAGAGGGAGGGAGAGGGAGAGAGATTGAAAAGATGCATACGTACGGACCAATCGTACATGCACTTGGAACAATGATACCAGTTTGACTGGTGCACATTTCCCACTCTCCTTATGTGCATCCGTTCGTGAGGACCTTCGTAAGAGACCTGTTTGTTGTTGCGAGCTATATACAGGATGTCCTACGATCAATGGTAGAAAATGTAAAGTGCAGTTGAGGACCGAATTCGGAGTCAAAAAGTCTTTAGGTAACATCGCCGGAACCATTTCTAAAAAGTATCAAGAACTGTAAAACTCAGCTGAATGCGGAAAGGACTCACTTGTATTTTTGATTTGCTGGAAAATGATCTGCTAAGTTCACCGAGATGCACGTGTGCTTGTGTGCCCTTACAATTACAATACTGTAATTCAAAATCGAATAGACATTTCCACGTAGATCAACCGGTAAAAACGTTATAGCTCGTAGCCATAATCATGCAGGAAACCATTTTTATTTTTTCCAAATTGGTAATGAATCATCAGTTGCGTATATAAGGAATCATAAACCATGAGGAAGTGAAAGTATTGAGAAGCCTCAGGAAGTCGTCGATATACAGCATACGTGGTTACCGGTCTAATAAAATCTCTTAAGGGGTCAGTTCACTGTGGAGCCACGAAAAAAAGGCTATTTTCGCGATTTTTTTTGAGGATTTTATAAAAGATATGAATATAAAAGTTGTTGGGCTTGATAAATAAAGTCTTGAAATACATTTAAAAAAAATTTTAATTCATTTTTATTCATTTTTAAGTACAAAAACTATAGTTTAACGTAACGCCTCAAAAATAGGTGAGCTAGGTAGCTCCATCACAACTCGGCAACGGCTTGTCTGAAACAAAAAAAATCAAAGTCCATTAGATTCGGTATGACACCAGCTACAAAATGACCCTCGGATATAAAGTTTTATCAAAAAATAAAAGAATGGCAGGTGAAAAACGAAAAAAGTAAAAAAAAACGCGTTTTTTCGCAGTTTTTCACAAAAAAATAGAGTAAAAATCAAAATTTTAAAACCATCGAGGATCATCTTGTTGCGAATCATGTTTACAATATGTGGTTCAAATTTCGAGAGAATCGGTTTATTAGTTTTAGAGATACGATGGAGCTAGATTTTGAAAACGTTTCGAGAAAAACGCATTTGAGCGCGCTATACGCTCAGGTAGACGAAATGAGGTCCTGACGTTGAGGTAAAAAAAAAATACTTAGAGAGCTCGGATTTTCATAAAATTTTGACACAATATTTCTGAATGTATGTACTTTCGAAAACAGTAAAAAAAATCGATTTTTTGAAATTTTCAAAGTGGACTGGCCCCTTTACAGAACGGGGAATTCTAAAGGCAAATGTCCTTAGACATTTTTTTGTCCAACGTACACTTCACGAGATGTCAATCGATGATAGTGCTAGCCAATAGCGCACATTCCAATTTGGATCTACGTGGTCCACCTCCTCGACGCTCGGACCACCGGATTTGCTAGCACCAATTAATAAATATCTCATGAACGGTGTATCGGAGGAATGAGAGTAAAGCTTAAAGATTTTTTTTCTCATAATTTTACGATTTACTTGAATCAAAAAGTTCTACCACGACTTTCAGAACACCTTGTGTATACAGTATTGTCTTGGTATGCGACTCGGGGCTTTGCTGCCATCAGCAAAAAAGTACAGGGCAACAGAGGAAGGCAACCGACGTTTACTTCTGGCTTTCATATTCCGTGCTTGATGCACTAACGTAGTTGCGTATATATGCTCTTATTCCTACGTCGCCGGTACAAGACTTCACGAAGTGGCTCTGCACGTGATGTGTATACAGGGTGTTCATAAAAGTCTCGGAAAAACTGTTTATTTTCCAAAAATACGTAATGTTGAAATTCGAATATTGGATATTCTGATCCTAAGTGTGAAAACAAGAAACTTTTGTAGCAAACATTTTTTGCGAATCATTCACTTATTGGGAATTAGAAGCGTTCGATATTGTAGGTAGTATAATTTTCGAGTAAGTAGATAAATTTGTAATGAAGTTATAAAAAGTGAACCGTGACGCGAGTTAATCGCTAATGTATTCATTGACTTCGGCAACACTCAATCGTACCTTTCCGGCCTATATCCATATATTACGAACAACATCATTCCAGTATTCACCCACAGTAAAACCGTAGTGAGAAGGTGTCCTGTCGAAACCAATCATCGTCACGTTACCTTCAATTAAGAAAGGCCTGACTCCTCTGTAATTTCCAATCCATAAGTTGAGTTTTGGAGAATTTTACGTATGAGTTTCCCTCATCAAATAAGAATTCTTGTCGTTCCAGTTCCTGCAATCGTGTTGGTCAATATCTTCCAAGTGAAAATAGGCCTCATCCGAAAGAACCATATTTTTTTTTTGGGTTATCATTAACTGAACGAATCTTGCATGGATACTATTTATTTTTTCAAAAAATTTGTTAACTGATATACGAATTCGATGGAATGTTGATTTGTTACACGGCAAATACATTAGATGAATATATAAGGCTTTCCTTTCATTAATTATTGTAGCAGGCCAACCTGATTCCGGATGATTCTTATAACATCATCGTCTCATTGAAAACGTACAACACGGTGAACACTGTGAACAGTATTCTTAGAGTTTTCGCGGTTCTCTTTTTATAACTTCTTTACGGAATTATTCACTTACGCCAAGTTACTACTCGCAACTTCAAACGCTTATAACTCCCGATAAATGAATCATTCAAATAAAAATGTTTCAAATGTTTCAAAAGGACATTGTCATTTAAAATTGCAAAGTTGCAACCTTTTCCTCCAAGGGAGACAGCGTTGATGGGCTATTTTTCAGGGGATTTAATAGCCTATTCTAAGCCATAAAATTTTATTCTAACCATTTTATGACCGAAACGTTTTTTCGGCGAAAACCAGCTGTCCCCCGAATTTCTGAACACCCTGTATATATATGTGTGTTTTTGTGAGTGTGTATGTGTGTTTGTGTGTGTTGTATGCGCACAGCCTCCCTTTCAGTCGAGCCAACAGCTTCTAGTTTTTGCGAGAGATACGGAATCCTTCCATTTTTCTTTTCCCCGATGTGTCGTGGTCGTTGTAGGTATTTCTTTTTTTATTCGACGCACACGCACGCGTAGACGCACATACACACGTGACATACGTGCTTATATCAATCCTATATACAGTGAACTGTACAACATCGAGGGGAAAACTTGCAGAGACGTGACATACAGACTGTTTCCAAAGTTACATCCGAAATTCACAGGACAAGCAGATCGCCAAGTTCTATAACGAAAAGTCCTCAGCCATTTTTCTCTCTGATGCACCGTTCTTGCGATATCGATAAATCAGAGTCAGGACAGTTCGGTGTGCAAGGATCAGGTCGTGCCAAGTAGGGGGAATGCGCTCCGCCCATGTGGACATTGTGGATAGATTCCAGTGCTCTTCCTATACGCTTGTTAAGCCCTCTTCTTCCTCTCCGTGTTTCTGATTGGCTTTTACTAATTAATTAATATCTCACGAACGATGCATCACAATCAAAAATGGCTAACGACTTTTCTCTTCAGAATCATATGATCTGCTACCTATTCTCAAGAACAGGTTCAGGCCACCTTTTGGAACATCCTATATATACGAAGTAGATTGACAGACACACATATGAATATAATGAGGAGAGCTCTTTCAAGCTTCCGTTGCCGTTTCCAACGAGCTCGTGAGTATTCGAACGAGCTTGATGATTTTAATGACACGTTCTCGCGTTCTCGCCGATCTACTCGTCGCAAAGATCGCGAAAGCAATCCTCCTCGTGCCCTCTCTCGAGGACGCCATCTCTGTATACTTAACACACGTATATCTCTCCTTTTTATATACGTATATATAAATGAACAAAAAGCCAAATGCAACTTCGTGATTCAAGAACGCGAAAGAGA
Organism: Rhimphoctona megacephalus; assembly: GCA_963989365.1. Classification (NCBI taxonomy): domain Eukaryota; kingdom Metazoa; phylum Arthropoda; class Insecta; order Hymenoptera; family Ichneumonidae; genus Rhimphoctona; species Rhimphoctona megacephalus. The sequence continues at coordinate 21,950,869 of OZ022422.1, forward strand.
GAAGAGAGGTAACAACATAAGTTGACGAATCAATTCTCTCGGAGCATCGACACAACCCAATTAGTCAATCATTTTTCTCCCTCTACTTTCTACATCCCACTCTCTTCTCTCGCCACTCATCAATCGAGCAATCTTTATAAATATCTAATTACAACATTCCAAACACTTACCCCGACTTTATTGATGATTAATTATTTATTGTTACTACACGAGACATTCTAGATCAAATAAGGGCTGCAATATCATCGTCTGGTATGTACATATTTATATAGAGAACAGTTGTTGCGCCAGAGGTTATAGTGCAACAGATTTTTCTTTGTCTCTTCTTGAATTATACATATCATATCATACAATATCTCTTCTTCTGAATGTGCGTGCAATTTGAAAGGTCGATATTTTCAGCTTTATTCTCTGTTTATATGTAAGGAAGCTAAGTGGAGAGCAAGAGAAAGAGAAAGGGAGAGAGAGACAGAGACATTAGTGCAGCCTTATAATGGAAGAAAAGAAAAGAAAAGCCAACAAAAAAATAATGGAAGATTAAAAGATAATTGAAAACTTTGATAACACAAGAAAATTGAAGTCCAAAAAAGATACAAGTTTGGAAAGTGTGAAAATCATTAGAGAATGGAGAACGAGAAGAAACTGGAGAGAATGAATTCAAAAAGGTTTTGGGTGAGAAACCCGTGAAACAGTATACAAATGGCCCAAACATGGCCCAGCACTGCGCCAACCATATCTGCCGGATGCCCGACCGTTGGCGACATTACTAGGCCTACCATTGAACCAAGGTTGGAATGATAGCTTGGGTCCTGCGGTAAATGACTAGCATTGGCCCAACATCGGAAGCCGTCGTTGGCCCATCGTTACCCTAACGCTGGTCCGATGTTACTCCCAGCGTCGCCCCAACCCTGAGCCGATGTTCGCCCAATGCTAGCCCCAGAGTCACCCAGCGTCGCTCCGCCCTGGATGGCTATTATTGATTATTCAATTTAATAATGTTTTTTTAATGAATTATTTTTATTTTATGGCTGTATAAGATTATTTATCAATATAAAAAGTAGTATATTTTACAAAATTAAAAAAAAAACAGTTACGTATATTTTCTTTACGTGTCTTGTGCTTGAGAGGGGACTTGAACCTACGACTTTCCTATATAATGCCTACCTCACTAGACCGAGACGCTAACCACTACACTATCAACTACTTTGTATCTTTGCATCGTAATTCTTTGTATAAGCTGCTCCAAACTATAATAAATAAAATCGAAAAGGTTGAATCACTATAAAAACCTGTATATTATTGTATTCATGAAAGCTGAATTCGATTCCAAGATTAAAAATGTTATTCATTGCACTATTAAATTGCAAAATGGCGGATTCAAAATAGATGAAAATTTCAATTTTGGTTCGCTTGAGATATAAACGTTATTCTTCAGTATATTTAGTAATAGATCCAAATCTGAAATTAAATATTCAAATTTAAGATAACGAATCCTATATCTGATATATATCATATACACTGAAAACAAAATTTTGTTCAAAAGGTCGATTATTTTGTTGAATACAACGAACAAAATATTATTGGATTAACAACAAATTTTCGGCATTTTAACAATTTTAATAGGCAACTAGCGAAATATACGGTTGGAATGTCAAAAATTTTGATTTCATTGTATAAATAGCAAGCAGCTAAACAATGTCCATGACAAAACAGACAGTATCAATAATATATAAATAGCAGAAGTCCAAGAGTGGGTGAGTCAGTCACATACGGGTGTGTCTGTTATGTAAAAGTCAACACCGGCAAAGAATCGGCGCTGCATTGTATCCCAATAGTGCATCTAATCATAAATACTCAGTAACGGCGATCAGTGTTGGAAACTAGATGGTTTGAACATTGAGTGCCGATGGTCGTTTATTTTTTCAAAGCCAACACTGTTGCAAAATTGGTAGTTTATTGCGTGCCGATACCGCAATCAAGCATAGGCTGGACAACGGCGAGCAATATAAGCCCAATGTGTGGCCGAACGTTGATCATCAACGGCTGACTGCCGTTTATAAGACAGTATTGTCTGAGACTGGGCTGATCACCGGATACCGATCGTATATCTACCCGTGAAAAAATAGCCGATACTTACAATACGGCCAGCGCTCGGGACAACATTGGCTACCCAACCGATGGCGTCCAACAGTAGGACCGATGCGCGACCGATCGTGTTTACCTAGGTTGAAATTGAGCATAGGTGTACAACGAAATACCAGTGCTGGCCCAGCAGCGTAATTTCAACCGCAGCCAACAGTAGGCGGTTGACGGTTACGCCAACCTTGGGCCGATGCGTGGCCGATCCTGTTCACCAAGGTTGAAATTGAGCATAGGCGTACAACGAAATGCCAGTGCTGGCCCAGTCGCGTTATTTCAACATCAGGCAACAGTAGGCGGTTGAAGGTTACGCCAACCTTGGGCCGATGCGCGGCCGATCTTGTTCACCAAGGTTGAAATTGAGCATAGGCGTACAACGAAATGCCAATGCTGGTCCAGTCGCGTTATTTCAACATCAGGCAACAGTAGGCGGCCGATGGTTATACGAGCCTTGGGCCGATAATGTTTACCGTTTAATGTGTTGTCAAGATCGAGAGCTCAATGTAAATACCGGCAGACAACGAACTGTTGGTGCTGGGCCAGCATAGGGCTTTCGACGTCAGCCGTACATGATCCCACTGTCTTAACATTGTATTAATTTGTTATGGATTGCTATCTACAATGATTGCAGATGTGAGGTTCAATTATCATAAAATATTCCTACGTTAATTGGTGTAAATATACAAAACCATACGGTATTACACAGATGTTATGATATTTTGATATTATTCTTCATCAGGATCAATAATTTCTATAAAAATCAATATTTTGCCATCATAGATATATCATATTAATCGCTCTCTTTTAATGCTCATAATTTTACTACAAATTTGAAATGCAGATTTCAAACATGCTGAAAAAATGTCTATACAGAGTTTTAAAAAATTGACCGTTTTTCGGATTCAGAGACCTCGAATTTTATTTTTATACACGTTAGTAATCTATTACTTGTTTGTCATCGTATCTTTTTGGAGTATGAATCAGCTTATAGAAAAAGTTACACATTTCATAAGTTTCGAAGTAGTCGATAGTGTAGTGGTTAGGGTCCCGAGTTAGTGATGTAGACATTAGGAAGGAAAGTCGTAGGTAGGCAGTTCGAATCCTACTCAGGCAGAAAATATGTAACTTGAATAAATATGAACGTACTTGGTTTTTTTTTGTTTTTCTTTAAATATATATCATTCGAGATAATTAATATTCTTATAGACTCGGAAAATGATCATTATTAACATAAATTTAATAGCAATTAAATAATCTAATAATAAAAATCGATGCTCGGCCGATGTTGGACCAGTCTCGGCACCAACGCTGGGTCAGCTTTGGTGTCAACTCTGGGCTAACGCTGTTCGCCAACTGTAGGACCGGTGTAACATTACGGAGTTAACCCAAGCGTTGCCCCACGTTGATGACAACGCCCGGCCAGTTGTAAAGCATAGCTGGCGCAATGCTGGGCCGATGCTGGGCCTTTTGTAAATCTTTTCACATAAGTCCAGGTTAAACCGCGGCAAGTAGTATCAACTCGATGTATGGGCGAACGTTGGTCACCAACGGTTGGCTGCCAGTCATGAGCCAACACTGGCCAAGACTTGGCAGGTTGTCGGGTTCCGATGCTCAAGTTAGGCATCGGTTAAACATAGGCAAATATGTTGGCCCATGTTCGGGCCCGACACTGGATCCCAACGATCGTTTACCCAGTACCGGGCTAAGCATCGGCCGTATATTAAGCATCGGCAATATTTTCTCGGCAAGGAACGTAGAGACCGTTGGAAAGCGCTGGAAAGATACTCCGAAAGAGGTATCCTCATACGAAACTTCTTAGCTACACTGTTAAAAAATATATGAAATTTACAATACTTTTACAATAAAACGGTAAATGAAATGTACAAACCGGGTGTATGAAATGAAAATTATTATACTCGTATGCCAAAATTTAAATATGAACATAAATTTTGGTTACTGATGTGGAATTTAAGATACATAACATTGAATATTCATATGAAATCTGAAAATTTTGTGGACATGCATTGAAATAAATCATATGTTTGATTGATAATTAATACAAATGTATATGAATTCATCTACTATCAACAATGTATTAAACTTACAGTATGATCTTCACTTTTCTTGACAGTTGACTGAAAAATAAGATACACATGAATGTTAATAATACGATACATGTTATTTCCCATCATAACTATATCTCTTAAAAATACGGTATAAAAATGGGAATGAAAATTAATATACTCTGCAGTATAAAAAAAAATCCGTGTATTAAAATTCATTTACCTATGTATTAATTATAAAAATCTCAATATTAAAATTAATACACAAGTGTAGGAAATTCGTAACGCTTTGTGGGCACCGTGCTTCGCGCTCTGGCCACCGCGTGGCGCAGAGCGTCGACTTTCTCATAGGAGGCACGTGCTTCGGACGAGGATATATACAAGTCGCTCGAATCTAATATAATTGTGTAAAACATGAAAATGGTAAACATCAAACTTAACACAAGATGTTGAGATTATAATATAAATTTTTACGGCGACAATTGCTCGACTTGATTGCCACGGCATCAAGTGATGATAAGTCATTCTAACTAATTTCTTGAGATGTCTGCATGATTTCGACCTTCAACTTTAAAAAATCGAACACAATAGTGCGCCAATTAATGTATTCCCCTTAAAAACTCATAATAGCTGAATTTATTTAATATTCATTCGTATATTAATATTCAAAAAGGATCACCAAATTTTATGATACATCTCTAGAAATATCGTAGACATATGTAATGCGAAAACGTTATACGGTGCCAGAAATTTAGTAATCTTGAATCTGAAAATTACTATGCTGGTAACATGAACTTTAAAATACCTGTATAGTAATATTAGTAGATGTTTCGTGTTTTTAATATGCACAAGGTCAACATTTCTTAAATGTATATGATTTTTCAAATACACAAGTATATTAATTTTACTGAACAGTGCTCGTATCATTAAAATACCGCGTCTCTCAATTTTCCTCAGCGTATCTGAATTTTCATATACGGTATCCGCATAAAAGCTTCCTATACATGTGTATTAATTTTCATACGGAAATTTTTTACAGTGTACACAGATCTCGTGAACCATCGAAGAAGAGACTTACACATCCGGCAGGTATTTTGGAACGTGTCTGCATCGTTAGCATTACTCCCCTAGACTTACATAAGAAAAGAGAAAAAGGTCGAAGAAAGAAGACAACCGTGTATTGTCCATCGACTAGGGTGGGCTTGTTGCTGCTGCTGCTGCTACCATTCTGACCGCAAATATAATCCTCGAACTACGTGCTCTCGATAACTCGATAGAGCGTTTCACAACGTAACTGAACACTTGAAATGCATATACCGAACGAAAGTTACAACCATAAACATGGCTATAAAGATTTTTTTCCGATAGAAATAAAAGGCGTAAAGTGTGAACGCAATGCCTTAATCACGAGAACTGAAATTCACTTTTGTTCAAACAATGACTCTGGTGCTCGTTCTTTTATAGTTACTTCATTTAGTTATTTTTTAAAATTCCTTTAAAGTCACCTCATCCGACAATAACTGAAAGAACGACCAACCACTGCAATTTAATTTCTTTTTACGATGGGTGGTTGTGTTTATGGTTGAGAAAGAGAGAAACTAGGATGGAAAAGAGGCTGAACAACCTGTCCTCGCGACAGGCTCCTGAGCAAAAATCATCCTCGCCAGGCATGCAAGAGTCACAAAGTGGAAAAGTTAGTGCGGATATGAGATCAGAATCCAAAATATTCATAGCCATACATTTGTTATGACGCATCAAACGGCTTCTATATACAGGGTGTCCCAAGTTTTTTTACAACAAGTAACTGCTCGTGATGAGATATTAATCGATGAGCGACAGCTAATTGAATTGGGCGTGGCAAGCACTTGCTGTAACAACACTTCGAATTGGCTCTCCCCAATGAATGAGTACCTCGTGAACGATACACTATAGAAAAAAATGACTTTCCTCTTTAGAATCATGCAATTTAATTAACCCCCAAACGCTAAATATAAATTTTGGTACATCCTGTATATCTAAACTGTAAGCGAGTTTTTCCTGGTTTTTACGTCCGCATCAGATAATCTTATTTTACTTTTATTCATTCTCGTTTTCTTCCGACTTCTCGGTAATTAACTGGGTTGGTTGCAAGCCATTGGAAAAGATGGCAAATGGCGGATACGCACGTTCAGAAGAAGAAGGAACGAATGAAAGAGAGGAAAAGAAGAAGGAAGAGAAAAAATAGCGATGCGTAAGACAGATAAATAGAGAAGATATATAGAAGGATATCAGCTAGAAACGAGAGAGGAGTAGGGCAACTTGATGGATAAAAAGTGGTTAATGAATACGCGCTTAAGAAAGGGAGCCATGTTATGCGCAGACACAAATATATATGTATATAAATATATTGAGATATTTATGTAAGAGAAACAAGTTGACGACATCCTCGACAAACCCTGAGGAGGGATATGAGACGTCGAGGAAATTGGAAAATCTTTCGGCATGTATCTCCACCTTACCCGTGTATCCGCCTTAACCCTTTAAGAATGGGAGTGGTCGATATATCGACCACCTGTAAGGTTGGCGACTCCACATAAGCTATTCAGTACATATATAGCTAAATTTTGCACGAAAAAAAAGTCAATTTCAATGGAAAATTCCCCATCCTTAAGAGGTTAATGAATTTCTTCCATTAAGGTGACAATATTATCTCTTTAAAAATTTGTTTGATATAACATATTTGGGGAATTTACAAAAATGGCCGTAGCAATTTTTCTATTTGGAGTAGAGATTCCGCCGGATGCTCTTTCGGTTCGTTTTCGAATTCCCTTCGAAATAGAGTCTTAGCTTTTATATTTCCAGCCTTTCTAGATTAATCATGCATACTTTTTTGCCCCCTAGTAACCAATACAGTCACGTCCAAAAAAAGTGGATCAAGCTGATTTATTTTATCAACCTAAAACCTATTTCGGATCATAATAAGCTTTCTTCCTGTAAAAGATTCATTGAGATTATCAAGTTATAAACGATCGCACGTATAGGCAGACGGATGAACATTTTTTCACACACACACACACACACACACACACACACACACACACACACACACACACACACGCACGCACGCACGCACGCACGCACGCACGCACGCACGCACGCACGCACGCACACGCACGCACGCACGCACGCACGCACGCACACGCACACGCACGCACGCACGCACACGCACACGCACACGCGCACACACACGCGCGCGCGCACGCACACGCGTACACACGCGCGCGCGCGCACACACACACATACACACGCACGCACGCACGCACACACATATTTAGAGAAGAGCAGACAAGAGAAGAGATGTATATGTATACGGAAAGAATACAGTAAGTGTGGGAATGGCAAATATTTCACCAGGTATAGGATCTGTTTGAACGTAGCCGTAGGACAATGTAACAACGATGTACATAAGGTCTCTTCTCTCCTCCGAGTATATTTTCACCGACATTGTGTACCCGCCTATTTGCGGCCGAATGAACGTGAAAGAAATTCCCTTCGTATATAGTGTATACTGGACTTTAGCATGTCGGGGCTCTTCCTCTTCGTATTCTTTCGCGAAAATGCAAATCGACCACCTCGCGAAATTGGCCCGGGGCTACATATTATGTGCTTCTCGAGCACGAGAATCCACCCCTAATATATGTATAAATAAAAAATATACATATGTGAATATACATATATTTTTCACTTGCAATAGTGTCTGTAAACGCCGATAAAAATTTTTATAAAATAGTATAAACGTAAATTTCCCGAAGAATTTATAGACACGCGCTTTCGTGCAACACGCGCACCATACACGAGCGATATGTTGTTATTATTTATGCTTTATAACGTCAACCTCACGATTCACACGATCTTTCGAATCTTACATTTTTCTTCAATTTTCTTATTTTAATAACGAACTTAATTTTTCAAGCAGGAAATTAATACGCCAAATACCTATGTTGTGTAATGGTTTATTTCCAGTTTTGGTTTATCATCGATAATATTATACATATTTTTTCAAATTATTTTCATTTTTATTATTAGATACACTTATTTCATCAACCAGAACGCGATTTTATTTACTAAGTAGCAACTATTTTTCACTCGATCGCTGCTTCACTTTTCCTCGAAAGACTGAAATGGGAAAGGAGAGAAATAAGTAATAATAATAATAATAATAATAGTGATTACGCAATTGCCTTCTTGGATTAGATACGCTATCTGATTAGCTCGAGGGCTCTTGAAGATTTACTTCCATCCCGTGGTGTGTGCTGTTGCCCCTGTGTGTATTGCCGTAATTAAGTAATATCGTTACACCTCATTCGATGTGGATACATTGAATTAACGAGGCGCGTGGCTTACTGCAAAAGCCACGAGATCTGCCACGCTCGAATTTACCAGGCTTTCACTGAAGCCACGACCGTCTGAACTCTGACCTCTACACTAAAGAAATTCAATACAAATATGAAATTCAACATAAATATAAAAAGGGTGAAACTTATTATTTTTATGGATATCTAATTAACAATTAACTTAAACAAACATTTAATTACATTTTATTAATATCAATTATGAAAAAAATATAATTTTTTGTGTAAGTCAAACGTCGTAGTTTTAGTTCTCACTTTGAAAAAATGGACATTAAAAATAATTAGGCACAAAGAGTAGACGTTTAAGCAGAAATATACCTTTTGTGTATAATTATCTACATATATTTATTACTGTGGGCTTATTGCCAAGATGGGAAAGGTAGACTCACGCGTTTAAAAGTTTTAACGATCAAATTATACTGTATCAAACGCATACTACATGAAATATATATATATATATATATGTATATATTTAGAATTATATATAAATAAAGTATGTAATATGCACCATTGGATAGTAAAGCTCGTTCATTCGTTTCATATGGTTGATATGAACTCACGCGATCGCAAAAACTTGGCTAAAGAGCTCAAGAAGCGCGAGTCACAGATTTTTTTTATTTCATCTCTCGTTTAGGCTCGTATTTCAATCGAAACGAGAACAGCCTCACTCCCAATCGAGTCTTACGTATACGTTACATCGTAATATATACCTTGCACGAACCACTACACAGATCCATAATCCAAAACTCATTAAAATCATTTACTAATTATCGTAAATTGTTTGTACGATTTCTTAAATAATTCATAACTACAGATATGGGTATCAAATCAGACTAAATACTTCAAGATCGTCGACTCACCTTTAAAAAAACTTTGGCTTTTTATCTCTACTATACACTGCGAAAAAAAATTTGTTGAATGAACAAATTGTAGCGAACAAAATGAAATTCGTTAACTCAACGAAAATTTGGTTGATTCAACCACTTAATTTGCTGGTTCCAATAAATATTGCTCATACGACGAAAATATTGTTGAATCAATAAAATTTTTGTTGAATCAACAAATTTCATTTTGCTCGCCACAATTTGTTTATTCAACAAAAATTTTGTTAAAACAACCAATGTCTTTTCTCAACTAACTGCAGATGGTGAGAATCTTTTATTTTCGTCTTGTTCTGCATGAGACTTTTTTTTTATATAAATACTTAGTTTATCGTTGCTACTTATTTTTTCCCCGTGTAGAAAACATAAAATGGGTTTTTGAATTAGTTAAAACAAATTATTAAGTGAATTTTCTTGCAATAAGAGAATTTTCCCTTATTTTTTATTGTAAATATTGAATTATGCTATATTTTTTGTACTTCCTCTAAAAAATTTAGTTTATTAATTAATAACATAATAATATAAATATTTGAATCGAATGAAAACAATGTTTATCATGCGGGGAATACTACATAATTATATAAACAACAGTATAACATAGTTTGAAATGAAAGTACATCATATTGATAGGTATAAAGTAATTTGAGTAACGTTAATTTTTGTTTAAACGCGTATAAGACGCGAGGCTGGCAAGGAACATGCGCGGTATTCGAGTTGCACCATATGTCGTTTTCATCTTGCCGCTACTCACGTAACTATTTCTCTCTTTTTTATCCCCCCCCCCCCCCTCGGGTGAATAAAGAGTGTAAAAACATTTTGTAATACTGGCAAAGCTTGCTCACGTGTTCCCAGTACGAAAGCAAAACATTTTGACGTACTCGCGCATTTTTCACATTGTACATCGTGCCAAAGTTGTTCAGAAAAGAAAACGGATATGGAAACGATTAAACACGATTACCAATTATTAATTTGCTTATCTCGATTAGGCGTGAGGTCATTCGTTCAAAAACCAGAACGAGTGACTCGACGCGTAAATCTTTTTTTTTCAATTTCTTGTTTTTTCTCGTGAATACGTAGACGCGAAGAGAGAAAAATATAGCGTACGAAGCATGCGGTACACCTCATTTACAAGTGAATATAGAAAAGGTGGTTAACCGCACTCGCCACTACCGGTAACCTTATCCTTCAACTTTTTCCGCACTCCGTACGACTTCTAGACCGTTCCGAAACATCGTAAAAGTTTAAGCCTCAGCGTGTACATAAGCACTACCTTTATAGTAATGCCACGTCTCGGAGGACGATTTTTAAATGTTACTCGTGCAAAACTATAATAGAAAATCCGGTCTATCTTATGAGCGAGAATAGATAAGATAGAATATTTTTTAAATTAATTATCTCATTATTTTTTTCTAAAACTTGTTCAGTAATTTTCTCTTATTTCTAATTTGCTAATAAAACTTTTTCTTTCTTTAGTTAATTTTCGTTTTATCGATTTTTAAAAATCGTCATGTGCATTTTCTTTTCTTTTTTTTTTGTCTAATTATTGAAAAGTTTAGAAGCAAAATTGTAGAAATCACAATAATTGAACCAAAAACCATAAAAATGGTAACTATCCTACGAATTATCTTCTTTACATAAATCAATGATACGATTTAAGCACTACGTTCCACACATCAAAGCAACATTTTTATCCTGATTCAAAAGTATTTTCACAACAAGTGAGATTAAACGATAGCGATGACGAGTAAAAGATACGAGAACGATTATAAGAATGTTTCAGAAATTCCCTGGTCGTTGGGTTTATATCTAGTTATTTAATCGGAGGATTAATTAAAACATATATATATCGCACTGGCCAAGATTTACAAGCGTTGCAATTCGATATGAATCCCAAGGCGCAGAGAAATATTCCTTCATACGTGTTCCGGATAATTTCTAATGTCAACGTCCCAATTAAATTTAACGTATACGTATATATCGAAACACATTCATATCGGGTGTCCAAAATTTAAGGGCCATAATTTCAATAGTTTAAGAAGGTCAATTAGAGCTTGAAAAACAAAATTCTCAATAAGAACTATTATTACAATATTTTTTGTACCTCTAAAGCCTTACCTTACGTTTTTATATTAATTTTTTTCAAATTCGGAGGATATTCGGGATGCTACTTAGTGATTACGTGCTGAATTTTAAAAGACTTCACTGCTTCAGATTTAAGATATATCATATCAAGATTCCGCAATATTACGTGCATTTCTTATAACTACATTAAACCAAAATAATTGATTTAAAAAACTCTAATATTCCTCCACGAGTATATGATCAAATAGGCTTTATGTCAATAATATTTTGCAAATGTCCACTAAACGACTAACGTCACACAAAATTAATATTAAAAAAGATTAGATGCCTTAGAATATAATCAGTACATTTATTTAAATTTTGGGTCGAAAAAGATATATTGAAAAAATGTAAATTCTACTTACGAGTATTTTGAAAAGATACAACAACTTCCGTATCACCAATTCGGACACCTTGTATGTACATGCGTATATATTGACGTGTGTTGTTCCTCTCCACCTCGTCATTCTTTCTCGGAAGGTTTTTTGTTTTCGTTTTTTCGTCCTTCGTGGCTCCTCCGATGCGAGGAGTCTCGAGTCTACCGTTGCTCCTCGGCAAAACTCAGAGATAAAGACTGTGTCTCGGGGAGAGAGAGCGCAGCTGCAAGAATACAGCCATCGAAACTTGACCGCGAGGAAACCATGGCCCAAGAGAAAATATACCAGGAGATACGTTCGAAAGGGCTTGGGAGGCAAAACTCGCGATATGGCCACCTCCTCCTCGCACCTGCTCTCCATTGAGCTCTCAGAAAGCCTGACCAATATGTAACCAATACTAGTATGTAATATACCCTAGAAAAAACTTTTAAAAAGTAAAAAAAGAACGCCAAGTATTAAAAAGTCGCGACCTTATTTATAAAATGACTACTCTATACTGTTATTATCACGTTAAAATAAAAACTATGCTTTTATTCACGACTTTTATTTCTTTTTTGTTACATACAAGAAGTTCCTTTACTTCGGAAAAAAACTACGCAAATAATGTTGTTCTTTATTTCCAAAAAGAAATGAAATCATTTTCATCAAGCCAAGTACAGCGAATGATTTACAAATTTCCACAGGAAATTATGTGCCCTTTAACGGTGCCCGATAAAGGGTTTCGTCGCTTCAAGGGCTTCCGAAGAAAGGCCTAAAAATGTCAAGAAATTAGTATTATAATATGAATGAATGAATGAAACAAAAATTATATAGAAAAACGCACGAATACACGTTCCTACATGTACGTACCACAAAAATTCACTGCAAAAACTATACAAAAACTTGGCGTGCTTCCCCGAACCCCCCGGGAGGCTCCCCCCCCCCCCCGCCGGGGGCTCGGCCCCCGGACCCTCGCGGGGGGCTTCGCCCCCTGTGACCCCCCTAGCCCGGGTTTGAATAGTATGTGTCTATTTAATGCTACGACTTATTGTACTGTATTGCGGGTAGGGAGAGATGCTGCTCACATGGAGGGAGATCGGAAAGTAGACATGTATATATTATGGAAGAAAATTTCCGAAATAAATTCGCGATACCGTTCGGCACGGTTCCCAGTTCGCGTATTTCCGCGGGTCGCAGCAAAAAAAAAATTTTACCATCGGAAGGGCATTGACCACATTGTATTGCGGAAGTATGATTTTTTTGATAAGTCGAACATCCTTCCAATGGCGACGATGTAAAGTTCAAAAATGAGGGGAAATCGCCCAATCTCGAGTAAAGATATATATAACTGCACGTCTTGCCTTTGCCGTTTAAAAACTATCTTTTTAATATTTGGCGTCAAGACGCTTCCGCGTCTCTAGATATGCCGACGTAACTTTCGGTTTTCTGTACACTCGGAATATTCTCCAAACTTATTTAATCCAACCAGTAGTTCTAAATAAAAAGCTCCTTAATTTACTTCATTCAATTAATAATCAATTCTTAATCAATTTTTCTTTCAGTTTTTGGAAATTTTATTATTTATATAATTTATTAAATATTATGTTAATTTAGAAGAGGTTAAATCGCATAATGGAAATTATTTCCATTAACGATTTAATTAAAAATGGTTAATGGAAATAATTTCCATTGACCATTTAATTTTAATCGTAAATGGAAATATTTTACATTAATCATTTAATTTAAATGGTTAATGGAAATATTTTCCATTAATCATTTAATTTTAATGGTCAATGGAAATATTTTCCATTAACCATTTAATTTTAATGGTCGATGGAAATATTTTCCATTAATCATTTAATTTTAATGGTCAATGGAAATATTTTCCATTAACCATTAACCCGTCAGTAGGCGCGCTACGTACACTTTAAACATTAGGCGCACGATGAGAGATTTTCTCACATGTATAGCTACAAGTGCTTAATTTGATAAATAAGAACTTGAAAAGATTTTCGCTACGGTGGCTGAGGCTATTAAACATTTTTATTTTAAAAAAACCATAAATACAACGATAATTGACACTAAAAACGAAAAAATAATAATTAAAAAAATTCAGAAACAAAAATTCAAAATTTTTTTTTAACTTTTCTATCATACAGAAGAATAAATTTGGTGAAGATAAAAAAAATTTCAAATGCTTATGCCATTTGAAATTTTTGAGTAATAATCGTTTTAATATAAGTGTGAGAAAAAGTCTCATAGCGCGCCTTCTGACGGGTTAAAATTAAATAATAGTAATCGAGGTTTCTTCGGTTACTGGTACCGGCAGTAGGTTCGACTTGGGTAAAAATAACCCAATGGTAATAACTGAGGTTTTCTCGTTTATTAGTAGCGGTAACGGTTTTATTCTGGGTCAAAATAACCCAATTGTAGTAACCGAGGTTTTCTCGATTACAAGCAGCGTGAGAGGTTTTGTTCTGGGTCAAAATGACCCTCTGGCAGTAACCGAGGTTTTCTCGGTTACAAGTAGCGCGAGAGGTTTTATTCTGGGTCAAAATGACCCAATGGTAGTAAACACAGTCATCTTGATTACTAGTAATGAGACCGGTTTTGTTCTGGGTTAAAATTACCCAATGGTAGTAACCAAGGTTTTCTTAGTTACGTAAAATCACCTCAAAAATAGTTCGGGGGAAAAAAACCCGCGTCTGGACCAGTGTATTTAAAATATTTTACTACTATTTCACAGAATAAAGAATATTTTTTACGTCAAACTCAAGAAAAACTCTCTCTCTCTCTCTCGTTGCTCTTTTGCGTACCTTGGCCCTAACTCAATGGCCCGCCTTCTCACCTTTTTTTTAAATTTAATCGTTCTCTTTTCTTGATTTTCAATTCCTCCTTTACCTCAGGCTCTAATCATTCACCTGCCCTCGGCCCGCGGTGTAGTCGACGAAAAAAATGGAGACGGACACGGAGTAGACAAAGCAACGGAAGAAATTGATTATGTTCTGTGTTAAGCTTCTAGACCGACTCTATGATTTAGACGTAAATTGTACGAGCATAGCACTACGCATCAAAACCGTTTTGCGTACATATATAGAAATTCATATAAGTGCGGGATGAATTATCATAGATATCTAGAAGAAGAGAACATCTATTCATGAGAAAAGTGAGATAATAACGTGTATATAATACTCCAATAGTTTTTTCCCCCTTATTATTCGTCACAATCACCGTGATGAGAGAATTTTTTCAAGTACGTAAAAGGACAATAAAAATTTACGTACTGGGTCTACTTGAACCAGACCAAAACCATCCCCGCCACTAATAATCGAGAAAACCTCGATTACTACCACTGAGTGATTTTGACCCAGAATAAAACCGTTCTTGCTACTAGTAACCGAAAAAAGCTCGGCTACTACCGTTGGAGCTGTTTGTCCCAGAATAAAATCACTCCCGCTACTAGTAACCGAGAAAACCGCGGTTACTACCATTGGATCATTTTGACCCAGACTGAAACCACTCCCGCCACTAGTAACTAAGAAAACCACGATTAGTGCCATTGGGTCATTTTGACCCAGAATGAAACCGTTCCCGCTACTAGTAACCGAGAAAATTTCGGTTACTACCATTGGGTCATTTTAACCCAGACTAAAACCGTTCCCGCTACTAGTAACCGAGAAAACCACGATTACTGCCATTGGGTCATTTTGACCCAGAATAAAACCGTTCCCGTTACTAGTAACCAAGAAAACCACGGTTACTGCCATTGGGTCATTTTGACCCAGAATAAAACCGTTCCCGCTACCAGTAACCGAGAAAACCACGGTTACTGCCATTGGGTCATTTTTACCCAGAATAAAACCGTTCCCGCTACTAGTAACCGAGAAAATTTCGGTTACTACCATTGGGTCATTTTGACTCAGACTAAAACCGTTCCCGCTACTAGCAACCGAGAAAACCACGGTTATTGCCATTGGATCATTTTGACCCAGAATAAAACCGTTCCCGCTACTAGTAAACGAGAAAACCTCGGTTATTACCATAGGGTCATTTTGACCCAGATCAAAACTGGTACTGCTACTGGTAACCGAGCCAGCCTCGATTACTAACATCGGGTCATTTTGACCCAAGCCGAAACTACTGCCGGTACTAGTAACTAAGGAAACCTCCATTACTATTATTTAATTTTAATTAAATAGTTAATGGAAAATATTTCCATTAACCATTTAATTAAATGATTAATGGAAAATATTTTAATTGACCATTAAAATTAAATGGTTGATGGAAAATATTTTAATTGACCATTAACCATTTAATTAAATGGTTAATGGAAATATTTTCCATTAACCATTTAATTTTAATGGTCAATGGAAATATTTTCCATTAACCATTTACTTTTAATCGTTATTGGAAATAATTTCCATTAACCATTTAAATAAATGGTTAATGAAAATATTTTTCATTAACCATTTAATTTTAATGGTTAATGAAAATGATGACGCATTAAAAAAAATAATGCATTATTTGCAGCCCTTAATTATACCATATTCAATTATGATATTATTTAATAATATTTTCATGGATCTGTGACCTGTGACCCTGGGTAGGTACAAATTCACGTTCGACTTCCTAGACATAGTCAATCAGAATCATAATACTACTTTGATTTCCGCAATTTATGCACATTTAGAGCGCAATTTGTATGTGAGAAATGCCTCGACGTTTTGCGCCACATGGTGGCCGGAGCAAGAAGCTTTAACGTGGCTACTCGAATAAGCGGACCCAAATAGCATTATCTATTTGATTTAAATACAGCTGAAAGGAATAGAAATTTGGTTGATTCAAATTTTTAAAAATCGAATAACCGATCCTAGTAGATCTAAGTAGAACTTTCTTCTGGGTGTATGAGACATGACGTTTCTCAAATTAGTTTGAATGATTTTTTTTTGCCATGCAAAAAATAGCAGTACCGTTTCTCCCTGGAGGAGTTGAAGTCACTTCAAGTGGAGTTTTACAGTACCGTTTATACGCAATATTATCGATATCTCGCACTACAGGGAAAATAGACGTAAAAAAACAGACACGCCTTTTTATACTTTTTTTTATTTGTTTCTCCGAGGATAAAACGTTGCATATTACGGTACACGTATGCGAGTGATTACTACCCACACCCGTGAATTATATATGACTTTATACGCACGTCCCTGTTCGGTGAAATATAGAGATGGAATTATGTGCTTGAGCGATCACACTACACACTACACACTACTTTGTACATCGTGTCGTCTGCACTCGATTCTACGTTCCACGCGCCAGCTTGTATCCTCATGATTCTCTTTAATATCCATGCACGTACGGCACATTCCAAGTTAAATCAACGGTTCGATGACCTTGGATTTCTAGAATGTGCGTTAGATTATTATATTTTGATTCATCGCAAACAGTGCAGAATTGAGTTTACAATTTTTTTTTATTCATCCTGAATCTCAGAAATTTAGTACACGATTTTTTATGTTGATCTCCAGTCTCAACAATTGAGTTCACGCTAATTTTTTTATTATAATTTACAGTATTCGAATTCGGCTCATAATTTTTTATGTTAATCCCATTTTTTTGGAATACGATTCACGATTTTTCATTACAATTCCCCATTTCTAAATATTGGTCTAGAATTTTTTTAAATTCATTTTCATCAACCTCTATAAAATAAAAGTTTGTATTTTGTAATTATTTTTGCAACTTTGACACCAACGATGAGACAAGTCCCATCATCTTTTCTTTTCTTTTTCGTTTTCTTTTTTCTCATTCACCTGGAGAATTTCTTTGCCAATTAGTTGGAATTTGCATATGCCGCGATGCAACGCAGTGGCGATGTCTTCTTGGCCTTCTTCAGCTAAGACATTGCCGCCAATTCTTCGCAGCTTAATATCATTATTATAAGTGTTCATCTAATATATAAATATATATCTAGAATGTTCGTATATCAACAAGTCCGCATCTACAAGCGGTTTATGGGAAATAAAAATGGCAAAGAATTAATAGGGGAGGGTCATATCCTCACCGTTATTATTCCAAAACGACTTTCTGTCATGCGATTACCCGACCCTGGCTCATTACCTTTTCCATGGTTAACTAATAAACCAGAATGCTCGTGGTTACTGACTTTATTTACTTTTTTAAGCCTTCTTTAATTAAACATGCCATCTTTTATTCGTGCCCTTTTTGCTCTCCTATTTTTGTAAATTCGTACCCCATTTATTTAAATTTGACGTATTTTTTTTCCTTCATCTATATTATTATATTTACGCTCCTAAGTTTAAATAATTGGGTTCAATTTTATTTCAACAATTAGTATTGGATCTGGATTAATATCAATTATGCTGAAATGAACTGAAAGGCGTAATGCCACGAAATATAATTTTGAAAACGTGCGAAACGTTTTTTTTTTTTCACTCTACCAATACCTCGGATAAGCTACAACAAATTTCATAAGGAAGAAAAGCCTTCAAGTGCTTATCTACAGACGCGGCAGGGTCTCAACGCCACGTATTGGAAAGAAACGTTAAAAGCGATAAGTCCAGACTCGCTGCGTTTCTACACGTGAGAATGGCCATTGCCATGATTTTTCAACATCAATTCGACATCATACGAAAACACGTCTACAAATTTAAAATCTAATGCAATTTCACCAAGTTAATGTGATTTTTTTCCTTTTCGATGATTATTTTTTTCCAACCTTACGTAAACTGCGGCCAAGCATCTTCTTCCCGCTCTGTGATCGTACCCCGTCGGTTTGGAGCCCGGTGTTGAACTTAAAACGAGCTTTTCTCAAAACTGCGGATGTTTCGAACTTTCGATTTACTTGAAACTTTCACCAAAGCTTCAAAATTACATTATCCAAAGAAGGACTTAGCGTTTTTACGTTTTATTGAAAATATTTTGTTTTACAAATCATTTTTTACGCAATTTTTCCCCTACACGGAGAGAAATTTTTTTACAAAAATTACTGTGCTCGATA
Source organism: Rhimphoctona megacephalus (assembly GCA_963989365.1). Taxonomy (NCBI): domain Eukaryota; kingdom Metazoa; phylum Arthropoda; class Insecta; order Hymenoptera; family Ichneumonidae; genus Rhimphoctona; species Rhimphoctona megacephalus. The sequence goes on from OZ022422.1 coordinate 21,969,838, forward strand.
CTACAAAGAGGTTGCGAACAGCGTTTACCAGACAAAAATATCGAACAACATTAGGAAAGTTGATGGACGTATTGCAGCATTTAAAATGAGGATATTGATATTTGTGATACAGCACAATAAAATTTCTGATAAGGCAACAAAAAGTCCCTTTTTCCATAATCTGAAGTTTTTTACTTCGACGTTAAGGAAAAACTGATAGTTACGCCGTAATTAAATGATAGATGGGTTGTGAAATTATACCACAGCCCTGGGCATTTTTTACCGTGCTGTCTGGTATTTTTTTTATTTCACTGTTTGATAATAAAGATAAACTCACTGTTTGATTCACTTTTTCATTGACTGTTTGATGATAAAGGTGAGATAAAGATCACGTCTCGTTTTGCATCATTTTTTTTTTAAACCTGCGCTGGAATTTTTAGCAGATAATTTTAAAACAATGTAAAAATGTTTTCATAAACTTCAATTTATGCAGGAGATCGAGAGGCATTTTCGAAAACCTGAAATTATTGAAAACGTATGAAATAATTATTTGTACTTTTGCAGTTAATATTTATTGTAGTCAAATAGTTATCTTAAGAATTTTCTTCAGCCAATGTATGATATTTTATTGAAAACCGGAGAAGGAAAGAGTATCATCGAATATTACATGGTAAACGGTCACTTAACGCGGTCGTCTAGTGTGAAGGCTGTTTTTTTAATGCTTTTTTGGGGAATTTTTTTTTGACAAACCATTAAAATAAAATAATTTATAAATTGTATATCATTTTTATTAACATTTAAACAAACTTTGTGAATTTTTTGAAGTCAATATATTGAATATAATCGGAGATACACCGCCCAACAGGAACACATATAAAAAAAGAGGTGCTCCACTGCTGCCATGATTCCGGCCGTTCTGCTTATCTGAAATCAAAAAACCAAACGCCATTCCAATTGTGAGACTTGAGACTCTACATGGAACTAAAATAAAGTCAGAATTCCAAAAAATAATTTTTTTTTACGCTTTAGAAAAAAAATTCAATTTTTCTTTATTTATTATTTTAGATTATATAATTAATTATTTTTCTTAATTAATTATTTTTCTTAATTAATTATTTTAGATCAACTTGTAGTTATATATGTAATAAAGATGCTGTATAACTTTGAGCAGAATCAAATAACTAGTTTTTGAGATATCATGGCAGCAGTTTGAAAAAATCGTGTTTTGAGAAAAACGCGTTTGAAAGTTATTGATAATCGCGCGCTCCGTATATCTGCTCCTGTTTACGGCTGTAACTTTTCAACGGCTTCGAATTTCGAAAAATCCTTTTACCCACGTCTTCTACATATGTTTCAGATGTGATTTATGAAAAAAAAAATCGATTTTTTTGACTTGACACACTAGACGACCGCCTTAAGGTAGATCGGTGAATTTAAGCCGTCCACGATGAAGGGCTGTCAATTTTTGTAGTTACACATAAATACGGGATGAATTGATATTTGCAACTTGAACGCTATTCATCATATAATTTGGTAGTAATTAATTCGTAAGCATCGACTGTTTCCGGACACTTATCCCTACGAGCATAGAAAAATGGTATGGACGTCAAGACTTATTGAATTTTTACTTTCGGTATTTCCAAGATTTCGTAATAAAAAATTTATCACTGTATTCCGCAAATATTCCTGAATATAAAAGTGCTTGGGTTTTTGGACGTTACCGGTAAAAATCGACTGAAAAATAAAAAAGTATTCGTTGTAAAATGATTGAAATTTTCACAGGAATGACACGGAAAAGAGCGCGTGAGAGCGCTTAGCAACTCTGTATTCGACGTCTGCTAGCACAGCCTTCAGACGTGACAGTTTGCCAATTCGACTGTGTTTTTCTTTCCTGTTCTCGAACGTTTTTATCGTATTTGATAAATACCGATTGAATTAATGGTGATATGTAAACTGGCAAAATATCTGCCGTTGCGTAATTCCTTTGCGTAAATGCACTGTATAGGTTATTATAAACAAAACTGAGAGTTTCGGCAGAGGACAGTAACGGCCATGACACGTTTTAAAATCCACTACGCTCGTCAAATTTCAATTATTAAACATTTTTTGAACAATAAAATCATATTAAAATATCCATTCTCCGCTGTTTATATTTCGAAAATAATAAAATCATTGTTTTAAAGTCAGTTTTGCATTAGCAAACTTTGGTCTACAATGGATGCTGCAAAGATCACGCAGCCGTCACCGATCTACCTTCAATAAAAATGCTCAAAGTTTGCTGAGTCGTCTTGTTGTTAATCTCGAAAAAGATAGGCAATTAGCAAGAATTTCGAGTACCCTGAGTGTTAATGTTTTGGAAAAATTTAAGTAAATTGAAATTTACTTATGATTTGATGTCTTCTGTAGTGAATAATGACAAAAGACTCATTAATATTATCCCTTTTCAGGATTAGTAAACAATTTTTCACTCTATGGGCAGAGGACATACAGAAACTATTCCCAAATGAATGTAAATTCGTTTACTATTCCCCTTATAAATCTGTCCGCGTGGAAGTGCGATAAAATGATGGAACTTCAGGATCTAAACGAAAAAAAAATAATGCTTCCGGTACTCTGTTGGAGTATTATTACTATTTAGTTGGTAGACTAAAAAAAAAAAAATTGTTAAAAGAACAAGGGCGCGTAGTTACTGAAATACCCCAAATTACTGGTACCAAACAAACGAATATTTAATGAAATACGCCCTTCGTTTGTTGTTAATTTAACTTCTCGTGATTCGTTATTCTGAATTACATATTTATTAAATATTATTTATCAGCCGAAGAACGCAACGCTGTTGAATGGCTATCGACTCATCTTGATCCAGTTAACACAACAAAACATCTGTGGAGTATTTCGCATATAATAAGAAAAAATCGATTATCTGAAGGCTGCTCTGTGCATATTTACTTTTAAGATTTTCCTGCTTTAAAAGGAGCATTAGGAGCAGAATTGATCAAATTTAATATCATACATATATATACAATCGACGACTCAAGATCATATTTATCGACAGATATGGCACCGACTCAACGCCATGTATTAAACAAATTTATAAAAAATTGCTAAACAAAATATAGGAAATTAAATTTTCGAGCGCTGCCGTACTCTTATATACTGAAATATAAAATTTTTTAAATTGTTTTCAATTTATTTTTTGCAGAAGTTTTATTCAAAATATATATTTTCACAGATGGTATCGAATGTTCAAATTGCTTATCCCAATTGTGAATCAAATCTAATTAGGATTATTATTCAAATCTAATATTACTTGGGGGGAAAAAATGTCTATTATGTGCGAAGAAATCGATCGAATTTCAATAAGGACACTCTATTTGTTCTTCACAAAAAAATCGCATTCAAACTCGAGCACTAATTGACCCGAGATAAAATTTATTCCTACTAAACGTATTTCATTTGCATTTGGCGATTAGCTAATTGGTTGATTTAATTCAATATTAATAGTTTTCCTCCACTCGAAAATTATTTTATGTAAATCGAGTATACATTGATTTTTCTCGATATATTGTGAAATCACGAGATAAATAACAAGAAAAAAATTATTCAAGGAAAAAGAAGAGAAAAAAATGCGAAAGTCGAGAATGAAAACCGGTAATGATGGGAGTACTTTTTTACTATGGTGTAGTACAAAACTTTTTTTGTTTCTCCTTCCAAGTCTCAGTCTTGAAGCGTGGACTTCCCGTCGATACTCTTTCAAAGAGACAGATAAATGAAAGAAATAAACTGTGGTGTGTGTATATCTATACAGATTGAAGATCTGAAAGCAAGAAGCAGGAAGTTACAAGACCAGTAATGAACCAAGTACACACTTTGAGACTCGAAAGTACCTTGAAAAAAAATTCTTTCATAGCGGTAGATTCACTTTGATCCGGTGTATTAAATCTTCAAATACCTTCGGGTGCTGAGAGTAATATTTTCGAATGATTAAAACTGCGAATTTTTAAATGGAAGAATAGTAGTATGTAGACAGATTAATTCTACTATAGCCTTTATGCTGGAAATAAAAAAAATGAGGAATCAAAGAGTTCGAAGTACATTTGCGTCAAAAACAAAATATAACAGTAGCCCAAATGACGAAGGCTGGAATAGCGATTTTACAAAAGTTCGACTATTACACATTCGAGTCGTCAAATACTGAAATTGGCAATATTACGAATATTCACAATTTCAAATATATTTTACCGAAAGACAAAATATTAATGTGGTCAAAATAGCGAAACACCAGAAAGTCGAACGGTCGAAATAGCGAGAGCCTCTGGGCTGTAAAGTATTGCTTGTCATTCTTCGTGCTTCACAACGTTCACTATTCTGTACTTCCAATTTTTAGTTATTCGAAAAATTCACTTTCGAATTATTCATACTATATATTTTGGTCTCTCAATAAAAGAATTGCTCTCCATTTCGAATTTAGAAAATATAAACTTCTTACATTAGGACAATCTATATTATCTGCATTTGAAGTATAGATAGATAGATAGTATTTATTAATGCACTAGGACACTTAAGTCCTCTGGCATACAGCCCAATTTACAGTGTGTTTACAATTTTCTTTCTATATCGTACGATATATATACATTTATTATATATTGTCATTCTTTTCGCTGTCAATCTATATCGATATAATATTTATTCATTTTCATTGCAATATGTATTCTGCCAATTTTCCATTGCAATATGTATTCTACCATTCAATGTTTGTATTTATATTAATACTATACAATATTCATCTTACTTTCTACTTTCAATATCTGTATCTGTATCAATACTGTACAATATTTATCTTATATTTTACTATATTTTAATTCCCTCTTCTTTGATTCTTTAGCTTTGACATTCATTTCTTGTATACCCCCTTTAAACTTAATATTCAGTTTGTTTATTTCCTATGAATCGTCGAAACGCACTTCTATCCATTCTTACACTATTCTCTGGAAGAGCATTCCATAGATAGGCCCCTGCAACACTGAAAGCATTTCTCCGATATTCTGTTCGGAAATGAGGGACTTCTAAAAATCCTGCATTGCCTCGCAATTCAAATCCCCTCTCCCTTCTGATATTAACTAATTCCTTGAGGTACCCTGGTTTCCCTGAATTTAGAACCTCATACATTATGCATAACATATAATATTTTCTTCTTTCCTCCAATCTCATCCACCCTAACCTCTCCCAGTAAGGCGTTATATGCTCAGACCATCGTATATCAAAAATAAAACGCACACAAGAATTAAGAGCCACTTTCAATATTGTATTGTATACATCTGCCATTCCGAAAACTACACTACAACAGTAGTCAATGACTGGTAGAATCAAAATGGAGACTAATTTTGCTCTCAATCCTGAAGTTAGAAAACCTCTGCAACATTTTAGTCTGTATATCCTTGAACTCACATTTTTTGCTACTGAAATCGCTTGTTCTCTCCAGCACAATGCATCATCTAATAGCATCCCTAGGATTCGCACGCACTTTCTGTAGACTACTTTTTGCCTTCCGTTTATTATTGAAGGCAACGCAGACAGCTCTAACGTTCTCACAAATACTCTGCTTCCCAACACTATCGCATGTGTTTTATCCGCATTAAGGAGTAAACCATTTAGAGAAGCCCAAATTCTTATTAAAACAATATCCATATTTACTTTTTTAATACAGTCTTCCATATCTGAGATTGAACATTGCAAGAAGATCTGCAAATCGTCTGCATACATATTATATTCGCAGTTTGCAATCGCATATCTTAGGTCTGAAACATACAGGGTGAATAATAATGGACCAAGTACTGATCCCTGTGGCACTCCTGTCTTTACCTTTGACCAACCAGACCTTTCACTTCCCTTCCCTAGGACCGCTTGTTCTCTTCCCTCTAGATAAGACTGAATCCATTTCAATACAGACATTGAAAGACTATGATCTTTGAGTTTTTTCAACAAAACATCATGTCGCACTCGGTCAAAAGCCTTAGAAAAATCGAAAAGCACCATTACCGTTAACCTATGATTGTCTATTCCTTCTCGCACATAATCAGTCATTCTTAGCAGTGCAGTGTGCGTACTAAAACCCTCCCTATACGCTGACTGGCATGGATCGAATAGACATTTTTTCTCCAAAAAAGTTACTATTTGATCATACACCACTCTCTCCAACAATTTTGACAACGCACAAAGAAGTGATATTGGTCTATAGTCTGAGACTGATCTTGGTGATTTCACTTTCGGTATCGGTCTTATCAGCGCACGCTTCCATATCTCAGGAAATACTCCATTTATTAATGAATAATTAAATATGTGAAGTACCATTGGCATAATGACGGGAAAAGCAGTCCGAATCACATTTAACGATACTCCGTCCACGCCCACTGCGTTTGAGGATGCCATCCTCAAAGCCTTTGCTAGTACTTCCGGAGAAATATCACCAAAATAAAAAAGTGAATCATCGTAATTTCCGTTCATATTATCCATTGTCCACTGTTCTGTATTATTCACATTATCCGCACAAACCATTGAAAAATTCTTATTTAGTTCTTCTACTGTCACCATAAGCTGTCGATTATCTCCTTTTGTTCGAAGAATGCCTAATTCTCGCATCCTTCTCCATGCTGTCGTTGCATCTTTCACCTGGTGAAATGCTTCTTCATAGTATTTGCTTTTAGCTTGCCTTACCATCGATCGCACTTCGTTTCTTACATGTCTATATTGAATTAAGATATTCGGATTTCTTTCACTTTGTATTTGGCCACTTCTTACGAATTTTTTCCAAAGTCTATCTCGCTCACGCATCCTTTCTTTTATATAACCTGTCAACCATAATGTCTGTCCTCGCTTTTTTTGAATCAACTTCATTGGAGCATGTTTATCTAGTCCTGATATTATCATTGAATTTAAAAAAGCAACCATGTTATCAATTGATTGTAATCTATAAAATTCAGCACAATCCACTCTTATTAAATCATCAATAAAAGCATCCTCATTAAATCCACGAAAATCTCTTTTCAGAATCTCATCACGGATAACATTGTTATCTTTGAATTCATATTTAACCCAGATACAATCATGACCCGAAATAGTTGTTGGTTCTTGACCAAAATCTTCAATCCATTCTTCCTTATCAACAATACAGTGATCAATCCATGTGCTCGATGTTGCAGTATGATGCGTTGATCCGTATGGAACTAAAAATAAGTCATTTGTCTCTATAAATTGAGCCAGATACTGTGCATCATGTGTCCTTAGATCCATATTGATGTTAAAATCTCCCATATATAAGTATAGACAGTCTGAATATATATTTTCGAACAAATGCGCGATCAAAGAAAAAATATTACATCAAATACGCATTCAATTTAATATTCTATCGAAAATATAAACTTCGAATTTCTTATTTTTCGTTAATCGAATGTTATGAATACTAAAATTTCGAAATATTAATCGTTCTACAATTTAGTTATTCTACATATTAACCCCTACCCATACCTTCGATCGGCAATTTTGATGGCGCATTAATGTTGCCTTGAATGTGAAAATTTCTCACGTCTTGTTCTTATAAATACAATGAATTTAATACACTAGTATAAAATGCTCTTTCATTGCCGCGGAACTGCATCGATTAGATATTTTTCCCATCATTAATTCGTTTTTTATAATCGAATTTGATTTTGATTTTTTTACGTTGATATAAAAAAAGTGTCCGGATTTTGGTTCTTTATTAGCAAAATTGAATTAATTTATTGAATACACAACGTTTTTTTTTTTATTAAACAAACTTAATCTCCTTATTCCGAAAAATTTACAAAAACAAATAAAAATTCATAATAAGAAAACACAAAAAAGTCTATTTATCCTCGAAGCTCGGAGCTCGAAGTTGCGTATCTACAAAAAAATTTGCACGAGTTGCAAAAGTAGTGAAAAATGAAAACACAAAAAAACCGTGCAAATTTCATTCGTATTGGACGATCTTTTTGTTTGGTACAAAATTTCGAGGTAGTCTCGTTTGGTGCGAGAAAAACCTAGCGCATATAGAAGAACAAAAGAGATGAGAATGGGTTGATTGCGGGTCTCACATAACTACTTGAGTACGTAATGTTTTTCCTCGTTGCTCTTTCCCCGAGATATTACTCGATAAAAATCTCCTAAAAACAAAGAAGAAAGAGACACAGAATAATAATACAAATCACTTCAGTGAATTCGTGAAGTTTGCGTGTACGAAGCTCATTGGTATTGGGACTTGTTGCGACGCCCATTGCTCGATTATACTTCGAGTACGATAATGGACGCAGGAAGAGAGCGAAATTCTCTTTCTCTCTCCCTCTCTTTCTTTCTCTCGTGGTTTTGCCACTTTTCAATTGGGATGCATCTCTTGAGGTTTTGAACCACACAGACTCCGAACAACGTAACCGAGTGTGCTGTATTTCAATTTATACATTTATGTACACAGTCATTCCTGTATCATATGTCTATATATATTTTAATAATTCACGGAATTTTCGATTTTATTGGACGCCGGCTAGTATAAATACTAACAAAAACTTGACAGCTAACGAGAGCAAGACAAATGAGTCCAATTAACGGGACCAAAGACAAGAATCGAAGTAAAAAATGATACGAGAATCATAAGGCCAATCCCCAGAGCCGAAAGATCGACGGAATAAACTATTAATCTATACTACGCGAATTATTGCACGAATCTGACCTTTTTCACTTGAATTTGAAGTATTCGATTTTATGAGCTCGAATTCGGAGTGGAAGGCATTAGGAACATCACAAACAGGTGAAATATTTGTACGTTCTGCGCGTTATCTCCGAAACTATCACGAAATCCGACATAATCAGCGCATACTTTTTTATTCCCTATATAATTACGGAAAAAACAAAAAAAAAGTTGATTCTCTGCCTTCATTTGAACAAATTATAGCGTAGAACTGAAAAAATGCCAAGAACTCGGGCCATAGCGCTAGCACCACATGGTAGTATAAGGTTTGAGAGTCGAAAATCGTTCCTCATGGTTTGGGAGTCAAAAATCGTTGATAAAAATCATTTTAAAACATTCAAGAGGTGAGAACTCTGCGATTTTATATAGAGGAGTATCAGTACTATAAGATAGAACTTAAAAAATGCCTAGAACTCGGGCCATAGCGCGCCAGCACCGGAAATAGGATAAAAGTGTAACAATCGATTTACGTTTGTATTGGCAATTAACAAATGATTCCTGTTATTTTGTCCTTAAAACAATTATGTTGCAGACGTTTTTCTTTTTATTTCCCAAAATCTCGGCAACTTTACTTTATTCGAATTTCATTGGTAGCGCGCGGCATTTGGACGTCTTCCATGAAGCTTTCTCGAGCGAACGAGTCGAATTTCCCTGTCTCAATTTAATATATGATAATAAAAATGTAACCAAAGCCAGTAACAAATTGGCATTCTTACCCCAATAAAAAATAACGAGGAGAAAAAAAAAAGTTTTTGAATTTTTTCTTTAAATTGGATGTAATAAAAAAAGAAATGGTAATTAAAAATGGTAAGAAGCAGAAAAAAACTGAGCAATACGTTACGACTAGGCTCGGTCGCGTGTTTAATTGATCGCGAGACTCCCGATCGAGTTTATCAAGGGACACACATGCAAATGAAACAGGTACATGAATATGAGGATTTATCGAATAATTCAAATGGACATCAAAGTTTCTCTCACCCTCCCACCGTTAGCCTCTCTGCTCCTCCGGTGGGACAGACACGCGAGTGAGAATCGTGAATCGTACGCAATTTGCAGAGATGTCACCTATCACGAGAGACTCGTCGAGGACTCTGGGGAAAAAAAAAATATCCAGAAGATTTGCTAAATTGCATGAGAAAAAAAGAAACGTTTGAAAGCGAGCAAGCATGAGCTTCACAGTTCTTAGCGATGTATAAATGCATAAATTAGTATTTTTCCACCTGTGCCTTCTCTCTCTCTCTCTCTCTCTCTCTCTCTCTCTCTCTCTCTCTCTCTCTCTCTCTCTCTCCCCCCCCCCCCCCTATCTCGCTTCTTTTACTTTTATTTGCTGGACTTCTTCTCTCCTTCCTGTAGTTCTGCTACACTAAAAAAAATTGAAGTATTGCCAATTACGCGATAAGGTCGAACGAATTTCGTTGCGCTAAAAGCCATATTACGTCTATTTAATCACCCGGTGATTGATCCATTGAAAGTCGTGTCGTTGAGACAACTACGCCACGATTTTGCCGCTAAATTTTAATTTATTTGAGTTGAGTCTATTTCATGTGATACCACCGTAATAAATAGTTACATTGAAAAAAGATAAAACTTGAGACACAGAATCGATTGAATTTGAAATAATCACACGGAGGTTGAGTTGTATACGGTTTGTCCGTGACTTTATAAAATAATAGCATCGAATAAACTTCTCTACGAGAATTGAATTCAAGGACACCACAGATCAATTGAATATAATTTCTGATTAAGCTAATTACCTAGTAATAATTTAGATGAAATCTTTCGTTACTATTGAAACAAATAAACCTTTTGCTAAAGCTACTTCAATTTCGTTGCGCAAACAATAACTTTTGTTTAACACGAATTATATATATTGTAACCAGTCAATCTTATTTCCTGGCTGGATTTCTGGTGTAGCAGAAATACGCTAGAGGGCCACGGGCGGAGCGCTCTCGCGTAAGCGTTGCACCGCCCGTGTGCCCATAAAGCTCCGACATTGAATCATTTAATAACCATCGTCGAGAAAATCCGAACCCCTGTTTTACGAGGTAAAAAGGTCTAAGGCCTTATCGTACAATTGAAGTACGCTGATATAAAAAGGTTTTGCCACCGAAATGTGTCAGGATAAGACGCTCTTACAAGAGAGAAGAGAACCTAAACAATCGATCAATCGTATTTACTATTGAAAGTCGCAAAATATAAAATCAAAAATATCAAATAAAAAATATTTAAATATATATATTGTAACGATACCATTTATTCTCGAGCGCGACGCGAACAGCTGATCGTCCGTCGCCATACTGAGCGAGCGCCTAGCGGATAAAACTAATACTGTTACACGGACAGAGCGGCACTTACGTGATGCGCACCTCACCTCCTGGCAAGAAAAATTCAAACTAAAATTTGGAGTACGTGACTTGAAGCACGTTTCGATAATTAATGATAATAAAGACATTATTATAAATAATAGGACTTGTAAAATATCAGAAAAAATCATGGAAATTAAATAAGACATACGAGTGATAAAATTATTTATTAGAGAAATAAGGCGAAAAAATGAAATTAAAATACATGATGATTTCTGCGCATGCGCGTGGCGATCTCGCTAGGAAATCGACGAATCAGACATACATTTTTAATTATTTTTTAATTGGTATTAAATTTTGAAAAGTACTATCGTTACTATTAAAAATGAACATAATCGATTATTAAAATTCAAAGAGAAATAAGAAAATATAAAATTTTATAAAACGATATAAAATTAAGAAAATAATAATTCTCGCGCATGCGCATTGCGAAGAGGCCATGCGTCGAGCCAATAAGATTACAGAAGCCAACACGAAGCTCTAATAAGAAAATTTAGAGACATAACTTTTCTTCGAGATTATTTTAAGGGCCAATCCGCGTACGCTAATATGAGAACTAAGGATTTTCTCGGGTATAAAATATCGTGCGCAGAAGCATCGGCAGCTCATTCTCAGCTCATACCTGACTGGAAAGAGACTAACGAGCGAGCTCACTACTAGCTCATCTCTGGCTTATTCTGGATCGAGACACTTAGCTCTTAGCATCAGAATATTCTCGAGTTCCATAACTAGCTCAACATCTATCCTAAATTTTCCTACTCACTGGTGACGAGGTAGTGCGGCTCCGTTCTATCTCTGCAGCTGGTTAATGCCCAATAATTCTGTTTCATCCGATTTATCCTTTTCAGGTGACGGAGTCGTTCGGTTTCGTTCGATTCCTGCAGCCGGTATTCCTAACCTCCTATAAAATTCATTTTTCATTTACCTAAAATTTATTGCTGGCTGGAATTGGAGATTACTGGTGTTGATTATTATAAATATTATTATTATTAAATTAAATAATTGAATTTTGAATTTATTAATTTGAAAAATAACCAGAATAAATCACAAGGGCATTACAAACTCGAGCAAAATTATAGAACAAATTGTAGCCAATAAATTTAAAAATCGATTTCTTTTATTAAGCGGTTATTTAAATAGGGCCTCCTAATAATAAAGAATACTCAAAAAGAAATCGATTCAAATTTATTGCGTCTCTGCCTCATTGGGGTTTCATAAAAGAAAAATTTTTGAATTATTGAATTAATTGAATAATAAAGAAATAAAACGTCGTGAATAATCGGATTCAAGAATTTATTTTATTGTCCAAAATAATCCAATTATTGTAAAATTATATCGAGTCATGAACAAAAATATTATTACTATTGTATAGGATCATTACAAACTCTAATTGATTATTTTAGAAAATTAATCACAGAAAACTATCATTTTTATTATTTTTCAGCAATAAATCGATTATTTCCCATTCTATTGTAAAGAAAGACACACCGAGCTTTAATAGAATCATTATTTATTAGTATTAAATCATAAATTGTCTTTAAAAACAAAATTAAACCACACGAATATCATTGTTTCCATACAAAACAGATAGTAAATAAGGTCGAGAAATAAATAATAGAAAAGAACATGCGAAATAAATAAACATTATCTTTATCTGAACAAAATTGTTGTACAAGAAAAATCATCTTCGTGTTTTCATAAATAAATTATATTGTTATTTTGTTAAAATCGAATCCCCATTTTTCTCGCTTTCTTTCATACCTGCTCCTTATTATTAAGAAGCTCGAATTCACGCGTAGCGGCGTGTGCATAAAAACGTACCGTTACAATATATATATATATATATATATAAATTTCAAATATTTCTTACGGTCATTTCAGAATTATAATTGTTCGGTATAATCATTGTACGGTTTGATTACACAATGAAATTCATTTAAACCAAACACGATTGATACAATTGACTGAAATACTTTTCTCCATTTCTCGAGCAATACGATGATACTATTTCAAATATTTATTGTATTTTATTCAAAAAATGTTTTGGTTCTATCGAATATGTAAAGTTTTACCTCAAATTGCGCGATTTTGTCAACTACGCGATTGGTTTCGCCGTATTCAAACTCAGGGCGTAGTTGAGCCAACTACGCCTCCGTTCTCAAGACTATGCTTTTTTTCAGTGCAGCATCCCGAAAACGGTAGATATTATTTTTAATTTACACGTAAATAAATCCTTCCCACGATTCTCCTCCTCTTTCTTATATTTCGTCTTAGTTCGACCGAATATCGTTGTGAATTAATTTTAATAGAAAGAACATAACAAACAAATGCAGAAAGTGCGATAGCATAAGAAGAAGAGAAGAGAGGATTAAGAAGGAAAACAGATAAAAATACTCGGAGACTTTCAGATCTCTTCTTTTTCACTTCCCCCGTCGCATGGCATATAAATACACGGAGCTCCGCTCAAGATACGATCACTTAACCCAAGAAGAGGGAGAGAGAAAGAGAGAGAAATCGAGATTGTCAACTAACTTCGGAAAAAATGAAGAGGGAACGAATGTACTATAAATTGCAGAGAGAGGGAAGGAAGCAAAAAAAGAATTGGCGTAAAACGAGCGAGAAATCGTAGCGGGTTCGCGATACCGCGACAAAAGCACTTGAAGGACCGTATCATTAACGAAGAAGTAATAGTAAGACTTGCGTTTTTCTCTTTTCATTTGCCCTGAAAAAAAAAAAAAAAAAAAATCACGCTTGTTGCTTCTAGTTTTGAGGCTTTCACGCTTATTTATTCTCGTCGATATTTATATTTATTTTATCGCTTTAAAGACGAAAAAATCTCCTTAGAGCAATTTTCAAATTGCTTGAAGCAAATTTGCAAATTGCGAAGTATGATTAATTTTTAATCATCGAAGTTTACAGTTTATAGTTTCAAATGTATTCAACTAAATTTGTATAATAAATATTGAACCATGCGTAGATGCCTGATCCCGCAAAGGCGGAAAAAGGTGTTGGTTAAAAGTGCCACAAAAGTGAAACAAAAAAATCTTCTCGAAGCACATCAAAAAGTGAACTTTTTGTCATAGTCGATTCAACAAGAACTGATTTTTCGAAAAATGGCGGCCATTTAAATGTAGTAATGTTACAATAGTTTATGGCTTCCGGATGGATGCCGTTTAGAGTTTCAGCGTATTGCCGATGTTTCGCAAACGTTACAGTTTGCATCATCAGGGCTGAGAGCTCCGATACTGGAGCTCCCTGATCTCAGGTAGTCCTTATATACGCATGGTCATCGTTCCGGATCACTGCACCAGCCAATCAGAGTTTTTGATTGATCAGCTGGTCAATTAAAAAAACCAGGAGGACGGTGTGCCAGATTGAGTGAACCTCCGTCTCTGTTAAGGTTGTTCGAACGTTTTCGGATTTCTAGGCCTTGTTTCCTAGAGAAATAACTCAGTGGGTTGGCCAGTATGATAAACTATTGTACCAATAATGTAGAAATGTTTTTTTTTTACTTAAAAAAAAAAAGACTTTCTTCATTCTCAGAAAAAATCATATGACGAAAACTTGCCTTTTTTTAGGTATTTTGAGAGGATTTTCTTCTTTCTTTTTCGGATAGAAAATCTCGGAGCTGCGATGCCTAACGCGAACCGGGTTCTACGGGATCACGCGTCTACACGGCGTATTCTTCAATATTTATTTGTTAAAAGTTGAAGTAATTATTTAGAATCGCGGCTCACCCTAGAATTGTCAATTTTGGCTGTATTTTTTGTACTCCAAGGTGCATGCAGCCCCTCAATTAAAATTCATCTCGATTCAACAAAATGTTCTCTTTTGTCGCAATAATTCGATCAATTTACCTTGCAAATTCGCTAGACAATTTTTATACACACACACATATATATATATGTATGTATGCATATTAATTAATCGGAGGGTCGACAGTGATTTGTGCTGCCAGGAACATCAGAAACTCATCAGAGCCCCCGGGGCCCTCTCGCTCTCTCGCTCTTTTATTTTTCCCTCTTTCTCGTCTTCGGTTAGTACAAAGAATACACACGAGCTATAAGAACATACCAGAACAAAATAAAAGTATGAGGAATAGCGTGTAATTTCGTTATACGTAGCTTGTTGCATGACTCTCTATGGCGACTGCTTTGCCCGATTCCTCTCATGCCGAACAAAATTAATTTATGATTGATAACGAGAGACTGGAAAGTTTACGTTCACGTTATGCGTGCATGCAACTTAAATTTTTTCAAGACATTGTTCGATTATTCTTCCTACGTTTTTGTCGTTCATCAGTTTTTTGTTGCCATTAATTTTTTATCCGGTACAAAATAAATTACCTCTATTAAAAAAATCACTTTAATATTCCATACGAAACCAGTTATAAAATAGTAAATTATATAAATATTTTACTATTGTGAATATTCATTCGAATTTGATAATCAGTTTTAATAGAAAAATTGAGTTTTAATTTCACACTTTTATTGGTGGTGTGGGAATTGGAATAATTTGAAAAATGTAAACAATTATACAAAATCTAACAAATAAAAATGGTAAAGTAGTGATAAATCGATAAATCTGTGAATTACTGACATAAATTAGTTCAAAATATCGATTTAAAATATATCAAAGTAATAAATTCGTGAATGAATAAACGTATGAAAAAAAAAAACAAAAGTTAATTTCCTTAGCGGGCAAATTCTTTCGCCGTAAAATTTCCCATATCTGTAATCTCCCGTCAGAAAGTGCAGGTGCTGAAGACTAAGTATTCTCCTTCATCCCCCCGTCCTCCTCGCGCCCCATTTCTTTCCTCTCCCTCACGCTTTCTTATCTTGCAAGTTCTAATGAGAGGAGTATCTCCCGAGACTACCGTAAGGTCTATTCCAGTCCGCACCTTGTCCTCGTCCCTGTCCTGGTCGTCGTCGTCGTCGTCGTCGTCGTCTTCGACAAACGTACTACGTACGAAGAAACTACAGGACATTAGAGAGCAAATGATCCTCGTGTATGTACCGCGTATGTGTACACGCTTTGGAGCCACGATGCGTAGATTAGCTATAATGTTCTTCTCGGTTCGAGTTTAAGTGCCAAACGCTCAGATATTCACATATATAGACGATACCTACTCCAAGCTATATCCTCTCGTATGCATGCACCTGTGTATATATATATAGATATGTACGATGTATTTTTTATGTCCGGAGGTGCAACTCGACTTCCGTTGCGTCTGTATCAACGAGAAAACCGCGTGTGATGATCACGTACTTGAGGAAATCGATCGTCGTTATATTCATCTACGAGAATATCATCTTTTTTTAAACGTTCACAAGATCTCTGCATAAATATATCTATACAAATGCAAAAATGGAATATTTTTCTTTCAGTAATGATTCCTGGAAAATAGTCGTTTTTTTTTAAACTCGTTTGTTTTCGTATTTTATAAAATCGTGTGAGCGGTATTAAAATCGAAAATAATCGGAAAAACCTCATATTTGAGTATATTACTCTTGATCTTAATCGCACAATTATTCTACATTTTATTTTTCTTATATTTTCGATTATTTTGGATATCCTCAGAATGAATAAAATTAATTAATCGAGCTGAAGGCTAAATGTAAATAACAACGAAACAGGCATAGTCTTGGAAACAACACACTGAGAGATAGGATTCGATGTTTTCTCGCTGATTCCCTCATCCATAAATATATACACAAACACATTATATATGTAAAATATATAGAGATATGGATACGCAGCATATTATATTGTAAGAGGATGTATAGCACGTGGTATCGAGAATCGTTCTCTCGATCGCGGGTAGAGGACACACGTCGACACCTTCGGCCAAGCTCTCGACAAAGAGAGAAACAACAAAAAATTACATACGCCCGCAAGACAGAGATGCTTTGAAATACGCGATGGTGTGTGCTTGGACCAAGCTCATCGTCGCGAATAACGCAATTGTAGTCTTTTTATATGCACCGGCATTATGAGTCCATATATATATATATATAAACATATATGATAAAGAAAAAAAATAGTATAGTAAATAAAATTTGTTATGTACGTGGCGAGAGGATGAACGATCCTGCCATGTATCATATATCCCTTGCACCCAACATTTCGACGCCCCACGGGAAAATCAATTACCTATATTGGTACTTTTATACGTATAGTTATATATATTTCATTATTTTTATATGTGCTCACATTTTTTTTTAATTGTTTACGAACGTAATAATAATAATAATAATAATAAAATATGTTAAACTTGCCTGTATAGAGCATTTAATAATTATTATTACTTTGCAAGAAAAGCGAGAAGAGAGATACATATATTATATGTATATAAAAGTATATTTATTTATGAGTATGTAAATAATTCGCGAATCTTCTTGTGGTTATTACAACCGATCTACCTCACGCTTTACGCCCACGCCTCTTAATTTATCGTGCACGCACGCGGAACTGCTGATCCAACACATGTACATATATAAACTCACTTATATATATCAAATCGAATTGTGAAGTCTGAATCGTTTATTTGTTTGTTTTTTTTTTATTTTTATTTTTATTTTTATTTTCACCCTCACAGCATCTTTTCGTTCGTTATAGGGGCGATGATCGTCCTCTTTCACTCATTACTACATGATTTGTATCAATATATCTATATGTATATGGAGTTACAGGTGTGTACGATCTTCATCGAGATCCTTCACGTACACTTCCGGTCATGGGTCAACTAGAACACGTTCTCACATTTTCTATCCTTTTCGAACACCTATATTATATACACTGTACACATCGTGTGTATGTGTGTGTGCGCATTTCTACGTGAGAATGAATATAAAGATTGCAGATATATATATATATTTGTGTATTTTCATTTTTCTTCTCAATTGCATTCTCTCCATCTCACTGTCTAATGCACATTATACCCGGAGGCTTCGCAATATTCTGATCTCTCGATCTTCCCCGTGTTCGTTCTATCATCATCACTTACCTGGAGTACATTGTGTATTATATATATATATATATATATATATATATATATTAGGGTGGTTCAAAAAAAATCAATATTTTTTTTTTTCATTTACCGTGTCCTGAACGCTGATGTGTCGTGAAAAAAAAAGCCTTGCCCAAGGAAGGCTCTGTAGCCCAAAATTAAAAGGTGGCGCAAGCCATTTTTGTATTTTTTTCACGATTAGATGAGAAAAATCAGTTCTATCATAGACAATTAATAATGTAAAATACACATATCCGTTCAACAATATTTCCTTTTCGCATATAAGAATATGGAGGTAAAAAAAAAATATTTTGGCAGGACATTAATCTTCCGTTTCCATTATCGTTGACAGATAATTTTTTTTTTCGCAAGACGGGCATTTTTTTCGGTGGTTTTGGACAACTTGTACTAGATATTGTACTTGGGTTTCGTCTTTTGTTAAATAACCATTAAATTGTTCGATCAAAGCTACTCCGCGCTCCGCCGCATCATTCACTACTCTGATATTATTGCATATGGTCCGGCGGTATTGATAAGAATCACTGGTGGCCCATAGACTTGTGTTTAAATCAAGGAAATCACGTGGGAGTTCGAATTTATCAAATAAAATAAATGATTGTTTTGTAGCAAAATCACTAAGTAAATTGCCGATTAATCGGCAATTTACGTAATGGGCGCTAATTTTATAAGTAAATTTTAGTACGTAGCGGGTAGAGTAGAAGCTCTTTGTTATTACGGGCAGCTTAATTCATAAGACAAAGTGACCTGCCTGAACAAAACATACAGCGCCGTACCGCGATTTCAATAATTCCTTGTGCAGACCACGTTGAAAAAAAGGTTGAGCAAGAATACTAGTTCCTATATGTTATTACGCGATACTGATGAAATCATTCATTTTAGAATATGAGATATCTTCATTATAACGATGCTCGCTATAATGGCAAGTTCGACACTACAATTTATTTAGATTCAAACACATTTCAATGCCCTGAGAAATTTATCAACGATACCATTGTTTTTTTATTGATCAATTTTTTACGCAAACATAAATATACTTTTTGTTCAAATCTACTTGAAACAAATCGAAAAAAGCTTTCTATACTTTTCATTGTTATTTACAGAAAATGTATTTGAAGAGTATGCATATTCACCGACATATTTCACACTCGGTACACAATCACAGCGACAGAAAATACCCTTTGGACGACAAAAAAATACTTGGATTCAATATCTAAAGACATACAATGGTTCTTCTACATCCAAATATACTTAGATATAAAACTCAGATATTTTTTAATAATTATGCATATTTAATGTTATTTATTTTCTACGGAAACGGATTTTTTTCTCATATAATTGCGAAAAAAAACACAAAAATGGATTGCGCCACCTTTTAATTTTGTGCTACAGGGCGTTCCTTTCGCCAGGCTTTTTGTTTCAGGATATATCAACGTTCAGGACACGGTGAATGGAAAAAAAAAATATCGATTTTTTTTGAACCACCCTAATATATATATATATATATATATATATATATATATATATATGGGGCATTCAATGCCAAACCGATCAGTCCATGTCCCCGACCATTTTTCATTTTGTCAAAATTTTTTTATTTTCAAGGAACTACTGAAAGAAGTTTTTAGGAATTTTTTAAAATTTTTATCTCGACCCGTTTAAAAATAATAAATTTTTCAAAATTTCCCACGAAATTTTTTTAAATGCTCATAGTTTTTTCAACAACAGACATATCAAAATGAAATAGTAAGTCATTTTTTTCGTCTTGAATTGTAGTGTCAAAAAAAAATACAAAAAAATTATCAAAAGTCAATTTCATATGTTTTTTTTTCGTTTTAATCCAAAAATATTTTTTTTTCAAAACTTGGACCGTTTTGATTTTTTTGAAAAAATTTACCATTTGTCTAGACGTATTTTTACATGTCTCAACAAATTCATAGCTTGTGACATCCATACCTTCTATTTATTTCTTATTTTTTACCACCGTAAACCAATAATTATTAGTTGTCAACCCTGAATTATATTTTTTTATTATTTTTTCTACTCATAATTCCATTCCTTAAGAAATTACGAATAGAAAAAAAGAATAAAAAAAATATTGGAAGCGATTTCTGTTTTTTTTTTTTTTTTTTTTCAGTTTTCAACCAGAAATTTTTTCGTCACAACTTGAGCTATTTTGATTTTTTTGAAAAAATTCACTATCTTTCATGACACATTTTTACACGTCCCAAAAATCCGTAGCTTGTGATATTCATGAATAAAGATTAATAATTGATAATCATTGATTTACATGTGACAGAGAATTGAAAAAAAAAAATAGAATTTATGGATATCACAAGCTGCGGATTTTTTGGGATGCGTAAAAATGTATCGTGAAAGATGGTGATTTTTTCAGAAAAATCAAAATGGCCCAAATTGCGAAAAAAATGTTTAGTTGAAAACTAAAACAAAACATGGTAATCAGTTCCAATATTTTTTTTTTCTATTCATAATTTCTTAAGGAATGGAATTATGAGTAGGAAAAAATAATAAAAATATATAATTCAGGATTGACAACTAATAATTATTGGTTTACCGTGGTAAAGAATAAGAAATAAATAGAAGGTATGGATGTCACAAGCTATGAACTTTTTGAGACATGTAAGAATATGTCTAGACAAATGGTAAATTTTTTCAAAAAAATCAAAACGGTCCAAGTTTTGAAAAAAAAATATTTTCGGATTAAAACTGAAAAAAACATATGAAATTGACTTTTGATAATTTTTTTGTATTTTTTTTTTAACACTACAATTCAAGACGAAAAAAATGACTTACTATTTCATTTTGATATCTTTGTTGTTGAAAAAGCTATGAGCATTTAAAAAAATTTCGTGCGAAATTTTGAAAAATTCATTATTTTTAAACGGGTTGAGATAAAAATCTAAAAAAAATCTTAAAAACTCCTTGCAGTAATTACTTGAAAATAAAAAAAATTTGACAAAATCAAAAATGACTGTCCGTGACCAGTCCGTGACGGGGTCACGGACTGGTCGGTTTGGCATGGAATGCCCCATATTATATATGTATTATATAGTTGTATATATAGGTAATAGGAATTGTCAATTTTTATATAGGTAATAGGAATATATAGGTAATAGGAGTATATAGGTAATAGGAATATATAGGTAATAGGAATATATAGGTAATAGAAATATATAGGTAATAGAAATTGTCAATTTTTAAGATAATCTTGATCTTATCTTAACCATTTAAATTTTGAATAATAATTATTCATATATAGCTTGAATTTGATAGTGATTCATTTATATTATAATAATAACTTTGCCGTTACATTTGTGGACAATAAATTTGTAGAAATGATTTCCTCGAATTTTTCATTTTGATGTTTACGTTACGTCAATGGTATTTCCTCAAGAATCATTCACTGACTCAAACTCACTCCAGGTAAATATTATTAATACTATAATATTGTTTTCTGATTTAGACGTTCATTTTTCGTTGCCAAAGGAATGATTATCATTTATCTCGAACTCGATAAAAAAATCATTCGAGTACCTCGGTCATTCGTAACCAAAAAAGTCATTCCAAACGACCTTTAAAACGTTACATTTCTATTTGGAGAAAAAGAATTCTAGACTAGGAATTTCAAAGCCGTCTTTCGATCGCCGCGAGAACCGGTTTTTCCAGGCCTCCCGACTCTCCATTGATCAACGTTTTTGTCTCTGTCTGCGTGTACGTGCAAAGATCGGGGATTGAAAAAAAAAGCAAAAAAAAAAATCAATCGACCGTGACAGGATTCGAACCTGCAATCTTCGGATCCGAAGTCCGACGCCTTATCCGTTAGGCCACACGGCCTTGTTGGGGGTTGCTACCCTAAACGTGAACCCATCCGGCGACTCGAACTACCCTTACTTGCTTTTCGACCTACTTTCAAACTTTCCATCAATGAAGTAAGATTTAAAAAAATCATCTAGCTCATAAAAATGATATTATTTTTTCCATCAGCAAGCGAGAGAAAACTGAAAGATAATTTGTTTGATTATATACTTTGATTATACATAATTTATATATATAATATATATATAGTTTTATTATATATAGTTTAATATGTTTGATTATATATAGATTATATATAGTTTAATAATGTTTGATTATATATAGTTTAATAATTTTTCTAGATAGGGGAACGATAAAAATTTGCTTGATTGTAATATAAATTTTGTTCCTCTTTTTTTATTTTGGCCATTGTTTAAAGCCATGTGAAAGACGTTCAGTCGATAAAACCCCGTCTTAAATTTTTATCCTACATGAATTATATTTCGAACGAACAACGAGAACTACTCTGTTCGTTTTTCAACAAAGCGGAAAACGGTTCTTATACATTTTTCAGAATATTTGTCGTTTAGGAGAAAACTTTGGAAACGCAAAAACCGCTATCTCTCTCCTTCCTCTCTCTCTCTCTCTCTCTCTCTCTCTCTCTCTCTCTCTCTCTCTCTCTCTCTCTTTTTCTCGCACTCATAGCGGCTAAGTCGGTATTTCCCGTGATCTTGAAGTATATCGAAAACACGAATAATTCAAGATGGTGATGGATTTCTTAAGCTGAAAAGAAATTACAAATGTAAATTAGGTTTTTTCGTATACGCTGATAATGACAACATTATTTTTCATTCAAGTAAATTATAATTGAATGTTTATACTTGAAAAATATACAACGACCATTCAATAAATAGATTATTCAATCCAGGCATACATTTTATTGTCAATACAAGTTTCATAATAATTGAGCAAAGTTCACACTTGCTTAACAATATTTATTGCAAATACAATTTTTTACAATAACACACAATTTTCATACACATCTTATTCTACCGTGAAGGTTATTCTCTCATTTTTTTCTTGTTTTGTATTGCAAAATCATTTTAGAATACAAAAATATTAGGATTTCCACTGGATTCATTATTTTCCAAACGCAGCGGTAGTTTCCGGTACACAACAAATTTTATACGTTCCGCTGGCTTTGTCGCACAAATTCGCTCGCATATACGCAATGTCCTCGGGTTCAAGAGGTTCTCGAGTTAAAAGCATCATAATGGGCGCGCAATCCAATACCCTAACGCAAATACCATTGAAACCTGTCGTCGTTACACACTTCGGTGGACATTGCGTTTCTGTGAAAAAAAAAAAAAACAACAGCAACCGTAAATAGTGAATTGAAAAATTAAATGAAAGAATCCAAAACTTATTAATGTCATTTCAAAATTCTTAAATATGTTAAAACACCAATTTATAACATTTTCAATTTAATTTTTATTATCGTATAAAAAAAATTATTTTCTATTACATGATTAATAATATTTGTAGTTTTCGAAGAAACTATCATTAAAATTGAGAGTATACTAAAACACAAATTTCTTTCTATTTAAAAATACAAATAGCGACGAATTTTTTTTTCTTTTTAAAGTGTGAATGATTACGTTGATCAGTAAACGTGATTTTTGATAGAAAAAAAATATTAAAAAAATATTCGTGACTCAAAATAAGCCTTCTCGACGAGTTGCGGGTGGTTTTCGAACTTTTGAAGGTAGAAAAAAAAGAATATAATCTTAATTGATTGCTCACGTGCTATATTTTGGCCGATAATGGTGGCGAGAATAAAAACGAGAAGGAGCGTGAAACTTGCGCGTCTCATGCTTGCTCGGGTTTGTCTGGAACGTGAATATTGCGACGAGTCACCGAGAACTCCATATTTATATACGTGTACCGGTTCGATCTCCGTGACGAATAAGAAGAAGAAGAGGAGAAAGAGCAAACAAAACTCGACTCTCGCCCGTAAGTCGCATTTGCAACGTTAGGTCTTGTACTTTATTTTCTTTTTTTTTCAATTCCTTTAATCTTTTTTTTCGTATATTTAAAAACGTTTGAATTTTTATTTTGTTATGTCGTCAAAAATCGTATACTTTTACTCTTCTCTTAATTTCAAAACTTGTGCTAATACGTTTGCTCAAAATTTATGCTGCTGGAAATTAATGATACGCTATTACAATATTTTGTTGATATTAATAAAATGAGCTATTTGTACCCGCCAGAATGAAAAAAATTTTACTCAAAGAAAAATTTCAATTTACACGATAAAAAGAATATTAACATCCATTACTTATTGCATTTCTGATCGTTAATATTTTTGATCGTTCTATGAATTTAGAAGATGGGCAATATCTCGAAACAAGGATAAAGATGTTGAGACACAGCATCCTCTCTTTATTGGTCACGTAATCTTTATCCCCTATCTCTCTTATTATTCTTCGTATCTTTCTCATGGTCATCGATGACCGATCCCACGCAATTTGTTGACGAATCCTCCCACGAATTATCTTCCCAACTATGGAGGTTCTGTATAAATCCGACATTTTTTTCTTCCTCATTTTTTCTTGTGTGTGTGGGTGTGTGTGTGTTTCTCCTTTGTTATACTCTTTCTGCCACGTTATTCATGCGTTGGAGACCCATACACAGACGAACAAGATTTTATCCAAAGAAAATTAACAGGTTCGTGCAGGTTCGCAATTTTCTTCAACTTTCCATATGAATGAAAACTCTTATTTCTACTTTGTGTATTTTCTTGATCGTTTTTTAACGTTCGACATGATCATTTTTATTTGCAAATTATTGTAAGTTAGTATCAAGCAAATGTCATGTTTCAAATAAAAATAGGAGCACTGCTAAACGCTGGAGTAATTGAAATGTTTTTTTTTATTTATGACTGTTTTTTTTATTTATGACGACATTGGACGAAAATTAATGACACAAATGTGATAACTCATGTTACTTGTCAACATTTTTGAAAAAAGCAACTGACATTTTACACTTGGGTAAATACTGCAGTGCTCGCACTCTGGAGATCGATGTCGTTTTTTTTTCTTTTTTCTTTTTTTTTTAATAGGAGTTTCGAAAATTGACATAAATCGTACAAAAAAATTTGACTCCAAAAAAGTGTTATTTTTTTATTTTAAAATTTTGTCGATAATCGGTATGTTCAATTATTCCAATTACGACTGCGGTTTTTGCAAACAAAATTTATAAGTTGTGCTATTTTTTTAAATTTCATCGATTCGTTATGTAACAAAAAGTGACTAAATCAATTCCGTCGACACGATTACTTAAAAAATCATTGAAATTTCATCGTAACCGTGAAAGATGACTCAAAAAAGTCGTGAACATCGATCATTTACGTAAATGGAGAGAAGTGTTAATCGCGAGTTAAATACTCATTCTCAACGCTCTTTTGAGTAATCCAGTAGCTATTTTAAAAATAGGAGAAGCTCGGAAGAATGACTGTTTACTACCATCATGAAATAAAAAAAAAAAGTAAAAAAAAAAACATGATTTGTAAATTGTTGAAGGAGAAAAAACCGATGACTGTAGACGTTGATGACCAAATGAAATAATTATAAATCGTTTTTACGAGGTTGTTTTTACGAAAGGAAACATATATTAATGTTAATTTGTTAACTGTGAATTTCTTAATAAATATTACTCAATATAATATAAAATTCAATATAAATCTTCAATATTCATATTAAAGATTTAATCAATATTTTAAATCTTGAAGATTCAAATTTTAAAAATCTATGGGTAAAATTGAAAGTTATCAAAATGTGTGTGCGTACGTGGACTTATTTATCCATGATTTATTTATCCATTAGTGAGTGTAGGTTCCGATTAGAACAGTGGTCGAATTTCCCCCTCTCCGAACGCACCGGTGCCGTTTTTACTCCGGGGAATTCATCCGAGTCGATACACATCGGGTTTCCATTTATACGTGACTGGAGAACCACCAGGTACTCCATCTCGTTTCTCGAATACGCATAACGACGCATATTTGCTTCTATCACTTCTATCAAGAGAATTTTACTCTCCTCCAAGTGCCATCACGATGAGCGAGTAAGAGAAAAATGGCTTAAAAAACGAAAGAGATGAGAAACGAGAGTAATTCTTGACTTGATTGAATTTCAATCGACAATTATACGTTGAGAAACACATTCTCCTTTACGACCTCTCTTTCTCTCCTTATTTAATTTTCTTTCCCTCTGTCTCTCTGTCTCTCTAAATCGATCATTTCCACCTATTTATCTGTGGCTCTTTGCAATTATCCCGGAATTTTTTCCTCGTCGATAATTCGCACAGTCGTAAAATCTAATTTCCAAAAACGAATAGAAAAAAATTAATAAATAAATAAAATGCATCCGCTCGAAGATTTACTACCGCGGGCTTCAACTTCAATTTTTATTCTTTCGTCGTAACCCTTGATATTGAGTCTTTATTTTCTTAATCCTTCGACCATACAACATTTTTTCAATGAGTAGAAAATAGGCCTAAAGAAAAATATTGCGTTGTGCGTCCGTAAGAAAAGATCTTCTCCTTTTCACAAATGTATTTTGTTAATTTATTTTTTTCTCGTCAAAGGTGTTGCTCGCATGCCCGAGCGTATTAAATAGTGTTATGGCATGAGACAGAGGAATTCACCATTTGGTATTCGCCAAAGGTAAATTCCAATGGTTAGCGAAGCTCTCCATTGTCCCTCTGACGCAATTAGCATGCCCAACAGCTATTTTTCTTCCTACCTTCCCCTCTCACTCTCCTCCTCTTCGTTCTTCTTCGCTACGGCCATTTTTTTCTCCTCTTTATTTCCTTGTCTTCTTTTTTCTTCTTCTTCTTCTTCTTCTTGCTAATACTTTTGCCTTTGCATCTTATCCTATTTTTTGTTTCAAAATTAATGCTTGGTTTTGTTTTTGTCTCTTTTTCTCCACTCCCTTTCTTCTCTGTTTGTCTCTTTCTATTTTTTCCCCTTTTTCCCTTCTTCCCTCCCTTCTCCTCGATTTCCTCTTCCTGCTCTTTCTATTCTTCTTACTTCTACTTTTCTCCCTCTCTGAATCCTTCCTTTTCTCGCTTTTTTCGTCTTGAATAAGTGTCGACAACTCCGAAGGGTGTGAATACATTAAAACATACATACTTATAGAAGAAAGCAGTACATGATCCAAGAGACAAAATTAACACGAGGCTGCGTCACGAGACTCGATGAATCCTTATAACGTTTCTTCCTCTCATTCTTTTCCTACCGCACATGCCCAATTTCTCTTCACCTTGAGCAACATACACGTGTTGTATAATCTCAAGGATCCCTTTATTTGAACCGGTGTATGAATACAAGCCAAGGAAAAGGGGCAAAAATATATTCCGATCAAAATTTTGTTTAGTCTCGTATTATTCATGTACTTACCGCATCGTTCGGATCGTTGATTGGGATAGTCTTTAATTTGAGAAACGAAAGGTTCAAAGTTAGTAGAACGAGTTTATTTTATGTTAATCGCGTAATTCGTTGTTGATTTCCTGATGTCTCGAGGGGATGTTATTGCGGGCATTTGATGGTATCATAACTGGAATTTAGCGATATGAATCTTCTCAAGAACGATTTCAACTGAAACTATCTATGGCAGCTGTTTAAGGCTCTCGAAGATGGTTTGTGGACTGAAATATTTAAGATTGAATGAATCGGATCTCGAGTGTTCAAAGTATAACTTTCGCAATTTATATTTTATTCCAGCACGTCCGGACCGGCCCATCAAGAATAATATAATAAAAAAAAAGAAGCAAAAAGAGAGAGAGAACAAGGTAGAAAGGGATATGAGCGTGCAAACGCCTCTACAGCCTATTCTCACAATGACGTATTTGTGTGTTTGTGTGTGGGTGGGTGTAGAAATTTTCCAAACCAAGACTCGATGTTTCTAGTTGGAGTGCACCTCTAGATGTATGTAAGCCTTTAAGTAAGAGATTGGTCTCGTTCTACGGCGTATGTGCACCGACTTGTAAAATTTGATCTCGGGAGGCAAGGAGTTTTGTGAAAACTACTTGGTGGACGGACTGAGAGGATGGATCTCGTCGGAGTTTTGTAAAAATTTAGACTGACTTGACTGACGCTCCGACTCGTGTATTTATATTCTGAGAAATGCGATTCCAGCGTCTTTTTTTCTTCTTAACGTCAAACGTGTGTGTGTTGTAAGTATAAACTGCTCAATAGAAAAGAAGAGGGCGGGTGATTCGGACATTATCGCCACAGAGGTGTTATTCTTCCGTTCGTTATATGTTGCTGAAAGGAATGACTACATTTCTTTTTTTTTTACATTTCTGAATATTCTAAGGACCATAATCAAAAAATTGCAAAAAAAATGGTGGGACAACGTATGCCCCACCATACTTCAAAAGGATAATCCCTTCGCATAACGAAAGTGTCCGCAGTGGCTGACATAATCCGATGAATGAACCGGTTGAGGACAGAGAAGAAAAATCGAAAAGAAAATACAGAAAATAAAAAAAGCAGAATAAAAATAAATAAATGTGATGGAGAGAACGAGAATAACAAGAAATAAACATAAATCAACCGCCCATCTCATCCAAGATATTCGTTCTTTGTGTGAATAAATATATATTCATCATTAAATCTGTTCCGCAAAAAAACTTGCAATCTTATGAAAGGCTTTAATATTCAATGCTCGAATAAACAATTCGTAGGATTATTGGGCTTCTTCGGACTGCCTCGTTTCCTCACACTCCTTCAGAAATTCTTGCACCAAAACGATAAAATTCGTTTTACCTTTTTTTGGGAGGCTCGAAAACGATAATTATCACGAGAAAGATCTCAGCAGGAGTATCTTCCTCCTCTTCCTGCCGTCAGGCACAATATCTAGGTGCAAATATAAATTGACTTGGCTCGTAGGCAAAAGGTCGTAACTTTTTAAACCGTATCTCGAGCTTTGCACCTTTTTATTACCTGTACTATAACTATATTTTTAAGCTTTAGAACGAAAACTTATTTTTTTGAAATTTCGAAAATTGTTCTCGTTTCATAGCAGATAGATCTTTTCCGAGCTTGTAAATTTGAAGGTTTCAATTTTTCGTCGATGCAAAGATCGATGTCTTATTTCTTAAAGAAATTCACTTGGATTCAATTTTGTTTTCCATTAGTTTCGAACGAGGAACTATGTGTAAATAGTGTCAGGTCATTATCGTGTCAATGTAAACACACGAAGAAAACATTCGATTCACGTTATTTATCCAAGAAATGAGCCTTCGCCGTTTCTCATCGTTTATTCACGCGCATAAACCGATCGAAACGGTAATTATACTACAACCTTTTTCCGTTTTACCGTTAAACGCGTTATAAAAATCCTTTCGATTCTTGACCATAAAATGAGATTTCTTTGTTTCCGTTTGTTTGGTCTCCTCGAGAGTCACGAGTTTTTATTTTAACTGAGATAAAAACAACAACCGATAAAGAGAATGTCGATCGCAGATGAAACAAGTACACGCTTTTTTACACCTGCAACTATTCGAAGGTTCATCTTTACCTGCAGGTGTTTCCGCTCAACCGTTATTTACCGAGTAATAAATTTCACAAAGAATAATTTAACATTTACTGACATCCTAGATGAAAAAAAAAGACAAGTACAATAACTACCCATTTACGTCACTCTTTGTTCCGTACTAAATTATCAATTAATAATAAACAATATGAAAAATTGATTCTTACAGTACTATTTTCGTTTTATTTCGTCAAATCATTCAATAAATAATTATTACTCAGTAATTATTCAATTAAAATCATTCGTTAAACAAATAATACTCAGTAATTATCAAATTATTCAACAAAAAATATCAAAAATGCTCTAAAAGGATTTTTTTTTCGTTTTATTCTCAAAATTGAATTTAACTCGGTATTCAAATTCAAAAAATGGATTTTATAATATTGAAGATATTGTGCTAATTTAAATTATTTTAAACATTTGAAATTATTTTGAAAAAAATCGTTATTGTTTAACCACTGATACGGCTTCATTTTTTATTGTAGATGAAATTTTAAAATTACTAAGTTCACGAATTATTTAGTCTCGATGGCAGTTCATCTGAATGAATGATCCGATGATTATAGTGAACAGATCCGAATGAGCTTTGTAATATTTTATTCCCTCTCTTCTCTCTCTCTCTCTCTCTCTCTCTCCCCCTCCCTCTCTCTCTCTATCTCTCTCCCCTCCCTCCCTCCCTCCCTCCCTCCCTCCCTCCCTCCCTCCCTCTCTCTCTCTCTCTCTCTCTCTCTCTCTCTCTCTCTCTCTCTCTCTCTCTCTCTCTCTCTCTCTCTCTCTCTCTCTCTCTCTCTCTCTCTCTCTCTCTCTCTCTCTCGCTCTATCTTTTTCTTTGAGCTCCCGCTGATCAAACGAACATATGGGTCCATAACGATCGTTCTCATGTACAATTGTAAAACGCGGATGAGCCTTTTAAGGGGATATAGGATCGTAACTGTCGTGTCGAGAGTCACTTAAATAGTATAGCGTTCCACACATTTAGTATACCCTCAAGCAGTAGTATAATAGCAGTAAATGGCAAACTTAGGAAAAAGCAAGTAGTCGGCTGCATACACCCGTGGAAATACATTTATTTATTTTTATTTTTTTTTTGCATTGAACGATTTTTTTAAATTTTTTCATATTTAATAGTATTTTTCCTCGCATTTACCAAAATGTTTGTCTTATTTCACGAACTAATTACGAGCAATTTTTGATATTTTCTAAACATTTATTTAATTGTTTGTTTTTCGATTTTTGTATCAATGATCTTGAAAAGTATTTTTTTATAAATTGAATTCCGAAACATTGAGGAAAAAAGTACGAAACTCTTTCACTTTTACCGCGCAGCGAAAGTTACCATGGCTTACAATTAAACGGGACGACTTTTTGTTTACCGTCTAATTATCCCGATTCCTGCTCAACGACAAGTACATAGATCTTATGTCGTTTTTTTTTCTTCTCCCGACCAATCTTACTATAATTAAAAAATAATGGACAACTTTTCCGAGACGCTCTGCACGTTTTTATAAAACTTCATTATTATTATTATTTGAACTGGTGATCGTAGTTTAGTGACAACTAATGTCTCGTATTCGTGACATTCGTTTCTTTTTTGCTCACTCTAAGCCGCATCAGAAAAGTCTCTCTCGGTACTTCCGGAACTCCTTTTATGCGCAGAATAAAGTCATGTTAAATGTTCACGACGTTCCCCTCTTTTGACTCCAATGTTGTCTCGGCTGTCACCGGAAATAAGTTACGGAGTGTCAAGAGCGCCGGAATAACGAGTCGAGTCTCGACTTTTCCTTCGTGTATTTATAAATGCCGAGAAATTATTGATAGTCTCAACTGGAAAATAAGAAATTCGTTATACAACTAAATCGCAGGATTTTTGCTTCGATGTTTTGTAAGCTTCTTCTAACGTTATGGTAAACTTATTATTTTTTTTTTGTAATATTCTCACGGATGCGATTAATTTTTCAAGGACTATTTATTTTTTGAGATATTATTAAGGACATAGTAAAATTTTCTGACGGATGAGAGTAGACGGAATAAAATAGAAATAAAGACAACTTGACTTTCAAATGAACTTTTCTCAAAGTACTCAAGACGAAACGTTATGTTCGCCATATTCGTAACAACAGGCAATGTCTAACTACGACGAGGATGGAATAGCTCCATGATTTATGTAATAGATGCATATACGAGGCGAGTTTCGTGCAAGAGAAGAGTCGACCACCATGGCTGAACAATTCCCCCCGTGTTCTGCTCCCTCTTCTGTCATATATATACTCCTTCCTTTTTTTCGTCGCTCCCCCCTCTCTCTCTCCCCCCTCCCCCCCCTCGCTCTCCCACCCCCTCTCCCTCTCTCTGTTTCCCCCTCTCCCCCTCTCTCTCTCCCCCTCTCTCCCCCCCTCTCCCTCCCCCTCTCCCTCTCTCTGTTCCCCCCCCTCTCTCTCTTTCTCCCCCTCTCCCCCTCTCCCTCTCTCTCCCTCCCCCTCCCTCCATCCCTCCCTCCCCCTCCCCCCCACCCTCTCCCCCCCCTTCTCTCTCTCTCTCTCTCTCTCTCTCTCTCTCTCTCTCTCTCTCTCTCTCTCTCTCTCTCTCTCTCTCTCTCTCTCTCTCTCTCTCTCTCTCTCTCTCTCTCTCTCTCTCTCTCTCTCTCTCTCTCTCTCTCTCTCTCCCTCTCTCTCTCCCCCCCCCCCCCTCTCTCTCTCTCTCTTGTATGTATCTTATCTTATTTTACATTTATTTGTGATATTGTATTTATTTTATCTTATCTTACATTATATTTCATTATATTATTATTTTCACTTTGTATATTATTGTAAACAATCAGAGAGTTTTAAATGGGCTGTGTTATTTACTGCGATATCAAACACTGTACAGATTGTCAGCTAGCGCTTGTATACAGAGTAATATGTATTATAATTACCCCCATGGTTTTCCAGGGGCACATAATAAATATCAATCAATCAATCAATCTCTCTCTCTTTCTCTCTCTCTCTTTTTCGCCATGTATTTGCACAAGTCTTTTGCCTTGGTCGGATCTCCTTTATGTTCCCGCGCAAAAAAAATAGTCTTACCGAGACGTTCGCTTGGAGTCCGACTGGGATGTCTTGCGCCGGGATCTCGCATAATCCCGTATGCAAGACTTTTCTGATTGGTTTCGAAAGTCTCACCAAGACTCTTTCCAAGACTTTTCCAAATTCTTTTCGAGAGTTTCGCCTAGACTCTTTCCGAGATTTTCGGAAATTTTTTTCGAAAGCCTCGTCGAAACTCTTTCCAAGACCATCCGAAAATATATTTGAAAGTCTCGCCGAGACTCTTTCCAAGACTTTTATGATTTATTAACGAGTCTCACCAACACTCTTTCCAAGACTTTTTCAAATTCTTTTTCGACAATGCCGCCGGGACTCTTTCCGAGACCCTCCTAAATTCTTTTTGATAGTAGATACTTTCTATCTAGTTACGAATCTTGAATAGAAAAATCTATCCGAGATTCATGGGGCGATTTTTTTGGGAATCGCTGCGATATATTGCATAGTCTAAACACAGTTTAATGATTAAGAGATAGAAAAAACATCTGATTCTTTTTCAAGCAAGACAAAATGTTAGTATTGATCGGAATAAGATCAAACAACGCGATGAGTGACGCCATTTTTTATATCAAGATAAAACTCCAACTGGACTATACAAGAATCCCGGCCGGAAAAACAAAAGTTTATAGAGCTTCCAATTTTACTCGACAGGTGGCCTTCTTTCGCGTCCACGGATAGTCCGCCCGATTTTTATATAGTCTCGTCGGGATTTCAACTCAATATTATCAAATCACAGGCTATGGTCTGTTTTCAAAGACCAAAGTTGTTGGAAC
Source organism: Rhimphoctona megacephalus (assembly GCA_963989365.1). Classification (NCBI taxonomy): domain Eukaryota; kingdom Metazoa; phylum Arthropoda; class Insecta; order Hymenoptera; family Ichneumonidae; genus Rhimphoctona; species Rhimphoctona megacephalus. Next base: position 22,003,229 of record OZ022422.1, read on the forward strand.
CATTGCACATTTCACTTTGTCTTGCCTAAGGCCTTGGAATGATTGAAAAAAAAAATTTCACATCTAATGTCATTCATTATCACCATCAATAAATGTAAAGAGAACAAAAAAGTTCTAAAAAATCTTGGAAACAGTTTCGGCGAGACTCCCAAAAAAAAGGTTTTAAAAAATATTGGAAAGAGTCTTGACGAGACTCTCGAAAAGAATTTCGAAAAGTCTTGGAAAGAGTCTCAGCGAGACTCTCGAAAAGTCTTGGAAATAGTCTCAGTGAGACTCTCAAAACCAATCAGAAAAGTCGTGCATACGGGACTATGCGAGATCCCGGCAAGACATCCCAACCAGACTCCAAGCAAGCGTCTCGGCAAGACTATTTTTTTTGCGCGGGTTCCCTCGAAATATAATTTTTATCGTCATACCATTTTATATTTTACTTATTGCTATGATGGTTGGTCACTTTATTCCATATTTGATTATCTATTTTTTCCACTTTATGCATCCAAAAATTTGATTTATCGCTTTATTTGATGTTTTCTTTCAAATTTTCTTTATTTTTTAATAATAAATGTAAAAACGATTATTTTTCTAGACTGGAGTGACTTCTCTTCAGAGGGCAGCTGCTGAGGGCCATCTTGACGTCATCGAACTGCTCCTGAAGCACGGTGCCGATGTTGGACGTCAAGACACCGTGGTGAGTGAAAATAGGTATTTTACCTCTCCACATCGCGACGTGAGAAGAAGAAATCCATTTACCGCCAAATAAATAATCTTATCGAATAATACATATTGATATAAACATTGATTATTAAATTTAGAAAAAGTAAATAATAAAATTGCTGAATTATAAAAGGCGTAATGGAATACTGAAATAGATCAAACACTTCCATTGAATAAATGGTAAATGTAACCAATTATTAAACACACAATTGTTTATTAGCATCGTAATTATCAAAAATTGTAACATTATCTGTTTTTAATATCGTTGATTTTTATTTTATTTTATTTTATTTTTTATTTATTAGAGTTTCAGCGTATCCCCTTTCCGGGTTTTACGAGCCCATCTCATCGCTTTAACATTGCAGTTGGTTAACGCCACCGGAAGCTTAGAAAAAGTGCCTCCCCCTCAGCTATCGATGCGCGAGTCGATGCATGGCTAAGCACCCACATGAAAGTATTAACTCCGCCCGAAATAATTAAACTTGAATAAAAATCACTACAGCGGCACACCGCGCGTGTGCCTCCCTCCATTTTATTGGTCCCTCATCATGAATTAGACTCGCCATTCAAAGATTTCAATACGATATGATTATTCTAAAGAAATAATATAAAAATCGGCACAAAATTTATGCCGAGTATTAATAAATCTTGCTATTTTTATTGGGCATTGACATATATACTGACTGGAGATCCTTTCAACCCTTTACGATCACTCTTATCTTGTGAATTATATTTGTTTCGGGCCATCGTAAAAAAAAGATTATTTTTATTTGTTGAATCTTTTTATTGGCGAGAATATATGCGGGACCGCGCGAACTCGGCCCACCCTGCTCGTATACATTCATGTATATCGCTATGTAATACATTTAATGACCTTTACTCTTATATAAAAGACGCACGCGTGTATACGATTCGATGCGAATATACAAAAAGACCGAGACTCTGTGAAAAATATAAACTCATTCATTTGCTACGTTGAGGAAATGAAGATACGAGAGACGTTGATAAGGACGGGATGTTTGTCTGATGCACCATTGAGCGTTGAAAATGGTTCTTTTTCTTCCTGTTTTTTAATTTTTTTATTTTTTTAATTTTTTTTATTTTTAATTATATTGACGGTCTCCTGTAAGTTGCAATTATTAGCCGACAGCGAATTTGAAATCTTCTTATTTCTACGGTTTTTTCGAGATCCAAATTTTCGACTACTACATTTTTCCATGAGAAATTTGAATTATCAAGATGAAATTCTTTTGTTGGTTTAGACGTTTTTAATATTTCTTAAGTGTGCAAATAAATTCATCAATCCGAAAGAGAGCTAAATTTTCTTATAGTTACGTAAACTTTCACTCGCCGACATTTTTTCTTGTTTTATCAACCCGTGCTCGTACATGGCAAAAGGAAATCTCGCGCTCAGGAAAGAGAGTGAGAGAAGGAGAGAGAGAAAAAGAGAGAGAGAGAGAGAGAGAGAGAGAGAGAGAGAGAGAGAGAGAGAGAGAGAGAGAGAGAGAGAGAGAGAGACGACATTAAATGAATTCAATTACCCGGAGATTCGAGAGTACCCTTTAGGGCGAAGAAAGCAGTTAACCTCGTTTCGACGCCATCACAAATAACTATATATCATTAACCCGTCAGTAGTCGCGCTATGAGACTTTTTTTCACATTTATATTAAAACGATGATTACTCGAAAATTTCAAATGGCATAAGCATTTGAAATTTTTTCTATCTTCACCAAATTTATTCTTCTGTATGATAGAAGAGTTAAAAAATTTTTTTGAATTTTTGTTTTTTAATTATTTTATTTATTATTTTTTAGTGTTTATTCATATCAATTATCGTTGTTTTAATTGTTTTTTTTTTTTTTTTTCAAATAAAAATATTTAATAGCCACAATCACTGTAGCGAAATTGTTTTCAAGCTCCTATTTATTAAATTAAGCACTTGAAGCTATAAATGTGAGAAAATCTCTCATCGTGCGCCCAATGTTAAAAGTGTACGTTGCATTCTTAACCCGCCTGCTGACGGGTTAAGAATGCAACGTACGTGAACATGATTTTTTTGTTGCACCTGCCGCAAGCGCCTTTCTTTTGTTGTGCATACAACGAGCGAATAATCTCGGTATTATTAAATTCATATTTTATTCGAGTTTATTCAATGCTCCTGAATTCAATGAAATTCTCAAACATTTTATCACACCACACATTGAATTTTCACCGTGTATTTTAGAACATTAAACTAACATAAAAAGCATATGCAACAAAAAAAAACACAAGAAATGAAAAATCGACGGCAAAATCACTCGTGAGTGATTTTTGTACTGTTGTCTCATTCTTTCGTTCTTTTCTCGAACATGGAACTCACTGGTCCAACGGGATTTCACTGTAACAGCGAGTGAAAGAAAAAAGAGCGACAAAAGAATCGAAGGAGTTTATATGTATATACGCACTCTTATAGACTTTATGGCGGATGTACACATGCCCGGTTGTCCATCTTGTGTCTTTTGTACAACCCTCGGCAATATTACACGAAAGTTCTGTCTCTTTTTTTGCCTTTTCCTTTTTTCCCCCTTCTCTTTCTCCTGCTCTATCTCTCTCACTCTCTTGCTTTCTTTTTCCTTAGAGACGACCCGAGCAACACATCGTGTGTGTCATTTGTCACATTTACAACGACTTAAGGTCTATGAGAAGTGCTAGTGTATATATTGAAATAAAAAGACCGAGCAAGCCCCAGAGATGAGAAAATAAGAGACTCGAAGAATTCGATATCGAAGAAAATCAATGAAGAAAGAGGAAAAAACAATGGAAAAATGAAGGGAGAAACAGAGAGAGGGAGAAAGAGACCAGCAGATATTTTCTGTCATCGATCGATGTGTGGTGTCTGCAAAATGGGAATCGATTATCAACGACGCCAAGAGAAAACAAGTTCGAAGCATTCGCTTCTGCTGTCTTTTCTCGTATAGCAAATGTTGATCTAGCTCAATGTGTAAAATCCCAACCTCGAGGCAAAAAGAGAGAGATGAAGGAAATCACGAGCCAGAACTCCCGGATTTTATTTCAACGATCTCAACGCACACGATCCACTTCGAACTCGTCCTATCTAAACACACATTTTTTTTTACTCTGCACAAGAATGTTCATACTACTAATGTATACAGTATTCTCTATATTTGTCTATAAATACAAACATGTATAGATAGATGTAGAGAATTCATCATGGGAATGACACTTGGGAATTGTCATAAAAGGCAAACGATCATCAAGTGTCTCACCGATCGATAACACTCGCAAAGATCGTAAATCTTTCTTTCTCGATTTATCGACAAATTTCCTATTTTCCAACGATCAATTGATTTTTTTTCTCCATCTCTTTATGATTTTCTTTTCCTCTTTTTTGTAAAACACAGTCGCAGATATTTTTTTTTACATTAATTCCACGATTGAACGAAACTCAAGTTCTTGTATGTATGCACTCCGATCCCTCGTAACGTTTGCCATGGCTTAGTGTTTGCTTTCACATGCAGAAGCACAATAAAATCTCGATTCAATATTTACAGAACTTGTCCATTTTTTTTTTTTATCCTCTCGCATTACGAGAATCGAAGAGAACGCTTTTGTGGGCTTGTATGCGCAGGAGATATATAGATGTTTAGATTTATTAGTCTGGCTGGAGGCTGGGCCGAGAACTATCCTGGGATTGTTGCGTAATTTCGAAAGATGGTGATGTATACTTATTTAAAAGGCTTGTAGGGCTCGACGTACTCGGTCTAGATGGATGGAAATCTTTGCGATACATATACAGGGTGCCCCGTGTGAAGTTTCACAGGCAAATCACACTTTGGTGTAATTTGAAGCTCGAAGAAATCGGTTATTTCCAGACGTCCAACTTTGAAAAGAATAAAAAAACAAGCTTAGCCCATTATTGCTATTTTTCTACGTGGCCTAAGACTTTTTTTTATTCTAATCGGTGAAACGGTGACGAAAATGGTCACTTAAAAAATTCTGAACTGGCAGAGTGACCGATCCAAACCATTAAACAATTTTGACTGACGGAATATTTTTTTACTGTAAAATGTGTGCGTTTTTTTTTTTTTCAATATGATAATATAGAGTGTAACTTGATCTGGAACCCCGTGTATAAACGTACTATGTACATAGTGGATTTGTAAAATACAGAGGGAGAGTGATGTAAATCAACTGTGACGAGGATGGAAATTGTTTCGCTCGCGTCACGAGCGAGGGACATTGTATGTACAAGCGCGCTCATAATTCATGCGAGAATGTGATAGTATATTTGCCATTTATGTTAGAGACAAGGAAGATAGGCAATTTTCACCTATCGCACAAACTGTCATAAACAAAAATTTGTTTAATTTACACAAATATTATCAATAGTAAACGAAATAAGTGAAAAACGAATCTAGAAATAATAAAAGTCAAATTTTTCAAAAACAAAATTTCCATCAACAGTGACATTCAATTTCATTCGGTAATGATAAATAGAAAGTGAAGTAAACATTTTTCGGTGTGGTTCAAGTGGACGGTTATCGCAGAAGGTTTACTTGGAACGAGCCTGTAAACACTAGAGAACGCGACGTTGCTGGGCGAGAATTTTCATATAAACAATTGGACAAAGAACAAGCTTAGACCGAGGCAAGGGATTCGGGACTGAGGACAGTCCTTACTTGACCTTTGATGAGAACACATCCTCGAACCTCAATTCATCTCTCGACGTTTCTTTATATTATTATATTCGTCCAAGATATTATATTCATATCTATTATTCGGTTAAGAGACAAAATATTGGGTTGGCAACTAAGTCTTGACTCACTTTTTTTTAAATCTCCCTTTTTTTATTCTAGAACATTCTAGAAAATTTCCATAACTGACAACTGCTAGAATGTTCTAGAAGCTTTCGCACGGTGGGTATAAAAGCCCGGCTCCGGTCGTCTGCGGGAGTCTAATTCTCGACATGGACGAGCGCGCTATTCGAGGTGTAATATATTTCGAGTTTCGGCGTGACAGCAGTACGAGGCAGGCAACGACCAATATCAACGTTGCTCTCGGAGAGGCCACCGTAACACAATCGATAGTGAGCCGCTGATTCCGTCGCTTCGCTTCCGGAGATACGAGCCTGAATGATCGAGAACGCTTCGGTCGACCTATTGAATTGGAAGACGACGCCATATTAAAAAAGCTGGAGAAGCACCCAAATGCTACCACTCGGAAATTGGCGCAGGCACTCGGCTATAGTCATACAGCGATCGAGAACCGGCTGCATATTCTCGGCTATCGACGAGTACTGGCGAGATGGACACCTCATCAGTCGAGGGATGCCAATCGGGCTGTCCGAGTGTCCATCTGCCAGTCGTTGCTCCTGCAGCCGAAACGCAAGGAATTTCTTGGCAGTTTAGTGACTGGAGACGAGAGTTACATCCTCTACGAAAACAATGAACGGAAGGCCTATTGGCTGCCGCGCGAAATAGAACCGCCAGCTCAGCCCAAACCAGAGACCCACGAACGAAAGGTTTTGCTGTGTTGCTGGTGGGATGCACGCGGAATGATATATTACGAACTACTCCCTGGACAACAGACGGCGACCGCCAACGTACATGTCGAACAGCTTCGCAAATTGGCTGGTGCAATGCGAGCAAAGAGGAGAAGAGTGACAAAGGTACACTTATTGCACGACAACGCTCGGCCCCACGTTGCTTCAATCAACCGCCAGCTACTGGAAGAGTTTGGTTGGACCACGGTTCCACACCCGCCGTATTCCCCGGACTTGGCACCTTCGGATTATCACCTGTTCCGAGGCCTTAAAACTTTCCTGCGTCATCAACGCTTCAGAGACTTTGACCATGTCGAAAACGCAATCTCGGAATTTTTCGAGCAGCAACGCGCTAAGTTTTGGAAGCGGGGCATTCGGTCCTTGCCCATTAGATGGACGCAAGTCATAGACACGGCTGGTGATTATATTGTAGATTGACATGTTTAAATAAAGAACAAAATTATAAATATATCTGAAGTGAGTCAGAACTTAGTTGCCTACCCAATATATACTTACTGTCAGTTTTTATAAATCGTATCAAAAGTAAAAATTATTTTACTACAAAATAAACTTAAGAATGCTGTGACGAAATCATTCGACTCGGAAAATGTCAGTTCGGTACAAATGGTCACGAGAATAAAAAAGCACGCGATTGTGCAGGGTAAAAAAATAAGTAATATTACCAAAGCAAAATTACCATATACACCGTATGTACACTTGGTACGGTATAATCGAATAAAAAAATGTACTTATATCCCTTGAATTTTGTATATATATGTATACTAGAAAAAGGGCTATTTTACTCTCGTAAAACGTTGATCCGTGACGAAGCTTGAAATTACTAGCTCGTAAAAGACTACTCGGACTTTATATAGCTTCGAGTATTTTTTTATTTTTTTTTTTATTTTTTGCTCCTTTCAAATATACCTGGCAAACGTTTCCACCATGGTTGTTCACCTCACTTTGCTCTCATTTCAATTAGCTTACACTTAGAACAAAATATTCTCTCCAATTTTATTCCCTTTGCTATTATAAAATGCCAAACGTTGTTATTCAACATTTACCTCGTGAATAGCTGAAATATTTGCACTGCAGCAGAGAAATTCAAGAGACTTCTATTCACAGGATTATTGGATTGAAATATTTCATCTGCTTATTATAAAGGACACTCATATTTCACTGTTTATTTTTACTTACCTTTGTGATCGTTTATGGAAAAATTAATATTAGAAAGTCTGTCGATTAGTGGAAATCAAATTGAAAATATCTTGCAGTTGCATCTTTGAAGACCTATATAAAACAAGTTATTATAAAATTCACACTAATGTGGAATAGTTTACTTGTATAAAAATGCAATTTTTTTTTATATTAATAAAAGCTTCAGCCATTTCGTCGAAAGTTCTTTCCTCGCCGAAATTTTTCGGCTTCGCTATTATTTTCCCTTCTGGATTATGGACTGTATCCATGCTTTGAATCCAACTACGTGAGATTCCTAATGGAGTTGACGTTCATCCAGGTATGGTACCAATGTGAATTCACTATGGGCACCTCGCCATTATGTGACTTTTCTATCTTTCTCTTTCTCTCTCTCTCTCTCTCTCTCTCTCACACACACACACACACACACACACACACACGCGCGCGCGCGCGCGCGCACACACTGAATCGTCCTTCCTTCGAAGGAACGTGAGCTAGTAGTATAATGTGTATATGCAGTTTGAAAGAGAGACCAAAGAACGCATAATACAAGATTTCTGCATTCGTTTTTGTTCCATTTGAATATTGGTCATGGAATCAAATGAACATAAACTCGTCTCGTTTATTTATACATATGAATGAATTTAATCATTATATTTATTCAAATCGAGTTCACTAAAAAACCATAATTAGGAAATTGATCAAAATAAACATTTAATTATGATTTCATAATTTTTCATATTCGAGTGTAACGACCACTATTTATTATAATAACGAATATTGATTATCTCTAATTTAGATTTTTATTGTCGTCGTTTTATTTGATTGCCGATTGATTGGCTGTTGAAAACGTTGAAATTTTAGCTATATTCTATCCAAAATTTTTGACGGCATATCCTATTCAATTCTTATCGCTTAAGGAGGTTAGGATCAACATCACACTTTTCCTCCAATTATCATTTGAATGTACGATTTCGATCCTCACCTTCTCCCTTGACAGATAAATCAAACTGTGCATGAAAAACTGACTGACCATGCACTATTTACTACGCGCGCGCGCGAGATACGTGCGTATATGTGTCTATGTAGCCTCTTGCAAACGGTGTTATAATTCGTGATAAATGCGAGTTTACGAGTTTAAAGAAGTTCTGCTCCTGGATCCGCAAGCCGACACTGCTGTCGTTCGGACGTGCTATATATTTATCGTTGAAATTCAAATATTCACCATTTTCCTGTGAAGTGAAAATTTCTTGTTATAATCTCGATTATTTCATCTACTCTGCACATTTCTGCCAGTTAAATTATTTTTAGTCTCAATATATAGGGACAAATTATAAAAAGCAATCAAAAATAAAGATAAAATGTATAAATACGATTCACAAATACAATTATAAAACGAGTTTCAGTCCATATCATAGTTTGGGCTGATATTCTTCAATAAAAATAAAATAATAATAATAATAAATAAGAAATAAATAAATAAATAAAAGAGAAAGATAAAGTCATCAACACTTAATAAAAATAAAAAGTTATCTACTCCCATAATTAAAAATCTAAGTCAAAAATCAATAATCTAAGTTAATAATATATAAATATAGATATAACACAAAAATCATTTAAAAAAAATAAATAGTAATAACAATAATAAAAAAAAATAAAAATAAAATAAATTTAAAAAAACGGTTTCCTGTGCATTTCATCATCCTCGGATCGAATCACGACATTACAAGGTCCCTCTATCCTTACTCACAACTAGGTAAGCTCGTTTTTGATTAATTCTATTTTTTTTGTCTCTTCAAGTCATCTCTACTCTATACGGTTAGCTGGGGAAGTACTTAGCACTATTAAGCAGGCTACAAAAAAAATTCATTAGAAATAGTTGCAATATATATATAAGCAGAGGAAGGGTAGAGAGGGGAAACAACAAAAAAAAAAACAAAAAAATCAATACTCTATTATTACAATCAAAAAATGAATTTAATTTTCACAATTTAGCTAATCTCTAACGGTCCACATTCTTGAATTGTATCAAGCTTTCCCGCCATTACTCCAGTGATACCAACCGTACATGTGCTCAAATGAAGGGCTCAACATAAAAGAAAAAAAAAATATTTAAAATAAAAAACATAAAGAGGGAAATAGCCAGTAAGAAGGAAGAGAAAGAAGAAAGGAATTCCTAAATTGATGTGGCACATGTCCTCTTAAGGGCGATAACCAATAAGGAGAAAAAGAAGGAGAAACAGAAGTTCTGCTTCTATTTTAAGGGACGCGCGGAGCACCGAGAGTCCCTATGCTTATACACAGGCTAGCCGCACTGCTGCCAACCTGATTTTTATATCTTTCTCTCTCTCTCTCTTTCTTCTTTCTGTCTCTCTTTTCTGCTCTGCGAAGTTGCCGCTCCAAAGGCTTGTGCGGCCATATTCCAAGGAATTCGACAAATTTTCATAAATTAATTCGTTATATCTCATGACATGTAAATCAGATCTATTTTTTTCTATGTCACTGTAATATAAAAGTCTGTATTTGATCCAATTTTCAATGAGCCACCACCTTTTTAACTATACGATATTAAGTCATTTCTCACGTCAAAACAGTACGTGCCATAAGGCTCTGTGCAATTTGGAGGTAACTCTACGATTTTCTATCTCAGAAAGTAGGTGGTCAACCTTGTTTGAATTTTGCAGGTAGTACACGCAGAATATATTTCCGAAAGAGCTATTAAAATTTCAAAGACCTGCCATCTTTTTGAGATTCGAGCAGGACTCCCTTAAATACGAGAGTACGAGTTCAGCTCTTTCGTACCTAATCTCTGTCGGATTCAATGTTTTAGTTAATGCGTATAATAATATCTGCACGAGTATAGATCACAATAAAAAGTTTCATGTAATTCATTTCATTATCTGGCATAAAGTTTTTTTTTTCTTGAGGATGAACTAATGTGTACAGATTATTTGCTATTTTTTCTAAGAGGGCATGGTACAATTACCGGAGAAATGATGGAGATAATGCGCGTTTTCAATATTAATAAATTTTGGATAAAAGTAATCTTTTTAATTGACAACAATTTTAAAAAAGTAATACGTCCAACCACTCAGTCGGGTGAGCAAGTTTCGATAAATTATTCACAGTTATATTAGCAAGACTACACGTCGAAGAAGTTCCATTTCTCTACTGAACCATAATTTCCTCGACTTTAATGACACGTTGTCAGCGTTACTTGCCACGAACGAGTGAGAGGGAAAGAAAGAGCCTCGAATGTCCCGGTGACTCGGCTAGAGATATCCTTCCTACATGTCGCATGTTACACTATGAAACTAGAAAAGGCGATAGAGAAGAAGGGGATAAAGGAGTAGGAGGAAGAAGCCTCAAAGCCCATCGTATAATACGATGCATGTATACACGTAACTTGGCAAGCTAACGTTCAATCCTCGTTTGTGAACTTCCATGGTGAATCTGGGGCATTCCATGCCAAATCGACCCACGTCGGACCCTTTAATTTTCTGATTTGGCTGAAAATTTTATGTATCGTAAGTCTTATTGAAAAAAGCTTTATTCAAATTTTTTTGTCCATCCACTTGTGAGATATGATTTTCTTTCAAAATTCGATGTTTTTAGGGTTCCGTACGTCCAAATGAAAAAAAAAAAACGGAACCCTTATAGGATCCCTCGTGTGTCTGTTTCTCCGTCCGTCTGTCACAGCCAATTTGCTTCGAATCTGCTGGACCGATTAAGTTGAAATTTAGTACACATATGAATTTCTGTGACCCAAACACGGACGGGTAACGTAAATAAATGAATTTTGAATATTGGGGTCACTTTTGGAGGGCAAATTAGAAAATAAAAAAAAAGTTTTGCAATCTGTACCGTGTGACATATCAAATGAAAGGACTTGTTGTGAGGGTCTCAAATATGTTTTTTTTTAATAATTTTAAAATAAATAGTTTTAAAGTTATTTAAGAAAATAGATGAAAATTGACCATTCCCCCTCTCCCCCTTATCTCCGAAACTACTGAGCCTAAAAATTTGAAAAAAATACAGAAAATAGTTCTTTACTTATAGATTACAGAAAAACGTATAAGAAGCTTATGGTCTTAAAATTTTTGGTTACCACAAACAAATTTGGGGCAGATTTAAAAAAAAAACATGGTAGATAACATATTAATCGTATCATCATATTCATCGAAAAATGGACCGCCGATTCAAACTTTTATTATTTTAGAAAAATGGAATTTTTACCGTACTTTTTGAAAAAGAGACGACAAAAATTATTGATATTTGTCTTCTATATTTTTTTTTCTCAATTTAAGGCAACAAATTATTGATTTCAAGATGTTAGCCCTTTTTATTTTTTTTTTCAAAAAATTCACAAAACAACTTTGATCAATGAAATGATTTTTGAGACTAGTCCCATCTTGGGCAGATTTTTCATTATATTTTTTTTTCTTATTTTGAAAAAATATTTCATTTTTTTTTCTTTAAAGAATTACAAAAAATGAAAGGGTTTGACGTGGATCGATTTGGCGTGGGATGCCCCATATATGGCTAAAACATGAAAAATACCATCGAGAACTACCGACAGTCTGATCGTTTCCCGGAGACATCGAACCCTGAATCAATCACAAGCTTTTCCTCCTACCCCCGCCCCCGTTACCAAAGATCTCACTGCCACTCGCCTCGTTAACGACTTGTTAACTTGTGAGAAAGGTATCGCGTGTACCTCATGTTATTCCTCTGAAGTTGCCATTTTTCGACCTGGAAAAAAATGTCTCGACCGGTAATCTCGATCTTGCCAATCATCGCCTCGATACGCTCCGTTTTATCAATAATTACCCAAATTTTAATTTGTGGCAATATTTATTTTTTAATTTTTCTTAAAATTTCAATTCTACCGTTTTGTTTGTTTTTATTCGTCCTTGATTTCGAAACATTTGAATATAAATTGTTATAATTATAAATATGTTTTTTTCAATATTTTTTTCTTTCCTTTTACTGACGAATTAGTTCTAATTGGAATGCATATTTATATATGATTGCATATAAATGTTTTCATAGAATTTCTCGCTCGTGACGAACGATTTTTACCATGAATATCAATCGGACGATATTCCGATAACACGAAGAGGGTCAAAAGTTTCAACCTTGCGACCTTCGTTCACGTTTATTGTAAGAAAAAAGAGTTATAACGGGAGCGTTGCACGAATCGAACAGAAAATAGAGAAAAAAGATTTACGTACACTTTTATATACTGAAACAACGATAATGATTTTCATTTATTTATAGGATTCGAGACACGAGAATGAGTAAATTTTATAAAATATTTGCTCTCTCTAGTTTTTCAACATTTTTTTCCATAGAGCGTATGTTTAATCATTACGATTTTACCTTGAATTTCCCATATGTGCAATATTTACACAAGAGAAGGAAAGAATAAAAAAAGAAAGCAAGTGCTCGGGAGTTATGAACCTCGCTGGTAGATCGAGCCTCTAGTTCTCTCGACACAGTACTTTGCGATATATATACGATAGAGTTTCACCACAGAGTTCAATTATATTAGTGTGCATGCGTATACACAAAGGGAAATATGTTACAGTATTATTTCTGAGAGACAAAATGTAAAAAAAAAAAACTGGCTTGGCTGCTCGTTAAGGTTTTAGTTCTCTTGTACGAACGAAACTTCACTATAATGCAATGGAAACTTGGCCTTCGATCTATATGCACGTGTCAGAGGCCTATTCGCATCTATTATACGATTCGTAGTGCGATAGATCGCCATACCTAACCTCACTTTTTTCTACTGCTTTTATTGATGGATAAAATTTAATTTTTCAACGAATTTTCAATAATAACATTAACGATTAAACATTTTTTGTAACAACTCGTCATGCATGTTACTAATGATGATTAAAAAAAAGGAAAAAAAATTTGTCAGAAGTGGGATTCGAACCCACGCCCTCAGAGAGGACCAGAAATCCCATCTGAACCCGTGTTTAACGGGCAAGGTCTCCTATACCTTGAGTCTGGCGCCTTAGACCGCTCGGCCATCCTGACAACTGAGAGATAAATCCTCAAAATAAATTACCTTTATAAAACCAAAAAAAAAAACAACGTGACTATACGAATATTGTCTATTTCAATTATCGTAAATACTTTTTTATTATTATTCTATACTTTCGAATTATTAATATTAATATCGATTGTCGCGAACAGTTTTGTTCAGAATCTCGTTTAATATTTATTAATTTTGATTTTTTTCTAAATAAATGTCTATTGTTAATAATTATCTTTCATATAGTTTTTTATTTTCTAATTAATTCAGTTCACGAATAACAACAAAATTTCCGTAAATTATCATTCGTTCGTATTTTATTGCTTAAAATTACAGCAGTAATATTAACATACAATGAAAATAAATAACAGTACTTGATAATTTATCAATTTATTATACGTGTCACGTCCGGAGGGGCGCGAAGGAAAATTTTGGGTGTTATTCGTGAACTGAATATGAAAAGCCCGAAAACCGTCATATTCGCGTATATAAGCGGGGTAGCGGCTCGACGACAAGTATTAAAAAAGAAAACTTGCGCGAGTCCTGCCGCACGCGCTTATATACCCGAATATGACGGTTTTCGGGCTTTTCATATTTTTTAAACTGCTCTCACGGCGGAACGGCTTGAATAAAAAATCTGAATGTAGGGGACGATTTTTTTTCGATTTTTCTCTTTCCATTGGTCTTTGTAAGTTGAATCCATCCACCCAATCTCGAGATATGATAATTTTGTGATTTAAAATCGAATGTTTGGGGAACTTCTGTCCCTGGGAGTCGGAAAGACGTAAGATGCGTTTGTTTACATTTGGACATACGTTCTTTGTGAGACTGGTAGACATTTGTCTACCCTGCAGTCGCCCAGTCCACACTGAACGAGGCTATCCCCACTTATTGCGCGCCGCTGACATGAGCGAGAGAGACAGCGCGCGAAGCCACGTCCCCTCTCTTCCCCCATAACGCGCGCTCTTTCTTTCTCGTTCAACAGGAACATATTATGTATAATGGTCATTTTATAACCAAGGTCACGATTTTTTAATCGCATCTGGCGTTCTTTTTTACTTTTTTTTTAAATGATAAAATATAGATATACTCCTAGGTGTATGGTGGGCGCGCACTGAAAGATCTCGAGAGGTCTTGCTTTATCTGGTTGCGACTGAGGAAAGGATGTTAAAGGTTGTAAATAAAGAGATCTAGGATTCTTTATACAATCTTTAATGAAAATAAAATGCTAGTAAAAATAAAATAAGAATAGGTAGAGAGATCTAGAATTCTGCATGTATTTTTTGTATAAAATAATGTTACTGAAATACAATTGACGAATACAAACTTGGTGTATAAAATATTAAGTACTTACTTGATCTTTGTCGAGTTATATGAAAATGATTACAAAATATTCTAAGTCCGAATCTTGAATTTAATGAAATAATCGGAAAATATTCTAAGTCCAAATCTTGAATTTAATACTAATGGGTTTGGTCGGGAAGCAGATTTCGAAATAAAGTCACAGACACAGTTTAAGCAGAGCAATTATTATTTTATTATTTAACGTCTTAACTGGATGTGAGCTGTCGAAGAACTGAACAACGGAATGATCAAAAGTATGACTCAAACTCATAGAACGAAAACGGTCCTATGCCTCGATGTCTTATTACCTTTATCATTTGTATATTTAATCTTTTATAAACACATTTATGGTTCTTTATTTATAAGACCTCACGCGCTCTCTTTCTTAATTCGTATAGCGTTTCACGTCAAATTTATTTCTACGTTAATTGATTATTTTTCCTCATATTCCAATAAATACTTCGAAACTTTGACTTCTGGACTCGACTCGCTCTCTTCTACGGAAGACCCGGAGTTCGCGGTCAGAGATTAAATGGGTAGGGGTTAATATGTAGAATAACTAAATTGTAGAACGATTAATATTTCGAAATTTTAGTATTCATAACATTCGATTAACGAAAAATAAGAAATTCGAAGTTTATATTTTCGATAGAATATTAAATTGAATGCGTATTTGATGTAATATTTTTTCTTTGATCGCGCATTTGTTCGAAAATATATATTCAGACTGTCTATACTTCAAATGCAGATAATATAGATCGTCCTAATGTAAGAAGTTTATATTTTCTAAATTCGAAATGGAGAGCAATTCTTTTATTGAGAGACCAAAATATATAGTATGAATAATTTGAAAGTGAATTTTTCGAATAACTACAAATTGGAAGTACAGAATAGCGAACGTTGTGAAGCACGAAGAATGACAAGCAATACTTTACAGCCCAGAGGCTCTCGCTATTTCGATCGTTATTCGACTTTCTGGTGTTTCGCTATTTTGACCACATTAATATTTTGTCTTTCGTTAATATATATTTGAAATTGTGAATATTCGTAATATTGCCAATTTCAGTATTTGACGACTCGAATGCGTAATAGTCGAACTTTTGTAAAATCGCTATTCCAGCCTTCGTCATTTGGGCTACTGTTATATTTTGTTTTTGACGCAAATGTACTTCGAACTCTTTGATTCCTCATTTTTTTTATTTCCAGCATAAAGGCTATAGTAGAATTAATCTGTCTACATACTACTATTCTTCCATTTAAAAATTCGCAGTTTTAGCCGTTCGAAGTTTTAATCATTCGAAAATATTACTCCCACTCAGATTAAATATATAAGACGGCCAACCGAACGACAAACCGAACTACTGCTAACAGTATAAACGCGACTCTAAGTACGGAACGGAATGTGAGGCGCGTTGGAAAATCTCGGCCTTTTATAGGGCCAGATTTGAAGAAAATGGTAGGGATATCTCCTTAAAAGGAAGTATTTTTAAGCCTTTCTTTATTATTTGCTAGCGCATGGAAAATATATGTGGTCATCTTCTATGTGTTGGTGTGTGAGGGCTGTTGCTAGGGCCTAGATTTATGACCGCTGCGTCTAGGCTCGAAAGGAGCGCTCGCTTGCATGTTTGTTTGTATTTGTGGGGACTCAAGTATTTTGGGACGTCTGTGTGTTTGGGCACGTGTCAGGATGCATGACCTAAATGCAAGAGGTTACTATGAGTCATCGGGTCTTTGGTTTTATGAGTGAAAATTCTTAACGGACAACACCACTGTGACCCCCTATTTTTTTCACATTTTTCAAGAATTTTTTTTTGTGGGAAAAAAAGAGATATTCAAAAAATTTTTTTTGCGTTTTGTTCCTTGTTTACTAATGTATCGAAAAACATTTTTTTCACATTTTTCACGCCGCATGGTGGCGCTGGGGAAGCTCTCGCGTCATCTCCGCAGTGGTTCGCGGCACGCAGCAGAACTCTCTTCAACGTCGATCGGAAAAATAATACCGAGTGTTTTCGTTAATAATATGATATTTTGAAGAGAAGTACATAGGGATTTGGAAAAATATTGATTTTTAAAAGATAGGCACGCCTTTTAAATGAAAGAATGATTTTTGAGCAAAATTTCTCGTCGAAAATAGGCTATAACTTTTATAATTATTGAGATATCGAAAAAATCCTATGTACTTCTCTAGATAATCTACTTTTATTGATACAGTAAAAATTTGAAGTCGATCGGATAAAAATTGCTCGAGTTCCGCTGCGTGCCGCGAACCACTGCGGAGATGACGCGAGAGCTTCCCCAGCGCCACCATGCGGTGTGAAAAATGTGAAAAAAATGTTTTTTGATACATTAATAAACAAGGAACAAAACCCAAAAAATTTTTTTCGAATATCTCTTTTTTTACCTACAAAAAAAATCTTGAAAAATGTGAAAAAAATAGGGGGTCACAGTGGTGTTGTCCGTTAAGAGATCGAGTTACCTAGTTAAACTATGGTATTAAGAGTATTTAAAAACAACAAAATTTTACGTCGGTTTGTGACACAAACCGACGTAAAATAATATCAATTTTTTCGTGTGAATTTTGCATCAAAAATCTATATATATATTTGAATAATTGCTTGGTGAGGGAATCTTTGTACGCGATCGATTGAATTTTTTTCAAACTACTTCGTTAAAGTTGATAAAAAATAAATAGGGATTAAGGAAGAGAGGATTCGAAGTATGAAACGGGAACGGACACACACGCGTGGGAGTGAAATATAACAGAGCAGAATGTGGCAATGTCGCTTCCTCATATCTCGGCTTCGTTAGAACACGACGCCGTTATTAAATCGCGTTCGGCGTTCGGAATGTCGTTATCGCGCGAATTGAAAACTCGCTCTTCTTAACACGGCTGCACGTACAAGCTTCATCGAAAAATCGTTCTTACCTCCGTTCATCCGTATGCGGAATGAGAAACATCAATTTTTTTAATGATTTTTTATCGAGCTCCTTTGAACGAGACACAAACGGATAAAGAAGGAAAAAGCTACAATTTTTTTTTTCTTGCGATAATTCCACAGCTCTTAATTTATAACCTTCGAAATTTTTCAAAAACTTGAAGAAATTTTTATTAATTTGAGGTCTCTCGCTCGACTGGATCTTATGCGACAAATTTACACAGAAAAGAATGACTCTCGAAATTTATCTACCATTTTCAATGGCTATTGATTCCTGGTTCTTAAATTCTTCGAAAAAGTCGAAGAAGTCGCGTGAATTTGAGTTATCTCCCTCTTTTCGGACAGGCATGCCGAGTTCCGATAGAAAAAGATGCAACACTAAATTGTTTTATTACTATATGTTAGTTTCCAATTTTTGACTCCGAAATTCTTAAAACGACTCGAACAAATTGCATGAATACGAGGTTTCTTGTTTTTTGGGCTTCGTACGGAAAACTTGTGTGGGAAGGGAGATACCGCTCTGAAATTGTACTGTAAGCACTTAAACATCTCCTTAAAAGCTCTTAATTCTGGTTTTTAAAAAATTGTGATGGTGCATAAAAACATTGTCGCGGTTCTAACTTTTTCAAGACTTGACAACGCCATAGTTTTTTCTAAAAATGGGCGAAGTTCCAAATTTTATTTGAAAGCACTTAATTAGCTCTTAAAAAGCTCTTAATTTTGGCTTTTGAAAGATTGTAATAGAGCTTAAAAATATCGTGGCGGTTCTAACTTTTTCAAAACTTAACAAATCCATGATTTTTTCTAAGAATGAATGAAGCTCCAAATTTTATTTTAAAGCACTTAATTAGCTCTTAAAAAGCTCTTAATTTTGGCTTTTGAAGAATTATAATAGCTCATAAAAATATTGTGACGGTTCTAACTTTTTCAAAACTTGACAACACCATGGTTTTTACTATGAAGGGACAAAGCACCAAATTTTTTTTTACAGCACTTAATTAGCTCTTAAAAAGCTCTTAATTATCCAATATTTTATTTTCAATTTTTCACATTTCTCGGTTCTAAGTTTTTCGAGCCCACAATTTATTGGATTTAATCGAATGTCACTACTTCATTCCGAAGTGATTTTTTTCTTTTTTTAGGTAATATACGTATGAAAAATTGTTGACGTAAAAAATAATTAGTATATAAAAATGTATTACGGTGAAAAGTTGAAAGAATAAAAAAAATTATAAAGTGAAGTACTTGCGAAAAAAAAAATCCAGAGTAAAAAATTATTATTTCTTTTTTTAACTACAATATTTAAGCCCTCATTAAACTCTCAAATGGACATATGCATATATCAGCATTAACAGTCACCTACGCTATAGTACAATATTCTCGACTTACGCGAGTAGGATGGATGTTTTTATTTTTATTTATTTATTTATTTTTTTTTTTCAGGTTTTACGAATGCCGATAAATGATAGGTAGAAAGAAATGGCTGAATCAGCTCGGCTGGAAAAGCCGCGTTGATATCGCGTGTGGTATGTAAGCGAGAGGATGGAATTAATAGCTCCCCACGGACCGTTGAGCGCGAGCGTCTGTTGTCGGTATATCTTCAGCCGTTCTTCGGTATTTTTTCTCTCTTTGTCTCTCTATCTCTCCTTTTCTTTCTTTACCGACCTGGGGGGATCCTTACGGTTCCCCATAGAGTAAAGGCTCTGGGAGGCTTCCATTAAAGGACAATGAGAGAGTAAGGTAGCTCTGTACCATTTATATATGTGCATACATATATTTCGATACATACAGGGTGTCGATCTTGAATTGTAAAATATTATCTCTTTTTAAAAACGTCTCAATTTTTTATGAGTAATTCAAATTTTAGTTATCGGTTCCAATTTGTATAAAAACTTTGAGCCCCACGGGATTCATTAAAAAAATGTTCACTTTTTACCTAACGAATATTCATAAGAAGCACGAAATTAAGAATAAAATTATGTTTTTTTTTTTTTTTAATGATATTTTTGAAAAATAGATTACACGTTATGGGTTGTTGTGCTCGAGTGTAAATAACAAAAATTACTACAGAGAGGACAAATAAAATTTGACAAATAATTCTGTTATAATTTTCATATTTTTTTCCTTTACTGCCTTTCGATCGATTTTTAATGAATATTATCGTTTTCTAACTGAAATCAGAAACTAAAGAAGCGAAACAGTTGAGTGATTTTAAGGAAGTTTCAATAAAAATATAATCCTCAAGTTTGGCTATTGAGTACGGAACACCCTGTATATTTATATACGTATGGTGGAGAACAGCGAATAAGCATTATTCGTCATTGGAGAACACTAGCCGGCCGATCCCCGCACACTTAGCTGCACCTGGACGTAGTGCATCATACAAGATCGTCGTAGATTCGAGTAACGAGAAACCTTTTGTGTTAAGTAACATATATATATATATATATATATATATATATATATATATATATATATATATATATATATATATATATATATATATGGTCAAGTTTGTTGGGGAATAGAGAACCTCACAGCGGGATACACTTTTAATTGGGTTAAATAGATCATGGCCGCGTTATACTCAATCCGGAGTGTATATATAAAATCTTCAGTGAACATTATAGCCTCTTTTTTCCCTCTTTACATTTTTTTTCACTACTCATTATACAAGTTTATTCCACTGACACGGAAAAACTTGCATGGGAAAATGTCAAGCATCACCTATGGCGTCGGAAAGCTCCAGGTACATAAAATGGTCTTCTGGCAGTTTAAGGAAACTCGCCAAAATAACGCTGCGACCAAGATCGGTTGTTACCTTTCATTACAACAGAATTTTTGAAGTCACGATTCAATTGAAAAATATTATATTCTCGATCGAGCATTGGCAAATCTGCATTAAAAAAAAAAAAGAAGAAGATGAAAGAATTCTCTTCCCTTTTCTTCGTGTTACCGAAGAATTTCTCGAGTGCCAGAAAGCGATGCCCCTTGGGTTGGAAGTGGCTTGGTATATCATAGACTTACGTATGGTGTATTATATCGTAAAGTATCGAGAGGCATGGACCCGCTGGAAAGGAGAAAATGAAGATTCCAGGGGCTGGCGAAGAGCAAAAGTGATGCTAAATTGTAGAGCTTTGCGTTTGACCCGCTGGGCATTAATGGCCGAGCGGAGAATCTCACAGGCGTCTATATATATATATATATATATATATATATATATATATATATATATATATATATATATATATATATGTTTGACGAGACCCTTCTTAAAGATTTTCTCGTAGACCTGGAGCTCCCTTTGACCGTGCATGCAACGAAGAGTGAGTTAACTATGTTCGAAGTAGAAAAATCTCTGGTTCCAACAGACGCTTCCCCTATCGTCACGTTCCAACGAAGAGATAACTTCACGTCTTCTACTCGAGCACTCTATAACGCTTCTGTACACTTTTTTTCTTTATTTATTATTTACACATACAAAACAAAAAATTGTACATACTTGATTCTAAAACCGATAAAAGTTTGTCGGATCTGTACATTTGACCATTTATAACTCGAGAACCACTTAACCGATCTCGGTGAATATTCTTTCGCCTAAAGAAAGCTTCCGATCCCCACAGTATACTATAATATTTCGAATTCGAATCGAATCGAGACCAGACACAGTTTCAACTCCAAATAGAAAAATGCGCTACGGCCATTTTTGTGAAGTATCCAAAATGATAAATTTTTTTTTTTTTTTTTCAATTTTCATATTTTTTCAACCCCGTTATTTCAATGTTCAACCCAAAAACACCGGAAACAGGATCTTTTTTTTTTCTTGAACCCGACATTTCATGAGAAAACTCCGTAAAAGAAATTGTGATTTTGTTGACTTGGCATGGAATGATCCAGTTCTTATACTTGTATGTATTTATATACATAAACAATAATAATAATAATATTATATAACTCAGAGAAAAAAAAACTATCAATAAAGTATGTCTATTATTTATTCATTTATATTTATTTTATTTTTTTCGCGATAATCAATCATTCGAATATTAGACAACGAAAACTGGGGCATTGACAGGTAACTTTCCCTTTTATATGAGACATACATTGACGTATACATAATCACGCGTGCCAGCTGTAAAAAAATATTTTACCACTTATGGAAATCGGCGTATGAGCCTTATTTAGATAATTCCATCGTAACAACCTATCCTTCGTAATTTAAGTCGTTAGTTAAGCTTAAATCATAGAAAGTCTCGGTATTTCTGTACTACGTTCATGTATTTTTGTTTATATATACACGAAGAGTATTAAAAGTTGAAAATTACCGTTACAGCAATAGAAACGGGGGACAACCTTGAATGTTCGGAATTTTTACAGTGAAATGTGTAAATTTTCACGAAAGTAAAATAAAATCTCTTGTATAATATGGGAAATTTTATTTTCTTTTTATGAAAATTTACACTTTGCACTGTAAAAATTTCGAACATTCAAGTTTGTCCCCCGTTTCCATTACTGTAACGGTCATTTTTCCCCTTTTCATTCTCTCCGTGTATTTGTAACGAGCGTTTTTATTCTATTGATAATTTTTATACATTTTTTTAACCGGCTTCTTTTGGCAAAAAATTCTTGGATAATTTGTACAAATTATTCTTCCCAAAAGCATTTAATTTGTATTTTTATTTTTATATTTTTTTTTGGTAACCCTAATCCGTCAAGAACTCTTGAGTGGCCAGGGGCAAAAGAAATGGAGTGAGAAGAGGGCAGGTATTAATTAAAAGGGAAGAGATCTCGGGATTGAGAGAGACTCGTTACAAATGTACGTTTATAATTTTTGCAAGCATATCACAAGAATCAAATCCCCGTCCCCTTAAAAGTAATTCTTTTCTCGGGTATATTTATTCCATTGCCCTTTAATATTGTGAAAGACGGAGTTTATGAAGGAGTACAAGGGAATAAGGAGGATATTAATGGAGAAATGACTTTCGATAATGACTCTTTCGAGCATATGGGCGCCGGTATAATATACGTTCGCTGAACGATTAATTAGGCTTTTATGACTGCGAGGTATGTCGAGAGAATGGGAAATTTTTATTTTTTGCACCTCCCTCCTTCAAACATGGCGAGCTTGACATGTGTTGACAATTTTCTTGTCGATGAGTTTTTTCTGCCACAGTTACATATATTAATGGATCCGCCATATGGTTAAACACCGACCTTCTGTCGTAAAATCTCTTTGTTTTTCTTTTCTCTTTCGACTCTCGTTTACTTCCAGTCAAACTACTCCAGATCTTGTAGACGAGGATAGAACGGGCAAAAATAAGACCATTATCGTACGTCCTTGTGTGTACATCGTTACAACCACTTCTAAAGGAATTACATCGACGGATTAACGTGTTTTTCGCACCTTTATTGAACTAGTCCGCGAGAGAGAACCGCGTAAGTGCGCTGCCACGTTGCTGCAGTGTGACACTGCTTCGCTGCGCTCTCTAGCGGATTAGTTCAATCCGGCCAAGTACCTAGCGGTGGGTGATCGACTATTCGATAAAGAGCTAACTTCTTCACTCAGGGAGACAGAAATAAACGCACCTGACCCTCTTCTTTCGTTGG
Source organism: Rhimphoctona megacephalus (assembly GCA_963989365.1). NCBI lineage: Eukaryota > Metazoa > Arthropoda > Insecta > Hymenoptera > Ichneumonidae > Rhimphoctona > Rhimphoctona megacephalus. The sequence goes on from OZ022422.1 coordinate 22,026,615, forward strand.
CAAAATATCCTCCCACATATACACATATACCTCATTTTCTACATGTCCTTGACTCTTTTTTTTCAACGGTTCATGATTGTTTGGAGCCCTTGGAACAAAAGCCTAGTTGTGACGGAAAAGGAATTTACCAAAAATGTTTACCTGTTACCACTCTTCGAAAAATTTGTGATTTATTAATTAAATTTAATTAATTTATCCATTAAATCCCTTAAATTAAATTAAATTAAAAATAAAGGGCATTAAATCCATTAAATGCCCTTGGTGCTTGTCACGGGCTGAAAAAGGTCAGCTTAGGAAAGACCTTATTTTACTTCCTTGACCAGAGACCTCGTTAACGAAATGAATAAATTCGTGATTTACGATACGACCCTAACTTTCAGAGTAAATACACGCGTGTGTTTTGTCACGATGAAAAATGATGATGGCAGCATTTGCGATAGTACATACTCGCACTCCTCTACTATCATACTACTCTGCTCAGTCCCATGTTCCTACCTATATTTACGAACGTATTAGGCAGACTCAATATAAAAATATTAATGGCGATTGCTCGATCGTAAAGCTATACTGTATATATACTTATCGTCATTACTATACTCCTGTCCTCGTACCCACCATCATCTAGCTTGCGGTTTCACAGCGTTCGAATTCTCTCTCTCTCTCTCTCTCTCTCTCTCTCTCTCTCTCTCTCTCTCTCTCTCTCTCTCTCTCTCTCCTTCTCGCTCCAACTCTACCGTTTTATAACTATAAAGATTTAAATGAATAGAATCGATAACAATTGAAAAAAAATGTTAACCAATAAAGATTCTTCGTATAATTTCGAAAAGCCCTAAACAACTCTACTACAATCTATGCTATAATCAATTCATTAATTAAATTTTCTACTTACGAATTGATCGATTTTTAAAGTACCTTTGATAAATAATAATGGTCAATAAAATTAATAGCTATATTAATTTTTTTTTTTTAATAAATTATGATTTTTCAGAGTCAAAATGACAAATTTCATAAAATTTTTATTCAACCATGATAGTTTGATGATTATATCGATTATTCGAACGAGTAAAATTTGATTAAAATAATATCTCATCCATTTCAGTCATTCTCTCGTTTTGCTCCTAATGCGCACACGATTCAAGCTAAAGTTCTAACAGGTTTTTTCATGACGTCGTAGATTCTTACGAGATAAAAGAAAACAAGAAAATTTTTGTTACATCTGCAAGATGAACGAACGACGTGTATTAGTGACGATTCTTTAATGCTTTTGATTATTCGAGGGACTTGGATGAAACCAGTACAGTTGGAGCACACTTTATTACTAAAGTCATGCTTGTTTGGATAGGCACGTCCTCGAGTTAGGTCCTTGTGTGTAATAACGTTTCGCCAGTCATTAGGTATTCGTCAGGAACGTCTCTTTTTTTCTTTCCTGCTCTGCTCCTGCTCTTCCTATCTTTTTCATAATACTTATCCACTCGTACAACAGTTTTTCTTTTCTATCTCCTCGTTGTCATCCGAAGAAGATGCAATGAACTTTAACGTTAGAAAAATAGAACATTGTTAACGTTTTTATTTCTTTAATATAATTTTATTTTTTTATTATTTAACTATTTTCAACCCTTATCTAGCGTATTCACTATTTTACTATTTTATTTTCGTGTCCTTTTTATTACAAATTTGTCACTGTTCCAATTTTTTTTTCATAAATTAAATCCTTATCAAGGTTTTTTCATGAAAAAAAAAAAAAAAAAAAAACATAAAATAATGGATTACCAGCTAGCGACTCAGCAATTCAGATGAATCTCTGAATATTTTTTCCCAGTAAAGTATCTGCACGTTTCCAATCTAGTATTGAGAAATGTCATAATTTCGCGAGGTTCTCTTGCCATGTTAGAGATTACGCCAGCTGGGATTCAGGCTCGTATTACTCATACTTTCATAAATATCGAGTCCGACTCTACGTCTGGGCACACTCATATATTTAAATACATTCCAAATATGTAAATATGTGTGTGTATATATATATATATATATATATATATATATATTGATTTTTTCTTTTTTTCATCGCAAAAAATCTTTTACGAGCACATCAACTTGATGATCTCTTCATAGCTCGAGATTATTACAGTTTCATTAGCTCACACATTCCAGGACATTTCTCGCTTCGAACTTTACCACTTGAATAAGTAATAAAGGAATAAACCGCTTATCGGTCATTTTGAATTCGTGTTTTTTATTCAAATTTTCTTGTATTCTATTTGTTTTTTTTTTTTTTTATTATTCATTTATTTTTATAACATCTCAAGCGGAAGGCGCGGAGATTATGATAATTGTACGACGTCTCTGTTCCATTAAATCCCCCGCAATAAAATCCCACCCATTCTGCATTTTCTCCACTCTGACTTTTTAATAGTGCATATAATGCTATTCACCGCCTGCTCGGTCTTGTATATGTAAGCACGGAATTCGAGAATTCTTCTTTTCATCCTTCTTCCTCTCTCATTCTTTGTTTTCTTTTTGCATATTCTTCTTTCTTTCTTTTTTTTTCTTATTTGTTTGTACAGCTTTTACTATAAGTTTAAACAACAAAAAAGCACTGCTTTGTATACCGTAAGCGCTCTTTCAAACCCAACACACATTTCTAAAGCGTGACAGACTTGCCCCGAGCACAGGGACCAGGATATTTATGCGCTTCGTATGTACATCGTGTAGGTTTTCATTCGTACTTCTAACGGGTGTACGAAATCTCGAAATTGCAAACCTTCACGGCCCACTCGATGCATAATTGAAAAAAAAAAAAAAAAAAAAAAAAAAAAAAATACGATTTCGAAAGAAATATTCAAAAATGAAATTATAAAGACACAATTCTTATCTGGATCGATCGTTCCTCATTTCTATTATTTACTAAAGTAAAAGATTGAAAAAGTCTTGAAAAATTAATGAATAATACTAATGGTAAATATCATTTTCTGAATTTATAAAGTTCAAATTTAGCGTGATCAGTTTTTGGACACCCCGTATATATATATATATATATATATATATGGCTATTATAGCAAGGGCGTTTCCAGTGTCTTGCCCGTTCCCTACTGGCAAATCTGCACTATATACTATATCTATACATATTAAATTTGTTTTTTATTTCTTGACTCTATAAACGAAAAAGGGCACAACAAATAGCATTTTATCGTAGGTTAAGCCCTTTCATGATCTCTTACATTCGACTTTTATTCATATGGTGCACCAACAGCTGCGGGCAATACTGTATGTAAGTAAATTTGTATAAACGCGGAGCTTTCGTTGCACATACAAAACAGTGTGATGTACTTTTGGTTCTTTCTTCTTGTCTCGAGTGTATCTCATTCGGTCACGATTTATGTTGGCAGCAAAGGTTTTTATTCTTAATTTTTTGTCCCTTACTTTTACGGACTCACATCCTCCTACGCTCGAGAAAACGTTAGGGGATTACGTGAGAGGGATTTCAATTTTAATCTCTATTCCCTTGTGAAAAAATATGAATAATAAGATTCTTGGTGAAGAATAATTAGAATAGAGTTTAAAAAATTAGAAGGAATTAACGGCGTTTAAAAAATGGAAATCAAGAAAATAAAAGAAGCCGAAAAATACATTGAATTTCGAAACTCATCAAATTGATTTCTTCTTCTTCTTCTTCTTCTTCGAAAAAAATAAAATAAAATGCAAAGCAACGTTTCTCTTCAAAATTCGCCCTTCGAATACCTTGCCGACGTTAACGCCTCGATTTTTCGGACATCCTGTACTTCAAAAAATCGCTATATATTACAGTAACTTTTGTCTCGTATCGAGTTTGATTTTAAAACTATTTCAAATTGATTTATTCTTAAATTAACCGGTGGCTCGAGTTGTTTGACAAATGGACCAACTCAAAGGGTTTTAAAATCCCTGCAGAGTCTTGATTCAGCCACTGCATGCTAGTCCTCGGAATTGTGAAAGAGAGGCTTGAACACATGCGTGATATGTTTTGCATGACCTGAGCCAGACTGGGTCGCGTGATTCGCAATTTACAAGCGAAGCGCGAACATTCGAGTCAGACCGGACACGAAAGCCCCTGTATTTGATATACTATTATGTTACGGATGTGTATATGAATATATAATGTAAATAAAGTCTCGATGTGTGGCCCGCACGATGTCATATTCCCGAAGGTGCCAGAGAACTTCTCTCGGCCTCCGCCTTTTCTCCCAGCTTCCGTGGCCTCTCTTCTCTTCCCACAAAGAGAGATCAGCATCCAAAGATTAACGGTCCCTTCTCCGGCTGTATATGCCTCTTTATCACTCTCCTCGTTCTCCTCCACACAGCCAACGCTCGAGAACTCAGTCTTCGCCTTTATTTTTTTTGCATATTATATGAAATAATAAAGGTATAGCACATCCAGAGACACGGCAGCACCTTGACGCCAAGTATTAAGAACATAGTTTTAAACGGCGAAGGCAAGTCGTGCCGCGTATCTTTACTCGAGATTTGGCTGTTTTCCGTTGCGCTCAAAATGCAACTCGATGCCATTTAAAAACGCGTTTACTTATCGAAATTCTAATGCGATTTTATTATTACAGAGAAAAAAATCTATGGGCGAATAAACCCCAACTAGAGTTGTACAAAAATTTTATATTTTTTCTCAAAGAATGAAAATTTTAATGACCGCGTAAAGATTTTGATTGAAGGAAGAATTTTTTAAATATTATAAAATAATTTACGATCTGCCAATTAAAATGTTCTGCAATTATGATTACAAGTGTTTTTAATGGAAATTCTATTGATAAATATTTTTTCCCGAAACTTGAACGAATTAATTCAAATAATAATTATTATGATGTTATAAATTTGTGTACATTTTTTTATTTAAAAGTAAATTTTATGTGAGTCGAAAGATCTTGGCTCTGAAGACTCAAGAGAGCGAATAAAAATGCGAGATGTTAATGAACGCGGGGCCGTTTTTCGTGTACCAATAGTACCTCGCATATTTAAATTATCAAGTTGAGAAGGATCTCACATCATTTTTAATTTCTCATGACTTTCGAGAAATGTTTTTCAGTTTCTAAAGGAAGAGGAGAAAGGGAGAAGAAAGTGAGATAAGTTCCAACTTGAGTGCACATTCATCTTTGCATTCTTAACTTTTTAATAAATGAGAAACTTGTTTCTTTGATGTGAAAAATCGTTCTGATTACCTTTGACAGTCAGAGTCAAAAGGAAAGAATCATTAAATTTGGTTAGTGGTTAATTCATTAATAATCTTGCCACGATTTTTTTCATTTCTATACGGGCAACTCCAGTTAAAAAGAAAGAAATCTAAAGTACTATTGAAAAGGTTTTGGATTTTTTTTTTTTAATAATAACCTCAAAAAAGTGATGTCCAATTTCAAAGATTTTTCATATTTTTACACACTTACTTTTAAGGTTAAATTAATTTACAAAATTGCCTCAAGCCAAAATCACCCCTTTTACGTCGAATGTCCCATTTGATATGTGTATGCTCACGTGCACATTAAAATTAATGACTTGAGCTTCGATGATTAATAGTCAGAAGTCGAGAGATTCTCTCCCTCTCTCTCAATTTTTCTTATTCTTTCGTTTTGTCTCTTTTCTACCACAAGATGTTGGCTCTATAAACCCTGAACACCTTGTATCGCTAATGTAACTATTTTTAGTTGAGCCGAGATGCCAATTTTTGGCTTCTGTAACGAGTCGGTAAAATTTAACAACCTCCGAACACAATAGCAACCATTTGAATACTTCTTTTTCTTCCTTCTTTTTGACTCACGCATCATTCATTTTTTAATTGTGAATATTATTTTTTCCCCGAATGAATATATACAATTAACAATTAATTTCTATTATTTCAAAGAGTAAAATCAGTGGGCACCACATTTTTTTTGCGCTCAAGATTTACCACAACTGCAACGAACGTTTTGCAATTTTTTTAACCCGGGACCACCAATAGAAATCAAAAAATTCGCCATTTCTCTTACATCGTGAATCTTTCTCGATCGAAGACGACAATTTTTTTTATTTATCTTTAGATATTTATTGTCCTACAAGATGAGTACAAAGTGGTGAGAAAAAGTGGTCCAATCTTTCCAATGGTTCCATTAAGGCAATACTTGGGTGAGGGGGCGGGGAGAAGATACTATATCCGGTTCTTCGAGAAAATACAACCAAGATCCTTAAACGGTTCGCATACTATATATATATATATATATATATATATATATATATATATATATATATATATATATATATATATATATATATCGCATCTTGTATACAATGTGCAATTGTGTATATCGCCCGAACAGGAAACGAGACGATCGATAGAGAACGAATCGCGATCTTGCGAGCAAAGAAAAGAACAGCGCGTGTCGTCGAATCTCGTTTAACAACGCTCTTTTGCTCGTTTCAAGTCTTAACTCCACCTCTCTCTCTCTCTCTCTCTCACTCTCTCTCTCTCTCTCTCTCTCTCTCTCTCTCTCTCTCTCTCTCTCTCTCTCTCTCTCTCTCTCTCTCTTTCCTTCTTTTTCTTCAGACCACTGATCCCTTCTAACGACCTCGTTTTCCTCTAAGAGAAGATTCTACGGTGGTTGTTCAGCTTCTGCATCGATGTTTTCGCTCGTGCTTCTGCTGTTATTTTCTATCTCGCCATGATGTTATATATATTTGTATACACATATAGATCAAGTTGTCAAACGAAGTTGTAACAAATAACTAATTTAATTGTAGCTTTCCTTAAAGTGGCAAGAAATTTGAAGTTATTCAATTACATACGCCAAAAGAATTTTTGGTTCCAAATGAACCAATTGTTCATTACATTGTTTTTTTATTTTTTCGTATTGAAAATATCTCGTACAATGCTGGATGCATGTTTTCATATCCAAGAGAAAATTGAAGTACGGAATGATATTCAGAATAGAGAGAAAAGTAGTTTTCGCACTCTGCAATTGCGTTTGTGGTCTGATAAGTTCCGCACGAGTGTCTCTTGACCGGCGAAATGGAACCGAGAGCGTGTGTGTGCACTCTGACAACAAAGAGAAAAGACAATGAACGAAAGACTTGGAGAACGAATGAATGAGAAAGACCGACAAACAAAAAGATAGAGACGCAAAAAAATAAGGAGCGGGGGTTGGGGAGGGGAGAATGAAAGGGTTACAAGAAACGTCTCTTCGTATATTGCAACGTGACAAACATTTTTCTCTTTCCCTCTCATTGAGTACGTAAAACTCTCCCTCTCTCTGTCCTCTTCTCGTACTAGGGACTTTTACACTGGTCAATGAACCGTCGCACGTCCTCTTACCTCACGCGACAAGCGTCTCGTTCCTTACTTTTCATTCGTTCGTTCTTCGAATCAGTCGTGATTCTCGTGTCCCTAGGCTTATATATGTATTTATATGCATGTATATTTTGTTACGAATATAAATCGAGGATCGAGTTAGGTATTAAATTCATTTTAGAGCTTCGACGACACGAAATCGTGAGTCACTCGAAGAGAAAACAGCGATGCAGATTTAATTCATTTCAAAAATAAAAATTAATTCTTCACAATTTACGTAATTGAAAAGAATGTAATGACTCAATCATTTTTATTATATCAACAATTAAAAATCTTATGAGAAAAAGAATTATTTTTCGAACAATGAGAAAAATAATTGAATAATAATTATAAACGTAATACAATATGATTTTCAAATTCTATAAATTAAAGGTACGACAACAGCACAGCATCTCCTTGTCCTTATCAAATCTCGTTTGTTTTCTTTCTTTGATTTTTTTTTTCTTACTTTTTCTGCCTTCGATGCAGGAGCAACGTGTTCGATTTACATTCACGCGTATATGTATATTGACAGTCACGATCAAAGAGGTATACATTGGTTCGGGAACGTTGTTGATTATATCTGAAGGTTCATGGCCCGCAACGACGAAGTCCGCCTCGTCGTCTTCGATGACCTGATCTCGATTCCGGCTCTCTCCAGCTTCTCTAGCGAGACTTATCTTCTCCCACGTGAACTACTCGAGCTCTCTCTCTCTCTCTCTCTCTCTCTCTCTCTCTCTCTCTCTCTCTCTCTCTCTCTCTCTCTCTCTCTCTCGTTTTCGCAATTCTTTCGAGAGACTCAAACGACTGTGAAGTACGATTCAACTAATATGTATATTACATTGCAAAAAAAATTCTTTAAAAAAAAGTAAAAATCAACATTTACTGAAGAGCTCATTAGGAACGTATATGTTGGTAGGGACCAGTTTATTTATGAGAAAAATATTCCATCCGTTTATTGTTGTTAGCATTGATGAAGTCCATTTTCAAAAGCAATAAGAATCGACATGATTGAATGATATCCAGACATTCATTGAATAATTATGAACTCAAACAGTAACAATATTCAAATGACAACTAAAAAAAAAAACTGGAAGAGAATTTGGACAAATTTAAATTATCATGGTTTTGAAAAAGAAATACAAGATTTTTTGGAGTTTTACTTTATTTATTATTGTATATACAGTAAGTATAGTACGTATGGAGAAGAAAATAATAGTGAAGAGGAAGTGATAGTCGTGGGCGACGAGACAAGAAAGTCGTGGGAACCAGAGTGCCGCCTTGCCGCCTATAATAACCCTTTGAGCACAGTGCTACTATTCACCGCCTTCGTATGTACACAGTACATTTAAACAATACGTAAAACATACGAAATAACTTGAATTTATAACCCAAACAAACGTGTATAAGATTCTGGACGATTCACGTCTTTATTAAGGAGACACTGAAACGCGAATAATTTATGTATACTCAAACTCCATTTACCGATTAATTCGTTTGGTAAATAAGTGAAAATGCCGAATTGAAAGAAAAAAAGAAGAAATTCAACTCAGCTTTTTTTGTTGTTGATGGCTAATTGTGAGGGGTGAACTTTATCGTTTTCAGCATGGAAATTCTGCGCTTCATGAATCTTCCTGGCGAGGGTACAGTCGAACTGTCGCTGCACTTGCCAAAGCCCTTGGAACTCAGAGAGCTCCTCTTCATGCAAGAAACTTGGCTGGATTTGCGCCTCTTCATCTCGCCTGTCAGAATGGGCATAATCAAAGCTGTCGCGAACTTCTACTCGCCGGATGTAATCCTGATCTCCAAAATAATGTGAATAATGTGCATTTTATAATCACTTGATTTTAACATTATTATTGGTTTTCATTAGTTAATAAGAGTTTGGCTTGAAAGAGAAAAAATTAGAACAAAATTGCTGTTTCGTTGATTCGATAACCGTTGTCGCAATGATAATGATTATTCTTCAATTTTTATTTGTTTTAATAATTGTATTTTCAGTACGGCGACACGCCACTCCACACTTCGGCTCGATACGGACACGCGGGAGTGACTCGAATTTTGATTTCCGCTCTCTGCAGAGTATCCGATCAAAATAAGGTTGATAAATCTATGATTTTATAAAACGTGCTTGACAAACTTAATTAATGTGATAAAGGAACGAATAGAGAGTGATAAATTGATTTGTTTGAACAGAACGGAGACACGGCTCTTCACATAGCAGCCGCAATGGGTCGAAGAAAATTGACTCGAATATTATTGGAGGCGGGATGCGAGCGTGCATTGCGAAACAAGCAGTCAGAGACGGCAAAGGACATTGCTCGCCGGAAAAATTTGTCTGAAATCCTAGAGATAATAAACAAATCGCGTAGCAAAAGTCGGGGGCGTTCAAAGAGTCGCGAGGAATCGCAGCCGGATGGTGGAGGCAGGGCCGAAGAGACGGCGGCAGGGAGAGATTCCACCAAGTTTGGTGGAAAGGGTGAGAAGAAGAGAGAGAAGACCGGAAGTGGTACAAGCGGAAGTCGAGACGGTGGGAAGAAGGAGAAAAAGAAGCACAAGGGTGGTGGTAAGCAGCACAAGGTGCATTTCGAAAAAGCGATAATGGGTCGCGAATGGTCGCCTTACGGATGTCATTACTATCCGGATCCGGAAGCATTCCCACAACCGCGTTTGGACTCGTTGCCCTCGGATCCCTTGGCTCGTGGTGAACAATATTATCTTGATTTGGCAGGAAATATTCGAAAAGGTTTGTAATCATGTTATTATCTTCGATATAAAATGTGGCTTGTTTCGATTTGTTTTTTTTTTTTAATTACACTGAGAAACAGCAGTTGGTTAAATTCTGGATAATCCGGATAATTTTTGGATAAAATCTATAGGCAAAAAGTTCCGTCAGATTTCGGACAGACAAGACAACTGCCGTAAGGCGGATGATAGAGTCACTCCACTAGTATTACTCGCATTGTGTTATCGCATTTTTAATGAAATTGGTTCAAACAATTATAATAAAAACAACAACAATAAAACGTAGGTCCTGTGGGCGTTGGTTATACGTGTTATTGCGCCCCATTTTTCCGTCACATGGAGGCTAAGCTGGAGCGTGACAAAGCCGAGCTGAAAGCTCATATCGATCAAGCCCACGAGAGGCTCGATTTAAAAGTGGCGAATCTTGAGAGACGAACTCGCGGCCAAATATCCGAATTGACGCGTTGCGTCGCGGCGGAACGTTCAAAATGCGAAGAACGACATTCCCATTTACGTCGTTGGATATCACGAGGGGGACAGGGACGCCATTCCGAGCGACCGAATCGACGATGCATCGAGCATCAAGTGGCATCGAGACCGGCTCGCGCTCGATCCCTCGAGGATCTTCTCGACGATCGACCGCAGGATCGCAGTTTCGAAATTCCCGGCGAAACCTCCGCCGGGAATCGTGGCGGCAGTCTTGATGATCTTGATATTCCTGCTATTCCGCGATTGAGCGAATCCATGAGGGATTTACCCTGCTCCGGTTCTTCCAGACCTCCTCTTCGTGTCCTTGATGTTGAGCCCAGGCTCAACGAAACTTTCGATGGTGTAATCGGACGCGATAGAAGTTCCCCACTAGGCGCTGCTGCCTCGCCTACCATTAGCCTCAGACAACGAGTTCTTCAACAGCAGGTTTGAGCAGCATAATCGAATCTAAATCATACGATACCTAAATCTTGTTTTTTTTTTCTACAAAAAACGTAAAAAAAATTTTTTTCTTCAGATATCCTCGAGCCACGAGATCGTCTCCGGCGATCAACAAGATGATGAAAATTCGCGCAAGAATCAAGATGAAAATCCGGAAGCTTGGACAACGACATCCAATCGGAGAAGCGTCCACGAGATGATTAAGCGATTTCAACAAGTGCCGGGCATGCACAACGGCTGGCATCCACCACGTTCCGTCAGCAGCGAACCCACGACGAGTCCCGACCATAGTCAATGTTCCCAAGGTCAAAGAGTTCAACCTCAGGGTATCGCGAGCAATGGTTGGCATCCCGAAGGACAAGGTCAAATATGTTTCTCCCATTATTCATCGCGACAACTTTGAATTTTTGACTATTTGTTGTTTTTTTGCCAATAGTGAGAAAATGAAAATTTTATATTTATATCTAGACAACGAGAGTGAGAGCTCCGAAGGCGAGGAGGACTCTCAACAACCGCAAATGAAACAAATCAACAATGTTATCAACAAACATCATCCCCGAGTCGTTAGCGACAACGAACACTACGAATCCATCGCAAAAATGCCTTATCGATCGCGTAGTGCCGTTTACAGTCCAACTCCACCCCCGCACGATGCTCACAATGATTCAGGATACAGCACTCGAATATATGGATCCAGCAAGGGTGCCTCACCCTCTTTATCAGGTTGAACAATAATTTTATCTAAAATGCTCTCATTTTATGTGAAATTTTAAACAATTGGGATGAGCTTTTCAGAAAAAAATCTTTGAAATAATAATCGGACATTATCAGCATTAAGGGAGAATATCCGAGTAGACAACGGAAAAAATAGGTGAATTTTAGGAATTATTATCTCAAAAATTATTTTTTCGATTTCATCGGGGTTTGTTTTATTCGAAAGCATACATGTTGAGGTATACTGACAAATTTCTTTATAAATATATATCGACTAGGAGCGCAGCTGTCGTAGCCGGCGTAAAAAATATCCCTCGCTCGCACGGTCTGCGGTCCCCAAGATTGCATGCAGTCGGTTGATCTGAAACAAAAATTTCAAAGAGATTCTCAAAATGTAATGTATGATGCCCTTCGCAACGTAAGATTTTTTGAAAAAAAAAAAAAATTTTTCACGAAAAGGCGGCCGATTGAACTTTACATTCATTTTTCAACCTTAATTTCCGACCTTTCTGGCTTGATAAAAAAAAAAAAAAAAATCCTACGTTCCGAAGTAGAAAACCTGTCCGAAAACATTGTGTCAAATTTTGAAAACAATCGGTCAAGCCGTTTTCCAAATATTTTGGGGACCGTCTTTGAATAGTATGTCTCGAGATAATCGCGTTTGAAGTTTGGCAAAGAAATTACGCGCTTGGAAACTTGGTCGCTCGTCAGCTTCTCGGTAAATCGCCCATAATTTTTACAGTTCTTCGAATATCAAGATAACATTTACACACGATATTCTTCATATTCCAAACTTGGAGAATTTTTTTTTTGGAAACATCGATTTTTGTAAAAAATTCATAATAATTACGTAATATATAATATTATATTGAGAAAACTTTTTTTTTTACTTTACCGTTAATCTGCTACCGCATTCCGGTAAATTGCCCATAACTTCCACAATTATTGGAATTTCAATATAAAATTTACACAGAATATTCTTAAGACTATAAACTTTAAGATAAGCGAAAAAAAATTCTTTTTACTCGGATATTTCCCCTTAAATAACTTTGACTGTAAAAAGCAATTTTATCGAATACTCTTTCGTTGCTTCGTATCAAAATACATCCTTGGAAGGAATACTGAATTTGCCATTTTGACAAATTTTGATTTACTCGAATAAAATGTTAAAGAATCGATAAAACACTCGAATTATTAGAAATAAATAACGCGGTAGATTCAGCTCTTGATTATTTCGACATTTTCCAGGTCAACTGGAGTGTGACGTAATACTTCCAGCATCGCAGGGGAATTTCCCGAGTGGTGAGCAACTGGCAGCCCTTTTGGAGCAACCGAGGGTGCACGATCTTACGGTTTACGAACGTGGCACCGACAACGTTGTCATCAACATTGGAACAGCGAGTCTGGTTTAATATGACTTGTACAAATGGCAAAATTAGTAATTATCGTTCCCACGCAACGAACGAAAACAAAGCGACCTAAAAAAAAAAGATTAAAATCATGAATCTTGATAAATTAATAAGTCAACATATTTGAGATTTATGTGTAACGGTGCAAACAAAGTCCGTCCCTCGTTGCCATAAATATGAATTATGAAGTAGAGAATAACACGATAATATGTAAAGGAGAAGTATTTATTTCCTGTGAATAATACATTATAAACGTAACGTATAACTTTTATTTATGCACAATGTGTTACTTTTTTACGCTTTCTATTTCTCTATATTATCTTTTGACCCTCGTGAGATGAGTATTTTTTTAATAAATTTCATATCGCCTGAATCAGGCCGTGATCTTTCGAGTACGGTACATAACTCGATATTGACGAATGATAGAGAGGAACTCCCAAAAGCGTATTCATATTTGCGTCATAAATCTGCGCGACTACGTAATCGCCTGCACTTATCGACCGTGGTTGATTCGTTTTGTTATCCGCTGGTATTACATCGTTCGGTATTACAACCCTGGTATTTCCATCGTTTCGTCCTGCCAGGGTATTGTTCAATCTTCGACTATTCTACAGATGGGGAAAAAACGAGAGTCGATCAATTGCTTGATGGTTTTGTGCTTGTAATTTAAAAAATTATTGCAATTATTAAAAAATATGCGAATTGCGCGAACAAACATTGCATCGTTCCAATACCTGGAATATTTCGCCAGGCAAAACAACGAGAGTAAAGGCAAACTCATCGTGGGTTTATACCAGTCAAATATTCCAATGATATTAATGAAAACAAAACATATATATTAGGGTGGTTCAAAAAAAATCGATATTTTTTTTTTCGCCGGCCTCAACGGAAATTGTTAATACATTATGAAAAACTAATTTTTGCAAAATTTGAGTGGTCTAACAAATTTTTTAGATAGTGCTCAAGCGACTTTTCCATATTTTTTTCTATTTTTTGTTGAAAATCACGACATGAAATTTTTTTTATTCTGCTCTCAGAGCGGAAAGTGTTAGAGCTTGATGAAAACGTAATTTGTGCAAAATTTGATCACTCTTAAAAAATTTGAACAGCTGCCTCAAGTAATTTTTCTGCATTTGTTTTTTTCAATTTTTCGATAAAAATGACGAGATAATCAAATTTTTAACTACAAAAATCAATTTTTGGCTTCCTATTAAAACGAGAGTCGTAAATATTTGATGAGACTATTTTCTCAGAACTTTTTACTTCAAAACATTTTTTAAGCTGACTTAAGCGGATTCTTATTTTCTTGTACTTCTAACTAAAAAGCATGTCGAAAGATAATAATAAATAGAACAATTTCAAAAGATGTGTTTGAATACACGTATTCCAGATAACAGCATACGAGTATCTACAAACTTACGTGCTTACTTCGAAGATACAGTTGAAAAATAGTTGCTCTTAACCAATTAATTTGACTTATTTTTATTACCAATTTCATTGTTAACTTTTGCTGAAATTTCCTCCGTTTCCAAGTTTGATTCTTTAGTAATCCATGATATAGATTCTCTTCGATTTGTTCGTTGATCAATCAAAAATTCTTTTTGTCTTTATGTGAGACTGTTGTGAATATTTTTTTTTGCAATGTCAAATAATGCATCCAACTGTTTTTGAAAGACATTTTCATTCAACGTTTGAGTTGGATTTTCCCGTAAATGATTTTTTTTTAATTCCGTCCACTCCAAGCGCAATTTTGTGATTTTTTAAATATTGACGCAAGGTTGAGACGTTTCTATTCCGGTTTCGCTCCAAATATTGTTCATTTCCCCGATAACTTTTTGTGCATTCTCTCGGATAGAAAATTTAAGAGTTTGATGGTAATAAAAAAATAGACCTAAAGCTTCCCTATTTGTGGGTAATTTTGGTTTCACAAATTCTTCGATGTCCGTCCTGACTAAATAAATTTGACGACTCTTACTATCGTCAAAATGCGCAGTCATTTTTCACGTTATATTTTTTCTTTTATCGACATGTGCCTCACTACAACAACTACTGGAAATAATTCATTGAATCGCGAAAAGAAAACTTACGGACAGTGGAACAAACAATGGCGCCGTAGCTTCAACAGCACCGCGGTTTGTATCGCACGCGTTCGTATGACCTTGTTTACTTCAAAACAGCACACGCATATTTTTGACGAATCTAGGAAGATTCGTCCCCGGAATATTCGTCTCGGAAAATTCATCCCCGGAAAATTCGTCCTCGGAAAATTCGTCCCCCGGAAAACTCGTCCTCCGGAAAATTCGTCCCTGGAAAATTCAACCCCGGAAAATTCGTCCCACAGAAAATTCGTCCCCCGAACACAACAAACCAACACAACTAAGCAAGCGTGTGTAGAATCGGTTCGCGCATGTAATCGGGGTGCGTATGGAATAGTGAGGCGGATGAAATCTTGGAATGAGTGCTGAGATTTGCGGAAAATTCGTCGAAAACAATTTGTCGATAACAATTCGTCGAAAAAACATTTCATCGAATAACAATTGGTCTTTTTTGTTATTGTTTGAATAGTTGGACATGTGGAAATAGTAGGGTGGATTCGGGTCATCTTTAGATTGTTGTTTGAATAGTTGGGCATGTGAAAATAGTAGGGTGGGTTTGTGTCATCTTTGGGTTGTTGTTTGAATAGTTGGACATGTGGAAATAGTAGGGTAGGTTCGGGTCATCTTTGGGTTGTTTGAATAGTTGGACATGTGGAAATAGTAGGGTGGGTTTGGGCCATCTTTGGGTTGTTGTTTGAATAGTTGGACATGTGGAAATAGTAGGGTGGGTTCGGATCATCTTTGGGTTGTTGTTTGAATAGTTGGACATGTGAAAATAGTAGGGTGGGTTCGGGTCATCTTTGGGTTGTTGTTTGAATAGTTGGACATGTGAAAATAGTAGGGTGGGTTCGGGTCATCTTTGGGTTGTTGTTTGAATAGTTGAACATGTAGAAATAGTAGGGTGGGTTTGGGTCATCTTTGGGTTGTTGTTTGAATAGTTGGACATGTGGCAATAGTAGGGTGGGTTCGGGTCATCTTTGAAGTGTTGTTTGAATAGTTGGACATGTGGAAATAGTGGGGTGGGTTCAGGTTATCTTTGGGTTGTTGTTTGAATAGTTGGACATATTGAAATAGTAGGGTGGGTTCGGGTCATCTTTGGGTTGTTGTTTGAATAGTTGGACATGTGGAAATAGTAGGGTAGGTTCGAGTCATCTTCAACCAATCGTTTACATTGTATATGTGCTTGAAAGAATAAAGGTCGCGTTTGTTTACATGCAACAATCTGCGTGATCACGCGTTACTGTACAATGTTTTGAAATATTCTCTATGTAGCGTATAACAAAAAAATTACGGAAATATCCAACTGAATTGTAGAAATATCCAATGGGGACGGATTTTCCGGGGGACGAATTTTCCGGGGACGAATTTTCCTAGGGACGAATTTTCCGAGGGACGAATTTTCCGGGGACGAATTTTCCGGGACGAATTTTCTGGGGACGAATCTTCCTGTTACCATTTTTCACACTTATTAGACGGTCAGGAATGTAAATACCGGGTGATGAATCGAAACTAAATCGTTGAATGAAAAGCTCTTTGACAAAACGTTGAATGCATTATTTTACATCTCAACGAATAATATTTATGAAGCTCTGATACAAAGACGGAAGGTTTTTTAATTAATCATCGAATAGATTGGGGTGAATCTATCTCATGTGTCTTTGAAGGATTAAGCCTAAAAGCAGAGAAAATATAAGCAGAAGTTAACGAAGAAATTAGTAATGAAAAAAAGCGAATTGCATGGTTTCTGTTTGGACGTTACTGTAACAATATTTTGACATCGAACTTTTTTTTACACTCAACATAATATAATAAATATATAATGGACGGAAGAAAAGATTTTTAATTGTATAGAATGTACTGAAACAAAAAATGTGAGCTTGTTTGCGAAACGTTGTCCAGGTTTGCTGGCCTATAACAAGTGGCCCAAATCTTCAAAATAGGATGGTAAGAAGAATCGTACGTCGTATTTCAGCAAAATTAATGTTTTGTAATTCATAAAAGAATAAATTATTATGACGTTATTTTTTTCTCTATTCTACCAGGAATTTCATTCAAGAAATAATTATAGAGTTTCTGGCATTGGGGTATATTTTTTTTAATAGCGTTCTGCAAATAGCAATTCATGTAAAGCCGTTTAGTGGGATGCTGAATTAAGTTTTTCAATTCTGTTACGCCACATACTAGAATACATATTTTTTAACGCATAGCTCGAAATCATTCTTTTATCATTTATCATGATTTTTAATTGAATACACAAGAAAATGGAAAGCAGTCGATTGAGCTAATTGAAAAAACTTTTTGGAGCATCAATGCTTGAAGAAAATTATGTTTTCATCAAATACTTATACCTCTTATTATGAGAGAAAATAAAAAATTAACTAATGTAGTGAAAGATTCGATTGTTTCGTGATTTTTAGCCGAAAATTGAAAAAAAAATGTGAAAAAATTATTTGTGACAGCTGTTAAAATTTTTTCAGAGTGTCCAAATTTTGAACGAATAACACTTTCATCAAGCACTGACACTTCCTGCTATGAGAATAAACAAAAGAATTTTCATGCCGAGATTATCAACAAAAAATATTTTTAAATACTAAAAAGTCGCTTGAGCACTATCTAAAAAATTTTTTAGACCACTTAAATTTTGCAAAAATTAGTTTTTCATAATGTACTAACAATTTCCGTTGAGGCCCGCAAAAAAAAATATCGATTTTTTTTTAACCACCCTAATATATATATACATGATAGACATATTTCAAAATTTACTTACGCCCTCGATAAGTACGAGTTGTTGAGTCCCGATCTGTTGCCTGTTCAATATTTTAGCATTCATTTTGAAGAGATTAGCCATCCTTTGGAGCCGCGCCTTTTTACTGGTGATCGAGACGTTGTCGTCGAGGCGCCGATGAGCCGTAGTTTTCTAACAATACATATGGGTCATTCCACATCAATTCGACCACTTTTGAACCCGACCCCCTTCGATTTGGCTGAAACTTCGCAATTTTCTTTTACGTTACTAAATAAATTTTTGTGAATTTTTTCAAATTTTTTTACCGAAGGCAAAAAAAAGTTATGAATGTTAAAAAAAAGGCTTTTTCTTTTTCAAATAGTTATAACTTTTTCAAAAATTGACCTATCGGTACATTTTTTTTTTAAGTTTTGTTTTCGAATGTACTTTCTGAAAAAAATACAAAAATAATTTTGGAAATCAAGTTCTATGGAAAATTTCAGTTTTTTGGAAAAAACCATGAATTTTTCAAATTCTGACACTTTTAATTTTTTTTTTTATTTTCCCAAAAAATCTTTGATTTATTCCGGAGTTGACCCCGCTAGTTACTTAGTGGGCTGAATTTTTTTTCGATTAAAAAAAAAAAATTATTCGTTGTCAGTTTTCAACTCCTCTGCATTCAAAAATTTTATTTTATGTCAAGATCAATCATAGTAAATAATTTTAAGATATTTTATACCTTAAACATGATATAATTCAATAATTTATGATAAGCATTTCATGGATAATATAACTATTTTTATTGTAATACCAATTTTACAAATCAATTTATTTTACCTCTCTTTGGCGCTTAAATATTTTACATACTTTGTATTCCTTTAAATTCGAAAAATTTCGGACACAAAGGCAACCATCTTTGTCTGGAATGACACAATGTAATTAATGAGTTCCAGCGATTGATTTTGTTTTGGCAAATTGGTCCTTTAGATCATTTACAGCCTTATTATAATCGTATTACAAGAAAAATAATTGATAATCGCTTTACCTGTGAAATGCTTATCATATATCATTGAATTAGATTATGTGTAAGGTATAGAATATCTCAAAATTATTTACTAAGATTGATTTCGATGTGAAATAAAATTTTTGAATGCAGAGGAATTGAAAATTGACAACGAATAATTTTTTTTTTTGAGTCGAAAAAAAAATAGAAAAAATTCAACCCACTAAGCAACTAACGGGGTTAACTCCGGAATAAATCAAAGATTTTTTTGGGAAAATAAAAAAAAAATTAAAAGTATCGGAGTTTGAAAAATTCATGGTTTTATCCAAAAAACTGAAATTTTCCATAGAACTTGATTTCCAAAATTATTTTTGTATTTTTTTCAGAAAAGTACATTCGAAACAAAACTTAAAAAAAAACGTCCCAATAGGTCAATTTTTGAAAAAGTTATAGCTATTTGAAAAAGAAAAAGCCATTTTTTTTTTAACATTCATAACTTTTTTGCCTTCGGCAAAAAAATTTGAAAAAATTCACAAAAATTTCTTTAGTGGCGTAAAAGAAAATTGCGAAGTTTCAGCCAAATCGAAGGGGGTCGGGTTCAAAAGTGGTCGAATTGATGTGGAATGACCCATATACATACTAAATCTTCACTTCCGGAATGGAAAAGAAATCGTGGAAAAAACTTTTAAAAAAGGCAATACCTCTCTCATACTGTAAGCATACAAATACGCTTTGTTGTACTTGATTTGTTCGATTAGAGTGAGAGTTTCCTCGAATTCCTCCTCAGTTTCGCCACAAAAGCCAGCAATAAAATCACTCGACAATGATACATTAGGAATAATGCTTCGTATATGATCGACCAATTCGAGATAAGCTTCCCGAGTGTATCCTCGTCGCATACGTTCGAGAACCGCGGAATTTCCGCTTTGAGCAGGTAAGTGTAATTGTTGACAAATATTTGGTCTTTCAGCGATCAAATGAAGAACTTCATTCGGAAAATCCTTCGGATGGGGAGATGTAAATCTGGAGAAAAAACATAATATCTTCGATTCGATGCGTGATTGATCAATCAATAATGAGGAAAATGCATAATAATAATAATAATTAATAAACGCATTATTAATGAACACATTATTGATGAAACGAAGAATAACAAAAGAACATTAGTAATATTGTGCTGACCTGATTCGTATCTCAGGATTAATTAGCGATACTTTATCAAGAAGTTCAGCAAATCTCACACCCCCCATTTTGGTTTTATAAACGGTATTGAATCCCTTGGTCATATTAGTTGGTGCTTTAGCGTCGATGTAAAAATCTGATTTAGAAAGATCCCGATAGCTGTTGACGTTTTGTCCTAGAAGCGTGATTTCTTTGACACCCTGATCGGACAAATGTTGTACCTCGCTGAGAATACTCGTGATCGGACGGGATCTTTCTCTTCCACGAGTAAACGGTACTATACAGTAAGTGCACATGTTGTCGCAGCCCCGCATTATCGACCTGAGCATCAATATTCACGATTTATTTCAACGAAAAAACAATTTAAAGAAAATAAATATATTTGTGGTCAATTTCATAAAATGCACACGTACACAAAAGCACTTTTAGAGTTCTCGTTGAGTCTCACAGGCGTAATATCGGCATAAGTCTCATCGGCCGAAAGGATAACATTAATGGCAGTTTCATTTTGATCGGAGAGCGCTAGAAGACGTGGAAGATCCTTGTAACTGTCGGGACCTGCGATGACGTCCACCGCTTCATTTTTTTCAAAAATTTTCATTTTTAAACGTTCGGCCATGCACCCTTAAAAATACAAGACGCAACAAATACAAGACTCCAACAAATACAAATGAACCATAAATGATAAAATCTTGTTTAAATATTATTATATAATAGAAAAAAATTGTACTGAAAAAAAGAAAAAATATTATTACATATTTAGTTGAAAAACCAAGTTACCGAGTATCCCAATTTTCATGGGGTATTTATAATTCTTTAGACTTCTCTTTGTCTTTATAGATTTTAAATAGTCCAACTTGTTCCAAACTTTTTCTTCAGCCCTGTCTCTGATGGCGCATGTCACCAATAAAACTATGTCCGCACTTTCAATATTGTTCGATCTTTTGTAACCATGTCTTTTTAGGATCGACCAAACTACGTCCGTATCATTGACGTTCATTTGGCAGCCATAAATTTCAAAGTACACTGTCAAATATCAGAATCAATTAATATTTATTGTACTCAAAATCCATTTAATTACCAAAGAATCATTTGAAATTGGACCACTGAGTTTGAGCTTTTAAAACTTGTTTGGGTTTGGGTAAAAATTATATTTTGGATTAACCTTTTCATCCATGCACTTTTCTTTACTGACGTTCCACTTGAAATTTTATATTCATGAGTTTTTGGCGTCAATGTTTACAAATTGGAACAGAAAACTCAAAAATTCAAAATGACAGATCCAAAAAACAATTATTAGTTTGGATCTAATATAGAAATTATGGTATGTTTATTTTTTTTAATGAAAAAGACAAAAAATTTTTAAAGAATTGTGTAAAATACATTGAAGGGTATTAAGTTTTTAAAAAAATTGCCATTTCAATTTTTTCTATAGTAGATTAGTATAAAATGCATTTTTCATAAAAAAGTGCAAATTTCGTCTATTTGTTTTTGCATAGTATTTTGCAGTTAATAATGATTGTTTCTATTTTCTTGCATTCATGAATGTTTTAAAGACCATTTGGAAACAAAAAATCTGGCATTTGTTGTTAAAAAGTAGTTTGATAAATTAAAAAACTGCCAGAAAAAAGGGGGAACAACAAGCGTCCCAACGTGAAAAGGATTAAAAAAAAAAAAACTTGACCTCCAACATTTCCAAGATCAACTTTGCGGTATTATCATTTCTTTACATAAGGAAATTTCTATGAATGTCTAATTTTCGTTCTTTCATCCAAATATTATTGTCATTTTTAATAACTTGATAATTATGAAAAAAGGACTTAAAGATTGTTTGGCGGGTAACTCAATGGTCTCTACACAATATATTGAATTATAGAGTTAATACGACGACGACTTGACATCATGCAATTCGATAGAATTATAATATTTTTTCAATAATCGATCTTATTATTTGATGAAATAACCTGTACGTCCTCCGCTCTCAACATTCTTCAGATAGGGTATTTCATCAGTGCAAGTAGCGAACATTTGTTTGGATTTGGTATTGGCCAAGATGAAATCCGCAAGATCCGGACCCACAGAAACATTCCTTTCTGTCGTCCTCGATAATTTGACAGGATCTTTTTCTTCAGCAGCGGCGAAACATCCAACACAATTGTGAAAACCTCGAGATCCTAATGGACCCACATTTTCCCTCATTGTTCGAGTTTTGTGACACCATTGTCTCGATATGTCACGAAATAATTTATGCGATTCACCGAGACATGCCAATGTGTACCGTATTCCGTACATTTTCACAAAATTATTTATATAAATATTGTAGATAAGTGAATAACCTTAAAATTAGTTGATCAACATTGTCAAAGAACTCAGACGTACATAGAAGAACAGTTCTTATGGGCCGATTGTGCGGGGGACATGAGTGAGCTTCTGTCCCCCGGCCACCAGGAGCGCTACGAACATTTCGTGTCTGTGAGCACACACACATGCACAGCAAGAATTCCAATCCCCACCAAAGAACTCGAACGCCCCACTCTTGCTTACTCGGAGCACTCTTTCATACTCGCGAGAGTTGACAATAATGTTCTTTCTTTTCCTCTCATACAACGGTAGGCTCACGGCAAGTTACGGAACAATTCAATTCAGGCGCCAAAATTTTTCGCGTGTCAGTTTTCGGGTACGATGTTCGTAGTACTTTCAATTTGTAATTACTAATTGCATGTAATTCGTGTGTACAAAAAAGGAAATACAAATGCCTTCTCGGAGCTTATGCGCCTACAAAGGATGCGTAAATTCTGCGACAAAATGCAAGAACTTGAGTTTTCATCGATTCCCACAGGACATAACAAAGTAATCTTTTTATTGTTTATTTTCCGAAATGTGATAAACAATTGGGAATTATCTCTTTCTTGTATCTATACTACTTGTATATATATTTTTGGCTCTTAAAATCCCACTAACCCATACACTAATGAAAAAATTATATTTTTTTAATGCTTTTTATACTTTGTACTTCCCTATAATTTGCAAATGAATGAAAAAAAATATAATAAGATTCCAATTTTAATATCCCGTAATTCGAAGAAAACCAACGAAAATTCAGAAATCTTTGAAATCATATTAACATTGATTTTCTACAGTGCTATAACGCAAAGAATTAGTAATCAAATCGTCAACAAAAATTATTTATAAAATCGAACAATTTCTCTTCTCTGGTCTGACATAAAAATGATAAAATTTGTGATTCTTTTAAAATATATTCAATGAAGTAAAAATTTCATTTCAAAGAGGAATCTCGAAATTGAATACATATTGTAAAAAATTCGGACCAGCACAGAATATTTAATGCATAATATATAGTTAAATCAGTTTACGCTATGAAAAAAAGTTTGATTTTTTAATTTTGAGCAATGATCACAACTCTTACGATATTAATTCGATATTCATTAATTTTGAAGGAAAAATACATTTTTTTAAATTTCGTTTTTACTGTATCATTTTTTAAAAATCAAATCACGTCTTTTGGAAAAATGCTCGTAATTTGTTTTTTATGCATCTAAATTTTTTAATGTCGTTTCTTTTTAAAGCAATCAATTAAAACAAATACCTGCGCGCCAGAAATGGAATTGTAAGTGGAAAATAAATCGCATTCGCGAAAGACTCAATCGCATTCAATGACCTCCTTGCATATCTCCATTCCACTACTACAGCATAGCAATGAAATAACAATTAAACTAGTTCAAATGATCAAATATTAACAGAATGTTTATTTTTTAATATTTTCGCAACCATAATAATTTTTTTGGTAAATATAAAGAAAACAGGCTTCACCTGCTCCAACCTTGCTATTTTTAATTAGCAAATTTTGATACCCCCATAATTATGCTTCAAATTAAAGTATAATATTATGCAATATATTTAAAAATTTGCGAGATTAGAGGTAAGGCCCGTTTTCTGAATCTTACTAATTTTGTTATAGATTTATTAATGATTGTGTTCTACCCATTTACAAACTTTAAGAAAAGTTTTAATGAATTTAGAAAGCGACGCATTTATTTCAGACGAACAAAAAGATAATTTACTTTTTTTGTAACCATGGTTGATCTAATCATTTCTATTAATTTTTTAAATTAATTATTATTTTCATCATACAAGCTCAGTATTTATTATCCAAACAAATGTAATAAACTAGAGGGGTATTACGCGCCTTCTCCGCCGATCCCCACCACACCGGCGCTCGTACTACACCATAGCGGTGCTCACACGTACGAGAACGAAGCGCTCTAAGCGTCATTCTCGCGAACTAAAAATCTGGCATCAACGTTAACACGGGAACTGTTCTTCTATGTACGTCTGAGTTCTTTGACATTGTTCATAAATTTCTTGCTTTCGTTTGGTATAGGTTTTGTGCAACGCGAAACTTTACTGTTGAAATTTGAATATCAGAATTTACAGTTGAAACGCGATAATTGATTGAATCATTTGATAAAGGGTTTCATTATTATTACTTGGCTGCATCCCTACAACTCTACCAAAAAATAAGCCTACCAACGAAATCTCTACCTGACCGAACTCACTTATTTTTAGAGTTCTTCCGCTTCTTTTTTTCTATTTGACTAGTCCCTCGACTCTCCTCAGTGAGACTAGTCTAACCACTGGTTTCCCGTGTCGGCCAAGGGTCGAATTTCAAAAGGTTGGTGTGCTTCCCTTTTTTTTATATTTTGTTTTCAAGATTATTATATTTTGATTATAGTTTTACGAGATTTAAGGATGTATGTCCAAAATATACAATTTAAGTTTGTTTATTGTTATTGTCGCACATTTAACATAGCGGCTGTAAGTAGCAGTTTTCGCACATGACCCAAACGACTCTACTTTTTTTTGAGATTTTTGAACAAATATGACGGTGACCTCGGGGTTTTTTTTCTCTAAATAGTAAAAAAAATAAAATTTCTAATATTTTTTTTAATCTGTACGCTTATATATTACGGGCTTTATTTTCTTATTTTCTTTCAAATTAGGCTACTTCCGCTACGTTTAACACGCGTTTTAATGGGACTGAAAAAATTAATTTACGTAATAACTATATGGTGAAGTCTAATTATTTTTTTTCTAATCGACGCAGCACCGTTCACTCTACAACATATTTTAAATTTGAAGGTCAAACTTAAATTGTATATTTTGGGCATACATCCTTAACTTTATTATTTAATATATTAATTAATGTCGTTGAAATTTTTCTTTTTAGTTTTTGTTTTTCATTGTTTGTTATTTGTTATTATTAAGGAGGTTCTATCGTTTCTCATGTCAAAATTATTTTCCAACTTTACACAATAAAATTTTGTAAATAGAAAGCTTAAGACAGTATTAAAATTCTGGCGGAATATGCCGATGATTCACCGTCTCAAAATTGAGATATTTATTGTTGAAGTTCGCAATTTTTTGAAAGCTTCCATAAGAGCCCATGTTAAACTTGTCATTTTCAACAATGAATATCTCGATTACCAGGCGGTGAAACCTCTCCAAATTTTTCACACATAATTAAATACTGTTCAAGAAGATTCACACCAAATTTCAATACATTAACTTGGAATAATCAAATATAATGTATTTTTCGTATCATGTCATATAAATATCGATACAACCTCCTTAAATAATTATTTATCACTGTTTGTAGTAGATTCTTGTAAAATTTGATAAAAACACGGAAAACTTTTCAGGTGACCGTGAGAGCACGGAACCACGTCTGCCTTCTTTCCGGTCAGGCGGCCGAGCGGACCGAGTCCGAGTCCTCTGCTTTTAGGGCGGGTTGTTCCAACTTCTGGGTAGCTTATCTGGCGATTGAAAGCATTGACTTTGGGCCGGTTGTCCCACCTTCTGGTAAATTTTACCTGACGGTTGTAGCATTGAGTAGCAGACCTTTAACTATCAGATAAAATTTACCTGGAGGTGGAACAACCGGCCCTTTGAGGCCCGGTTTTTCCACCTCCCGGTAAATTTTATCTGACAGCTAAAGGTCTGCTATCTAATGCTAAAACCTTCAGATAAAATTTACCTGGAGGTGGAACAACTGGCCCTAACTGCCAAATAGGCTTACCTAGAGGTTGGAACAACCCGCCCTTAGTAGAGTTGTAGGGGTGCCCGACTCCACACAGAAGAAGTTTTCGGTTTTTGCCGCCATCACGGCAACGACCGACCAGTCCAAGCCTGCCAGACTCGGAAGTACCCGCTGTGTTAAAATCGGCCCCCTGGCACTCAGCTTGCTGGCTAGTCTCTCAATGGCGCTAGCCGCTACGTGGCGCTGACAGTACTCCGCGCCGTCCGTGCTACGCATGCGCCGCGCATATTTTATTTCATGATAAATATGATAAATAATAAATAACTAAAGAATAATTACATATATATATATGTGAGTCTAGTAAATATGTACTAAATTTGTAGCCTGTTGTTTTAAGGATAAGTTTAATATATACACAACAGGCTAGATATTCTGTATATACTTTATAAATTTATATGTATAATGTTCGGCTCAAAACTTCCGACCACACTTATTACCGCGCACACGCGAGACAAGACACAATTAATTAACGAATAATTACGCTTAGCACCAACTGATCAGTCGGTTGACTTGTAATGGCCATTATGGCCGGCGGGGGGTTCGGGGCGTTCGAGGGCACAAGCGCGGATGTATGCCAGCGCCGCGCAGTGCGAACTATTTACGGCGCATAGAACGGAAGAAAGGTCCGTATAAGAATTCATATAGGAGTGCCAGGGGGCTGGTTAAAAGGGCACTCTGGTGGAGATTGACCACGATAGAGTTTTCCTGGGTGAGTTTTGTCTGGTGGAGTTGGGAATGATGGAGATTGGGTTGGTTGAGATATTCCCGGTGGAGATTGTCATTGGTGGAGATTTTCCTTGGTTGGGATTGGTCTGGTAGAGATGTTCCTGATGGAGTTTTTTTTCGAGTGAGTTGTACGGGTGCCGTTAAAAGATAGGCAGATTGATTGGGCGATTTTGGGCGATTTATCGCCCAATCTGGCAACCGTGCCGACCGCTGCTATATATCGCTCGGCACTGCCATAAAGTTAGCCGCGCAACTTTGAATTTTCAACTCTTTTATAATTGATATCGCTAGGTAGTCGCTTGGTAGTCGCTGGTAGCGTAATTAAAACGCTTGATAATTAGTAATTGTTAATAAATAAATAATTGCTCGCTCGGCACCCTTCTCAGCAAAATTGATTTCTTCGCATTTACTCTATTTCTT
This sequence comes from Rhimphoctona megacephalus, assembly GCA_963989365.1. Classification (NCBI taxonomy): domain Eukaryota; kingdom Metazoa; phylum Arthropoda; class Insecta; order Hymenoptera; family Ichneumonidae; genus Rhimphoctona; species Rhimphoctona megacephalus. The sequence goes on from OZ022422.1 coordinate 22,054,022, forward strand.
TCCATAGCCTCATTGTTATGGGCATAGTTCGCGAGCATAGACGATCAGTTTAAACGGGGAGCTCCAAACGCTCGAAGCTTTCGTAATCATGAATTAGAATATTAAAAAAAAACTAGTACAACCAATTCTTAATACATATTGGTAATTGCAAAGAAAATGTTGGATTAATTGTTGAAAAATCGCGTCAATACGGTGCCAGGTACAAGTGTTCAATATCAGGCGCTGAAACATAACCTCGTTTCTCGCCCTTCTTGGAATACTCGTGTTAGAGATAAATAATGCGCAGCGTTTCATCATCGAACAAGGAGTCGAAAAATTTGGTACCTCATCGAGAAGACCAACAATTATATTAACATCACGAATGAGATAACGACAATTTTTCATTCCAAGTTTTCGTTAGTTTATAATGTCAGGATTAATCGTGAAAAAAATATTATACCTACAAAATCGCATATTGACGATATCGACACGGATAAATAGCCAGCATATACGTAAAAGGTATTCGACACAGTCAAAATATATATACAATATGAACGAGGCTTATTTGAGATACGAGAACGGTGACGAGACCTTTCAATTTACGTTTCGTTACACGAATCCAGACTTGAACGTTGACAGACAATTCAATTTGCGGAGAAAGGCCGTCGAGCCCGTTGCGTCGTTTCTCCGACGATTAGATGGTAATCTCGAAAGAATTTTGTCGAAAAAGAAAAAAAAAAGAGCGAAAAAGGGTGAGATTGCAGGGGAGGAGCAGGAGGTGAAAGAAGATAATGTGGAAAATGGAAACATCGCGCTTGTAAGAAATGAGTCGAAGATCGATTTGGGTGAAACCTGTGAAACCCTTTTTCACGATACGTCACAAATAACGCTCGAGATATTTGGCACTCCGTACAAAATGAAGCTCAACGTTCCTTGGGTTTTGAGTATGTCTTTGCCAAGTAGCATTTTAATTGGTTTTCCAACATATCCGACTGATTTTCAGACGTTACATACGAATAAAATCAAATCTCAATTCGTATGGTACGTTAATCGTTCCCAGGCGACTCACACGTCTGTTGTTTACAAATCTTCCTGGGAACAAGTTGGTGAAGGTTTCCTCTATACTCCGACAGCTTTGGACATTAATTGCCGACTGAAACTGCAATGCGAACCTGCCAATGAGGAACAAACAGGACCGATTATGGAAGCAGAATCTGAGTGTGAAATTGAAGCTGGTCCTGGGGAGTGTCCCTTTGAAATTCGCCATTCTTTCACACGAGATAAACTTTCTGGCAAAGATTTTCGTATTGTCTCCTATAATATTTTGGCTGACGTTTACGCCAGCACCGAGTACTCCAGAGATGTACTTTTTCCCTATTGTCCACCTTATGCTCTTGCAATTGACTATCGCAAACAACTGATAGTCAAAGAACTCGTCGGATACAATTCGGACATAATTTGCCTTCAAGAAGTCGACTGCAAAGTCTTTGAAACAGATTTGTTTCCAATTTTCTCACTCCTCGGTTACAATGGAATTTTTAATCGAAAAGGCGACGATCTCAGCGAAGGCATTGCTATATTCTATGACGAAAGACGGTTCGATAAAATTCGATCGGAATCACGAGTCATGAGCCAGAACGTTAATGCTCCCGGATTTATCGATGTATGGGAAAAGATAGATAACGACGTCGTTAAGGAAAGATTTCTCGGTAGAAATACCACAATTCAAGCCATCGTTTTACGCTCCAAGGATAATCCTAATGAAATTCTCATTATTGGAAATACTCATCTTTATTTTCAACCTGATGCCGATCATATTCGTCTTCTACAAGGATTTTATGCCCTCGCCTATCTCCAGGATATTGCCAATCAAACTCGATCAACGTTCGACGATAATTCTAGAGTCAGCGTTATTCTGAGCGGCGATTTTAACAGCACTCCCGATTGCGGAATTTATCAGCTTATGATCACCGGCCACGTTCCAAACTGTCACAAGGATTGGAGATCGAGTCAGTAAATTGAAAATTACAGCCTCGTCTGTGCTATTATATATTTTTCCACACATTTTTTCCAAAAAAATTTTTCCCTCATCTGTTACCATTTTTATTTGAGATCGACGAAATTGATAAATGTTTGGGTAAAAATGTACCACCGTTAACACCTCTTGAAACGAGTCAAATATTTGTTCATGAGTTAACACTCAAAGTAGCACATAAATTTGCACTGAACCACCATTAAATGTTGCATATCGTAATTTCGAACGAAATTTTAAAATTCGCAATTGCTATTCTAGACATCGTGAATTTATAAAGCAGGTCTCATTTTGCTTATTTTGCTCGAGCATTGTTAAAAATCTTTTTTTTTTACTTTTTCAGATGCCGAACAAATGATCGAGAACGTGTCACTATCGCACAACGATTCATTCGCGAGTGCATGCGGTACGCCTCAATACACCAATTTCACAGTAGAATTTGCAGATTGTTTGGATTATATATTTTATCAAACGAATAATATAGAAGTAACACAAGTAGTGCCGTTCCCAACCCCGGAAGAATTGTCGTTGAATCAAGCAATTCCATCGGTTGTCTTTCCCAGCGATCATGTTGCACTTTGTGCCGACCTGAAATGGATGAGATGAGATTTCGAGGCAAAATAAACGTGTAAATAAACTTTGTAGTCATGTGTATATTTTCTTTTTTCTTCAATTTATCACGATCAATTCATTTATGACGTTTGTCGTCGAGTTTTACATCGAGATGTTTCATTTTTGTTGTTTTTTTCCCAAGATTAACATTAGAGTTTATGAATTACCGGCTACAATCTAACGAGTTAATTTACAAAACTTTTATACAGGGGGGAAAAAGAATTATTCACCAGTGACTCGTGTGAAATCTTTCGAGGTCTGCGAATTTACTCCGAGCAAAAAACGTTTTTTTTTACCGTCTAACCTGACGGTTTGAATGTATTTGTGTTTAATCATTATCATCCGCTATAATGACAAAGTAATCCGACAAACGAACTAAAAGAAAATAGTCATAATAAATTTACAAATTGTTCGCAAATATGGATTTTTGTGGGATACTTAATTTTTGTTTATTTTTTTTCCGAACACTTTCGTAAATTGAATCATCCAGGAATGCTCTCGGCTTTTTCGGTTAAACCTTTTTTTCATTGAACAAACCATTTTGGGCTCGTAAATGAATTTCTCTTTGTCGATCAGGACAAAAATGATCAAATAAAACAATTATCGATTGAAATACGAATGCCACGAGATTCTGAACGAGTGTAATTGGATGAACTGCCTCTATCGTGAGACGTCAAGGTACATAGCTGTGAATTTCGTGTCTACTGGAACTGGTACGTTTTTTTTGCTTTTCTTTTCTGAGGCATGTAAAATTCTACGATAATTAGTAAATTACGCAATACGATACAAAAATATCGAATCTACACGACGATTAACGCGAATTAGGTTCGAGAAAATGTTTGTGGGTCACCACATAAGATAATTCTAATTAGACGTACTTTTTTTTAGTATGTTTTCATTTACTTTTTAAATCGCTGCAGACCTCCCTCGTACGAAAAAACGATTTATAAAAATGTAACAAACCTATGGTTTCTCTTACGTTGAAATTATTCTGACTTTCATTTCGCGGGATTATGTCCCGCCTGAGTAGAAAAGAAAAATCACTTTCAAGAAAGGGCAGAGTCAACAAACGAAAATTCCGTGGTCAAAATCAGATATTTTACCATTTTTTCCTGGAGAAAAATCAGACGTTTGCTAGAGCATCAACGAAAGTCGTAGATATTCGTTTCCATCGTTTTTCCCCGAAATTAGAAATAAAAAAAGTCCTTTTTATCTTCAGATATATTAATTGTTTCGTTTTTCTTTAGACATCCTATCACAGTCCGCGTCTCGGTGCGCTCGGCGCGAGCAACTGCAAAGCGGCCATTGCGTCCGGAAAAAGTGAGTGATAATTAACGAGAGGCACGTAAGCCGCGGTGATAACGCGACCAGCGAACCATCGCCCGTGTAACGAATTTACTGCTGCAACGGCCGTTGCGATTGATGGACATTTGACGTAAACGTTGCCCTGCGGTGATGCTTGATCGACGTAAACGTGCAATACTCCTCCGTGCTTGTTACACTCCTCGATCACGTCGTCACGAATCTCCTTCGACCATGTTGGATTCGACTCACTGTAAAAATAGAATCGAATCGACATTTTGTTAAAATTTCCTTCTTTCAAAATACCAATTGAAATTTCGTTTTTATATTAAAAACAATTAACTCACTCGATATACTCAGATTGATTCGATTCACTACGAGAAAACAAAAAATCCACCGATGTACAGTAAGAATGCGTAGAAAGAAATTCATGTCAAAAATGAAATTAGAAATAATGAAATTTCTCGATTTGCTAAGGTTGATTCGATTCGGAAAAAAATATATACGGATCAAACATTTTAATACGTAAAATAGTGAGGAAAAGTTTTTTAAAAAAAGGATTGAATAGTAGCTCGATATTTTTTGTGAAACTTTGTGGCATTGATGTTGCGTGTGAGTGAAAAATAAAATTTTCACGACACCGGAGAACATCAAGGCGATTTAATTTTGCATACGTTCCCCCTAGTGAGAGGACGTTTTCTAATCTCATCAGGTCTACTTAAGTGTATGCCACACAGAGTCACCAAAGAATTCAAAATAGTACAAAAAAATTCTCGAATTATAGAGTGCTTGAATTATTTTTGTTATAAAAGTATTAAAAAGTTTCGATGTTGTTAGAAGATTGGAAAATAATTCGGTCTTTTAAATGGGAAAATATGTAACTAAATGAAAAATTTTAATTGGCAACGTAATAGAATAACAAAGAGAATAAACGTGCACTAATGCGGTGGCATCAATAAATAAGTTCCGTAATTTGAAGATTCTTGGGAATTATAATAAATAATATGTAAAAGGGTTAAAAACGAGGGAGAGCAACAAATTATTAAAAAAAAGGTCTTACTTTGATGGATCGAACATATTGGAGAGCATAAAACACTGTGTAGCGATGGGTGGTGCAGCCTGAGGTGGAGGTTGAGGAACGGTTGTGGTAGGCGCCATATTCAGAGCATTTGCCGCAGCTTGTGGCAATTCTAGGCCGGTGCCTTCCGCGAGTTTGAACATAAGTTGAAGACGACCCGTTGCCCCAAGATCGATTCCACTGCGATCAAGCTCGTCGGTGTCGAGGAGTGAAGGTCCTTGAATGAGATCCGTTCTTTCAGTGACGTTACCAACTTTCATTGGTCGACCCGCGAGCTCGAAACCGTTCAATTGTTCCAACGCTTTTTTCGCGTCATCCGCGTTACGGAACTGCCAAAATATAAATATAGACGTTTATTAATTGGTGGTGAAATTTTTATTTACTACTTTTCGCGATGCGGCAACAATTCTTAATGAATAATTGAAAATCACTCACAGTTAGAAAACCGTAGCCTTTGCTACGACCCGTTTCCGGATCCATGATCAATTGAATGTTATCGATTTTTCCGAAAGGTTCGAATATACCCCGCAGCATCTCTTCCGTAATGTTAAAGTGAAGAGAACCAACGTAAAGTCTCATTGGACCTGTTTGACCTTTTGGCATTAGATTTGGCATCGTATTGCCCATTCGATTCTTCTCGGCCTGGGTTGGCTGTACCACGATTGGTATACCCAATAATTTTTGCCCGGATAATCCAAGAGCCTGAAAATATTCGGTATATCAATTTAAAAATAAACAAAAATAAAACTCCAATAAAAAAAAATGTTTCAATGAATTAATATAAAAGATCCGAGAAAAAAGTGAATTAAAAATATTTTTTCCGTATATTTATCGCGGAACATCCACGCTCTATACGCCTATTTCATTGAATTTCAACCTAAGGAATAGGTTGAAATTCAATTTTTTTAAATTTTAAAAAAAGAGAAAAAACATTTGATGATATTATTTTTGTACTTACGAGTGTAACGCTCTCAGGGTCCTTGAATTCAACATATGCGATTCCCTTGAACCGTCTAGTTTTGTTACAGGTAATAAGTCGGACATCCTGTACTTTGCCAACGCTTGAGAAAAATTCTGCCAAATCACGTGCTCTTATACGCTGACTCAATTGCATACAAAATACCGTTCGAGCATCACGTTCCTCGGGTGTCAGCTCGTCGGATCGGCTGTTGTTATAAAATAGCATACTGTATCGATCGATTACAAAATTTAAGGGACTACATCTACCTAGGTCGGTCAAAAAATTGCATTTTCCAAAAATATTTTTATTCAACAGTATCATCTTTTAGCTATATTCCCCAAAAATGTCATTGAAATATTCCTAAAATTGAATGAGCTACAGCTTTTAACAGTCGGCCGAACGTGCGGTCGGGTTTCGCATACTTGTTGCGGTGCGCACGGAAGACCCGTTTTCGCGACAGGTACCATTGCAGCTGTCCTCTCGGTCTATATTGTGTGTGCTGTTGATGACAACAATAGAGTCCCTTTTTCCTACCTGGGGATTTCAACTGAGAACCGTTAGAATTCAGTATGAAAGCCGTTGAGCTAGCGAGAGGACATGTATAGACTTTTCACACTTGTTCCAATTTTTCCAATAATGTCATCGAAAATGAAAATTATGCGAGAAACAAGAGCTTCTAGCGCTAATAGACGAGATAGGTCAAAGAAAAGAAAATGACCGGTAAATCCGTTCGAAAGGGAAAGAGAAGAAGAAGCGAACACGAGTGCGTCCGAGAAAAAAATAACAGGGCTCGGAAGATATAGAAGTTCCGATATAGTCCAGTCATTACGTCGGAAAAAACGGGTTAGAAATGCAAATGAAACGAGAAGGCTGAATTTTTTATATGACGTGGGGGGAGGGGGGGGGGGGGGCTAGAAAAGCTTAACTTCAAATTGTCGACCAAGATTTCCTATGTGCATTTTCCGCCATCTTGAAAAAAGGATTAAATTCAGTTTTTGTACAATAACTCGGTTTTCCGTTGAGATACGATAATTTTGAATGAATACTTTTTTGTTGCTTTTTTCACACTTTACAATTTAGGTCCTATACATTTTTTACCTATTGTTTATGGTTATTGAGATATCGATCGAAAAAGTTAAAAATTTAGGTAGTGAAATTTGTTTTTTGCTATTTTCTCTTTTCTCGTGATAGATATCGAAAAATTGTCTATTATGAAACTTGTAGAGCGTGTTCAGACCTGCAATTTCGTTTTTTTATTTTTTCCTCCGACCAAAATTACGACCTCTAGCGCGCCGCAAACTTGACCGCAGGGCCGTCCGACGCTACAAAATGTGCGTCCCGCCATGGAGCGCGCCAATTGAGCGACCGTTGGAATTTGAGGGGCCAAGTATAAAAGACCCTTTTTTCGTATTCGTGCCGAAACATCTGTTCTTTTTCGTAGCATTTCAGTCAGTTGTCTCGAGTCTCTTAGAGCGAACGTACGTATTTTATAAATTTCGTGAACATGGGCGATTGTTTCATTTGCAAAAAAACCTCTGTTTACAAACATTTATGTGGCTAAAAAGAGAGCTGTTCAGACTCTCTTAGCAGCGAGCGTGAAGAGGATGTGTGGAGCATCAAAACTTATTACAAAGTATTGATTCAGTGAGTGTTCACAGTGCGTGCTACAAAAAATATGGAAATCAAAGACTAGCGTCGTTTGCCTCTCGACGAAGTGAATCTGCATCGGAAGAACCAGAACCCGAAGAACAATCTCAGCTCATACCCACTTTTGATTTTAAAAATCTATGTTTATTTTGTAGTGAAGCATTTTGCGATGAATCAAAATTGTCAGTGCATAGACGGAAAAAAATTCATTCGGTGCACGAAAAATCAATGAAAGAAAATGTTCTGCGGTACTTGTCTGGACGTGACGATGAATTTGCTATTTCAATCGTCGAACGTATTCATTGTGTACCTGATCTCGTCGCAGCAGGAGCTCGATACTATCGAGCATGTATTTCACATGTGTACCATCCACTACCTAAGGAGGGAATTAAGAAAGAAGGACCTACAGAGGATAAAATAGCCGAGGCAATGGAGGGAATTTACTCATTTCTGAAAGGAAATTCGGACGAATGCCAATTTTCAATGAATGAGTTAATGAACCAATTAAATGGAGATTTCGTTCCTGACATCAGAATGGTTAAAAAACATTTACAAGTTAAGTATGGAGATGACATTCTTATACACGAAAAACAAGGACGTGATTGTGTAGTGCGTTTTCGGAATACTGACTTTAAAATACTTTCGAAGAAATGGTATGAAGAAAAAAAAACTCTCGTGAAGAAAGGCTAAGAGTTATTCGCGAAGCTGCTGCAATAATCCGCGAGGATATTAGAGGTGTCGTTTACGATAAAAATAATTATCCCCCATCGGATGCATTCGTAAAAGATGTCGGAGCCGCTGTTCCTGATTCTTTGCAAGTTTTTCTTGCCACGATCATCACAAAAGATAAACGCGGTGCATTGGAGCAGTGGAAAAAAAAATGTACAGCGATAGCTCACTCCATAATAACAGCTGTGCGTCCTCGTTCGTACGACGATGATGATGATGATGTTTCGATCATCCCAGCATCATTTCCTGCGGTTCGAGAGTTTCCATAACTCGAAGAGTTAACCGACGAACTTCTTCAGCCAGGACCATCGAAACGACGAAAAATATAAAAAAAAGGGGGGGCCCTTAATTATTATTTTTGGCTACACAAAAAATTATTTGTTCAATAAATTTCATGTGTTTGTTTCATAATTTGTCTGGTTTATTTATTTATTTTGTATCCCAATAATTCCCCGAACAACCTTTCATCCGTTTTGACGTGTGCATACAACCGTGCGAGCGGCTAAATCGAAACGGGGCACGGACTTACTGACTTTGCGGCACGCTAGAGATCGTAATTCTGGTCGAAGGGAAAAAATAAAAAAACGAAATTGTAGGTCTGAACATGCTCTAAAAGTTTCATAATAGACATTTTTTCGATATCTATCGCAAGAAAAGAGAAAATAACAAAAAACAAATTTCACTACCTTAAATTTTGACTTTTTCGATCGATATCTCAATAACGATGAACGATAGGTAAAAATGTAAGAGACCTTAAATGTACAGCGTAAAAAAGCAACAAAAAAGTATTCATTCAAAATTATCGTATCTCAACGGAGAACCGAGTTATTGTAAAAAAACTGAATTTAACCCTTTTTTCAAAATGGCGGTAAATGCACATAGGAAATCTTGGTCGACCATTTGAAGTTAAGCTTTTCTAGCCCCCCCCCCCCCCCTCACGTCATAAAAAATTTAGCCTTCTCGGTTCATTTGCATTTCCAAATGTATATAATGACTGGACTAATAGACGAATCTGTTGGATATGTGATTCTAAACTTCGTGACAGTTTTTTCTGCGATAAGTGCCTGTGTAAAATGTAAGGAGAGTGGAAATGACGTGCAATTCAATCGTGCAAATGAACAACGAGGTTTGGGCTTGAAAATATAAATAACTTGCAAATCATGCCGACCTGTAAACATCTCGTCTTGTCCGTACATAGGAAGTCCTTACTAATAATAAATCGAAGATTCATCTTCGCTATGCGACTGTTGAGAATCAGATTACTGGGAGCAAGAAAATTCGGTGGAATAATGGATTTGCATCAACCAGTTTTTCAGGCTACCTATGATCTGATCGTGAATCGTTTAGTAAGTGCTTCGGACACTGTTTGCAAACAAGTATTATGTCGAAATGTTTTAGAAGAAAAAAATAATACAATGGAAGCGAATAACTAGGAAAAAAGAAGGCTCAATGAAAGGACTTACTGTTTCTGGAGACGGAACATGGAGAAAACGAGGATTCAGTTCCTTACATGGCGTATCAATTATATTATCATTGGCCACTATTGTGGTAAAGTTCTCAACATTTTAGTGAAATGTAGTTATTGCAAGGCTTACGAATCTTGGACAAATAAGATAAATACGGCAGAATACCTCGAGTGGTTTGAATCTCATCAACAGAATTATTCTGCTAATCATAAAGGATCAGCGGGAAAAATAGAAGTGGACGCAATCTGCGAAATGTTCAAATGATCTGAATCCAGTTACGGAGTAAAATATACTAATTATGTAGGCAGCGGTGACTCGAAAACGTATAAAGGAATAGTGAATGCTTTTTAGCACAAGCAAATAAAGGTTTTTACTTGACAAAAATAATAACAGGATACCACCGGTACCATTACAATCGGACGAGCTCCCCGATGCTAATTGAACAAAATTCGACTCGAGAGTCGCGTTTCCATTTTTTTTATTAACAATTTAGTGCAAAAAAACGCTTTTTTTGGTTTTTTGCTCATAAAAGAAAAACTAATGGATCAATGTGATCGGTCCCAATGGACGAATTGTAGAGAATTGAAATACAAAGAAAATGAGAGCTGAAAAAATCCGATCGGTTCATTATTAAGGGAGAAAACCCAAAAAAAAACCGATAAAAATAGCGTTTTTTCTAAAATTCATAACGTCGCCATTTTTCGAGCTGTAGTGCAGGCTCTTCGCGAGATAGTAGATATCGATACGTACTTCCTGTATGCGAAACCCGGACGCTGTCGAATAATTAGTTTCCGCGTAACTGCAATCACAAGTTGTACATACCATATTTTGCAGCAAGGCTCAATGCTCTGGAGGTCGTCCGATTCCAATTTACCAAACGGATTTGGAAAGTAGAAGTGTTCAGCTACAAAACGTCAATCTTCGTTTTTCATTTAAATGCTGAAAAATAGGTAAAAATTGCTCGCAAACATGAGCAAAAACGGCCGAGCACCCGAGAGTCGTCGTGGAGTGGGGGTAGGGTAGCAGAAGCGGAGAAGGCGCATATACAGTAATACAAGCGCGCTGCACGCTAGTTATGAATCTTCGAATTTGATTATCTCGGCAACCAGTAGGGCTATCTTAACATATTTTTTTTTAATTCTGGGGTAACTGGACCACCGGAAACTGATTCTGCACTCAGATTCCATGAAAAATCAGCGGAAAACTTTTTTTCTGATTTTTTTTTGCTATATGCCCTTATATCAATATGGTATGGATAAAATATTGTGAAATAGTCGAAAACTGCTTACAAATTTGGCTGCAAATTCATGCGAGGAACAATAGCGGTGAAAAGTGGTTGAACGAGGTTCATGAGTCTGTCCCTTGGGGATTACCAGGTATAGGCAATTCAACGAAGGATGCGACGGCTTCCTCTCGAGTTTTTGACCAAAAGTAGGGACGTGTATATATAGTAATACCCTTCATTTCGGAGCAGCTCCCTAATTCGCTGTATTGCGTCCCCCCTTTCTTCCGATGTATCATCGTCTAGCATAATGGAATTTTCGAGAAGTTTTTAGGCTAAGGCGGAAAGGCGAAACGATGCCAACGGTTTTTTTCGACCATATTCATTTAGTTGGCACGCAGCCTTCGTACACGCTACAAGTATTATAGCTGTATCTTTGATAAACAATTTTTGCGAGTAACCCGTTTCAGTTCAGTGCGATTTAAACTATTTTAAGTGCATAAAAATTGTGGAGTTATTGTACGAGGTGAATTTAAAATTTTTGTTATGTGCGCATGCAATTTAAGTTGATGCTCCATTCAGTATCCCGCCTCTCTGAGTGCTAGAGGTAATTGCAATTTCCGAAATTGATATTTCGGATATATACCCGGTTTCATCGATTACAAAAAGCCTCAGTCAGCGGATTTTGGCAATCGTCGTGCGTACGCTGACAGATCCTTTTTGTTATCGGTCAAATCACATCGAAAACTTTCAATTTCGAAAATTCGAGCTGAGGTTTGGTGGATTATCCGTCACCTTTAAACTATTTTGAGTAACGGAAATCGTGAATATTATTGCAAAAATTATAACGTAAAAATCGTATATAGGTTCAGCATTTTCTCTAAATGGCCAGCTGACCAGTGCATGATATAAAACAACCCAAACAACTGTTGTCATGGAGTCTCCAAATGAATACGATCTAAAAGAAGCATCTACATCGGCTGATGCAAGGTAAATATGATTGCAATGATTTTAGTTAAAAAATAAGTAACATCTTCATATGTATTTGAGCTTTGTATATTTCATGAGCATTTTTTTCAGGCATGCACGAAAATGCATCAGATAAAGAAGGTGATGAGATGTGGGAAGATAGCAGTGATAACTGTTTTTTTTTGCGACAAGCTCGCTGAACCCTCCAAGTCCTGCGTGGTAAAAGAACGAGCTATCAATAGATTAATACAAGTAAGAAACATCTCAAGCTGCAAAAATTGCAAGAGGTAACCGTACATAAAACCTGTCAAACCATGTATTCACGGGAATCGAATATAAAAATAGCGTTGAAGGAATCGGTAGAAACATGGCGAAAAAAATCGAAAACGGAGTTAAGATGGACGCACGTTCGATTATGCGACGAACCGTTTTTTTTGTTCAAGTACCTTGTTCAACAATAGACAAAAGTGCCGCCGTATAACGAAACAGAACACTATTGATAATGCCATTGCGCAATTAGAAGTTTATCCGAAAACTGAGACTAACAAATTAATATCTTCGCGTTTAGATCCATTATGAAACAAAGATGATAATTACCATATTGATAATAACGTATCGTATCATCAAAAATGTTTGTGCACTTGTTTACTTTACTTGCAGTTTGTTTATGATAATGCTGATCATAATACAGCTACGATTGACGATAAAAATACCTTTCATTGTATGGGTGGTATAATGTGTGTGACTCCATCAGCCTCCGTGTCATTTGAAAACAGTATCCCTCGCTTAAGGCGTCTTCTCACTTTGGAAATTTAAAAAAATCGATTTTTTTTTTTTTTTTAATTTTGAAAGTACATATCTTCAAAAATGTCATCTCGAAATTTCATAAAGATCGGACGAGTCTAACTACATTTTTTGGCGACCGTTAGGTGACTACCTGAGAGTACCCGGCGATCCCTTTCACGCCGCTCGGACGGTCCCTGTATATCTGACTCTATACAATTGAATAGCCGTGTTCTTTTGTTAATGTAGTACCCCTTGCTTAGGTATATTCTGTTTTCGGGTCTATACTCATGTAATAAGACCTTAACACGTGCATTTTTCAAAAGAAAATCACTCGGCAACGATGCTAAACTGTTATTTCATCAGTCTAATTTGAAACTTCGTAACGGCAACATCTCTGCGCTCAGGATTGTTATAATGGATAAAAAGACTTCGCAACAAAGTGCCACGTGGCGACGTCCAAGTTCGAAATCTAAAAAAAGAAAATTTCGTGGAGTGCTTCCACACCAGTCTGAAGCAGATACGAGTCATGCTAGTGCGAGTGCAGCAAAATTAAAAAAATCGGACGATACAAGTTTCGATGTACACATCGATCCAACGGCTGGATATAGTATTATTCAGTTTTTTCTTGTTTTTTCTACATTACAACAATATGTGAAGTGTAAAGTTTGTAACAAAGATGTTTCTTTTACAAAGTACGGTCAGCGAGGACTCGGTTTCAAATTTTGTGTGACTTGTGATTGCGGAGAAAAATATATTAACTCATGCCCATTAATCTCAACTGGGTACGAAATCAATCGTCGTTTAGTGTACGTTATGCGTTTGATTGGTGTTGGATTGAGTGGTATCAATACGTTTTGTGGGCTCATGGAACTGGGACATGGAATCAATTCCACCGTTTATTATCAAATACTCAATTCGATCGCCATCGCAGTGCAAAGTGTGTTCGATATAGTGACGAGCAAGTCTGTCAAAGAAGAAAAACTGTTGAACGCTCAACACGGAGAACCCGAAGACGTTTTAACCGTTTCAGGTGACGGTTCCTGGCAGAAAAGAGGATTTTCTTCTCTTATTGGAATCGTGTCATTAATATATAAACACAGTAAAAAAATTGCAGACGTCGTTGTGAAGTCGAGTCACTGCAAAAGCTGTGAATCGAAAAAAGGTATGAAAGACACGATCGAATATGCACAGTGGTATGAAAAGCACAAACTAGTTTGTAGTGCTAATCATTCAGGTAGTTCTGGAAAAATGGAGGTTGACGGTATATGTGAGATGTTTTTGCGATCACTCGAAAAATTTGCTGTGCACTACGGTTTTTACATCGGTGATGGCGACACTAAAACTTTTAAAATATTGTTCGATACAGCACCGTATGGTGAAGACTTTGTGGTTAAGAAGTTGGAGTGCGTATTACACGTTGCGAAAAGAATTTTCAAGCGTGCTAAGGACGCTAAGAAAATTCTTACACAAAAGAGAAAAGCTGCAAAGAAAGACGCTGAAAAACCTTCACCAAAGAAAAAAGCAGCCAAGAAAGTTGTAGTAAAAAAAAAAAAAGTTGTTATAAAAAAAGTTCCTGTCGTAAAAACCCAAGATTTAACAATAAAATTGATGAAAGAATTATCAACAAATTACTCATTGGCAATTCGAAGAAACCTGAATTCTGTCGAAGATATGCGCAGGGAGATCTGGGCAGGATACTATCATAAAATTTCAACCGACAGCAACCCACAGCATACGTATTGTTCAGACTCATGGTGCAAGTACAAGAAAGCAGTGAAAAACAATCAGATAGAAACTTTTAAACATCCTCCTGCTCTAGCTGATGATGTTCAAGAGGTTTTGAAACCGATCTATGAAGAACTGACGAAGGACGAGTTACTGGAACGATGCCTCGGAGGAAATACCCAAAATAACAACGAGTGTTTCAACAGCTGTGTCTGGGCAATGGCGCCGAAACACGTTTTTACGGGAAGAAAAACCGTGGAAATTGCTTGCCAAACAGCGGCATGCATTTATAACGAAGGGCTACAACCTGTTTTAAAAATTTTGGAGGTGATGGGTGTCAAACTAGGCCCTATCGCCGTTCAATACGCCGAGAAACGCGACAGTGATCGCGTACGCGTAGGGAACCGCCGCAGCTCTAACGCTTCAAAAGAGACTAGGTCGAGACGAAGGGAAGCTACTTTTGACGAACACACCTTCTACGAAGAATCGGAAGGTCCATTGTATGGAGCAGGCATCGCTGATTAACCCGAGGTAAGGTTTTTTCATGATTTTTCTGCAACCAAAACTTTAAACGCAGTTATCTCAAAACAAGGTTTTTCGGTGCTTTGTTGATGAAATTTCGGAAACTATCCGGCCGATTGTCATGAAATTTGAATGACATATGCTTCATAGTTATGGCTATAGCGCATATCATCAGATTTTTTAAATTTTGATTTTAAGAATTTTTTTTTTACAAAAAACTGCAAAAAAATCGTGGTTTTTTTTTACTTTTTCGAAAAACGTGCGCCATTTTGTTATTTTCGCGAATATCAAAAATCTGATGATATGCGCTATAGCCACTGACATACTGAATCTAAAACAGTTTTATTTTTTTGTTTCAGACGACCCGTCTCGGAGATACCATCAACAAGCCACGACCATAACATTTTTACACGGGTTTTTCAATGCTACTGATGTATTATAATAATTGTTTAAAAAAATAAAATAAAAATTTTTTCATGTACTTGAAAGATGTGTTTATTACATAGGATCCGTTTTATCCCATAATTTTAAGCAAAAATCCTCGAAAAAAAATCGCAAAAACAGCCTATTTTTGAGGCGCTTAAAGTGAGAAGATGCCTTAAAAGGAGCGTTATCGTCGAACACTAGCGGCACGTATGGTTTTCTTCCGCAGACTGATTTCAAAAATAATAAGTCATTCAAATTGGATAGTGTGATTATGAATAATTGGAAAGAAATGGACCGTATTGATTTCACGATTCAAATTGAAACGATTGATTTGTTATATTTTTACGGCAAGCTTACCGCACCACAAAATACAGCAAATTGGCATGGATTTAGAAATAAAAACCATGCTTTTAAGGGACAACACCACTGTGACGGCTTCAAAAAATCGATTTTTTGAAAACCATTTTAAAAAATCTAAAATACTTTTAAGATTGAAATGCCGTTGGACCCAGGTCGAAAAAATAATTATTTTCGTAGATATTGAATATTTTGTGGAGCGGTGCAGCGGTCCGCGACGCTGGGGGTCCCGCGCAGCTGGGCGCTGGTGACGGCGATTCTAAAACGTTTCTGGACATATCGAATAGCGATCCATACGACGGTTTCGAGATAAAAAAAAAGAGTGCATCGATCATGTCCAAAAACGGATGGGGACACGCCTCCGCGAAATCGTGAAAAAAAAAGGATTGTCTGGCAGAGGAAAGCTCACCGGAAAATTGATTGACGAGTTGAGCACATATTACGGCTTGGCTATTCGGAGGAACAGCGATGATGTTGACAAAATGAGGAAGGCAATTTGGACAACTATCAAACATAAAATGTCCACAGATAGTGAGCCACAACATGACGATTGCGCGGAAGGAGCCGAGTCGTGGTGTTCGTGGCAGTGTGCGTTCGCAAATGGTGATATTTCTAAATATCGCCATAAACCGCCTCTTCCTCAGGAAATATTGGAGGCAATTCAGTCAATCTTCGAAAATTTGAGCAGGGACGATTTGCTGCAGCGTTGTTTGGGCGGCTATACGCAAAACAATAACGAAAGCTACAATAAATCAGTTTGGGCAATAGCCCCCAAGTGCCAGTCCGGAAGCAAAAAAATCATTGATATTGCAACTGATATCGCGGTATTAGTGTTCAATGATGGAATGAGAAGTCTCATGAAAGTACTGGAGACGTTGGGGATAACCATCGGCCTAAATTGTTTCAACTTTTGCGTTGAGACCGACGCAGCGCGGATCCAGTTCGCGGAGCGCTCTCTCACAGACGCTGCAAAAGAAGCGAGAAAAGCCTTAACAAGTTCGAGGAAAGAATCAGGAGACAACGATTTGCTTCTTGAAGGCCATCTATATGGTGCCGGCATCGCTGATTGAAGGTAAATAATTTTTTTTTCAATTTATAACAAATTAACAAACCTAAAACTTTGAAAGCGTTTTTCTCAAAACCACTTTTTTAACTGCGGCACGCAGCAGAACTCGAGCAATTTTTATCCGATCGACTTCAAATTTTTACTGTATCAATAAAAGTAGATGACCTAGAGAAGTACATAGCATTTTTTTCGATATCTCAATAATTATAAAAGTTATAGCCTATTTTCGACGAGAAATTTTGCTCAAAAATCATTCTTTAATTTCAAAGGCGTGCCTATTTTTTAAAAATTAATATTTTTCCAAATCCCTATGTTACTTCTCTTCAAAATATCATATTATTAACGAAAACACTCGGTATATTTTTTCAGATCGACGTTGAAGAGAGTTCTGCTGCGTGCCGCGAACCACTGCGGAGATGACGCGAGAACTTCCCCAGCGCCACCATGCGGCGTGAAAAATGTGAAAAAAATATTTTTTGATACATTAATTAACAAGGAACAAAACCCAAAATTTTTTTTTCGAATATCTTTTTTTTCCCACAAAAAAAAATTCTTGAAAAATGTGAAAAAAATAGGGGGTCACAGTGGTGTTGTCCGTTAACAGAGATTTTTGTACAACATGAGTAATAGCATTGCCGTTCATTAAAGCACCGCCAAGTAACCATACCACCATTTTAACCGCTTTGATAGATGCTAGGCAGAGAGCAAACAAAAATAATCAAAAGCACTGTTTTGTCACGATCGACTTACCTCTGTATATGAAAGCTAGTGAAATTGTTGCTTCTATTGATCCTGATAACGATCTCCACAGTGTACGCTCAGTTATTCCACGTTTAGGCGGGTTTCATCTGCTAATGTCGTTTCTTGGTTCAATTGGCAATATAATGGCAGCTAGCGGTCTCAAAGAAGTGTTTTGCACTATATATGCAGACTTGTCAGCAGATAAAACTTTAGCGGGTCATGCATTTTCCAGATCTGTGAGAGGCCATCTCTTAGTGCAAGCGGCACTTGCTACCATGATTTTCGAAAAAATTCAACTAACGGTCGATGAAAAAATGTTTTTGGGTGAAAGCCTGACAAAAGTTGGAAAAGAAACCGTTGAAAATTTGTTGATAAATCCATTAATGAAAGACATACAGGAAAAATTCGTATCAATTATTGGTGACATTGAAAAAAATGACCCAACCAGTCAACTGTGGGTACAAAATTTTAAAGTGATCTGTTTAATCCAAAGGTATATAGATGCTGAGAGATCTGGAAATTTTAACTTGCACCTACAAACAGTACAATTAATGATACCCTTTTTTCGCCTCAGGTCATCATTTGTACGCTAAAGCTTCTCTCTTATATTTGCAACAAATGTTGAATTTGAAAAATATAATGGATATTGTTGAGTATGACACGTATTGTAAACAAGGGTTTTATACGATAAGGCGTTCAAATCGTTTCTGGTGTGGAGTGTGGTCTGACATGACGATCGAGCAAGTATTGATGCGGTCAATTAAATGTAATGGAGGTTTGACGCACGGTCGCGGATTAACAGAAAATGTGATCGGGAAATGGGTTTCATCGAGGGTAGCTCTTCTAGAAGTGGGCAATGCAATGGAGTTATTTTGTAATGTGACGTTTGCTACGTCCGAACAGCATGCCGACAATCGCGTTTCTCGCATGTCCAGAGATGGTGATGATTTAGTGAAAGTGCAGCAATTTTTTAGCAGTTATTACCCATTTCCCGAAACGGATAAGATTATAGAAATTTATTCCAGAATGGTTGGTGACTTAGCTAACGTAAATTGTCACAAGGCCTTCGAAATCGGGAAAGTTTTGATGGATGATGCATCAAATAAAAGGTTCACAGACGTTAAATTCAAAAGAAACAACAAACTCGTGCATTTGGGGGCCGCGAACTCCACAATGGAAAATGTCGTTCGTGGAGAAGTGTATATATCGTCGTTACTCATATTTCAAAAGATTTCATTAAATATCCAAAATCAAGATGATATGAAAGAATACTGCAGCTCTTACGAACTTTCTGCGATACCGTTATCTTTATTTGATGAAAATGGCATGCGCAAAACAACTAAATCTGCGTTTTACTCGAATTTTAATTCATCCCACGAAATTTCAATGAAAAAATGTATTACACACGTTGTTGACGGTGGATTTTTTTGCACAAAGTGGTGTGGCCAAATAATAAAAAAGTAGAGGACGTACTAAGCGATTACGTTTCGCATGCGATAAGGCATTACGCCCCAAACAGTTTCATCATTTTCGATGGTTACCCCGACGATGAGACATTGTCGACGAAATCTGTTGAGCGTTCGCGTAGGCAATCAAAAAACATTGGACGTGAAATTGCTTTTAACAAAAATACTCTCATTGCTGTAAGCCAAAAAAAGTTCCTCAGTAACGAAAAAAACAAATCAAGACTGATAGATATGATTTGTGTTTTGTTACATGCAGCTGGTTTTCGAACGAAAATTGCTCCCAAAGACGCCGATCGGCTCACAGTTGTTACTGCGATTGAGAATGCTCGTTTAGATTCCGAGGCAACAGTTATTCTTGTAGGCCAAGATGTCGACTTGCTCGTTATCTTTTCGCAGCTGGCACAAAATATGAAAAATATTTATTTCTGCAAAGAAAACAAAGGCTCAAAACCAAATGAATTTTATAGTAGTGACAGTTTTAAATATCCACATTTACAAGCAATAGCTGCTTTCTTACACGCATTCTGCGGACGCGATACAACATCAGGCTTTTACAAAATTGGTAAACATAAGTTAATAGATTCATTTCCTCATGAAAAATTGGTAGAGTTAGCTTCAGTTTTCTATAACAAGCATGCCACTTGCGATATGATAGCTTGCAGTGCATCTAAGTTGATCCGAGGAATGTACACGAGCAAAAATCAAAGGAAGTTGATAGAAAACTCAAGCTCCTTTTCGTTAAATGATTTGCAATACTTAAATTTCAGTAAGGTCAAAGTAAAAAATAAATTCGCTATTAAGACTCTTCCTCCGACAGAAGGAGCAGCTAAACAACATGCGCTTCGAGTTTTCTATCAGCTGCACATATCCCTGCGCGCACTGTCACGAAGATACATGTTTTAATTTTGAGACAAAAAATCTGCAAGTTCAGTCGGAGGATGAATGTGAAATCGAGGACGATAATTCAAGTGAAAAAAATATTACCATCCATGTACATAGTAATAATTGTGATAGTGCGTCGGAAATTTCGAACTCCGCGAAAAGAAAACGATTAATTTAATTATTTGTATTCAAGTTTGAATATAATAATATTAATATCGATAGTATTAAGGACGATTTCTGTACAAAAACTGTTTACTAAAAATGATTGTTATGTACTCCAATAAATAAGCTCCTTGGCTGGTAGCATCATACCTATTTCACAATATTTTATCCATACCATATTGATATAAGGGCATATAGCAAAAAAAAAAATCAGAA
Organism: Rhimphoctona megacephalus; assembly: GCA_963989365.1. NCBI lineage: Eukaryota > Metazoa > Arthropoda > Insecta > Hymenoptera > Ichneumonidae > Rhimphoctona > Rhimphoctona megacephalus. Next base: position 22,074,368 of record OZ022422.1, read on the forward strand.
AAAAGTTTTCCGCTGATTTTTCATGGAATCTGAGTGCAGAATCAGTTTCCGGTGGTCCAGTTACCCCAGAATTAAAAAAAAAATATGTTAAGATAGCCCTACTGGTTGCCGAGATAATCAAATTCGAAGATTCATAACTAGCGTGCAGCGCGCTTGTATTACTATATATGCGCCTTCTCCGCTTCTGCTGCCCTACCCCCACTCCACGACGACTCTCGGTCGCTCGGCCGTTTTTGCTCGTTTGCGAGCAATTTTTACCTATTTCTCAGCATTTAAATGAAAAACAAAGATTGACGTTTTGTAGCTGAACACTTCTACTTTCCAAATCCGTTTGGTAAATTGGAATCCGACGACCTCCAGAGCATTGAGCCTTGCTGCAAAATATGGTATGTACAAATTGTGATTGCAATTACGCGGAAACTAATTATTCGACAGCGTCTGGGTTTCGCACACAGCAAGTACGTATCGATATCTACTATCTCGCGAAGAGCCTGCACTACAGCTCGAAAAATGGCGACGTTATGAATTTGAAAAAAAAAAAAAAAAAAAAAAAAAAAAAAAAAAAAAACGCTATTTTTATCGGGTTTTCTCCCTTAAGGAAGTTGTATCGATTTTTATATGTCATCATACGAAAAATACATTATATTTGATTATTCCAAGTTAATGTATTGAAATTTGGCGTGAATCTTCTTGAACAGCATTTAATTATGTGTGAAAAATTTGGAGAGGTTTCACCGTCTAGTAATCGAGATATTCATTGTTGAAAATGACAAGTTTAACATGAGCTCTTATGGAAGCTTTCACAAAATTGCGAAATTCAGCAATAAATATCTCAATTTTGAGACGACGAATCATCGGCATATTCCGCCAGAAGTTTAATACCATATTAAGCTTTCTATTTACAAAATTTTATTGTGTAAAGTTGGAAAATAATTTTTACATGAGAAACGCTATAACCTCCTTAATAATGAACCGATCGGATTTTTTCAGCTCTCATTTTCTTCGTATTTCCATTCTCTACAATTCGTCCCTTGGGACCGATCACATTGATCCATTAGTTTTTCTTTTATAAGCAAAAAACCAAAAAAAAATGCGTTTTTTGCACTAAATTGTTAATAAAGAAAAAGAAAACGCGACTCTCGAGTCGAATTTTGTGCAATTAGCATCGGGGAGCTCGCCCGATTGTAATGGCACCGGTAGTATCCTGTTATTATTTTTGTCAAAATCTGATGATTTTAGAGCTCTGTTGCTTGGCCTATTTCCGCACGGTCCTTCTGTTGTCATAAAAAAAAGAATGTGTAGGTCACGCACAAAAACGAATGGGTACAAGACATCGCGCTTGCAAAAAAAAAAAAAAAACGCTGCGGCTTAGTGGTATTGGAAAATTGACCGGAAAACTAATCGATGAACTCACAGCTTATTACGGCCTCGCCATCCGAAGAAATTGCGATTCTGTGACGAAAATGAAGGATGCTATATGGTCTACATTTTATCACAAGTGTTCAACGAACAAAGAACCTCGACATGATTATTGCCTTCCAGGATCGGAATCATGATGCTCGTGGCAGCAACCGAAGGCCGCAGGAACTCTGCAGCAGTGTGAACATAAAACGCTACTTCACGATGATGTCATCAAAGCAATTCGTCCAATATATAAAAATCTTTCGGATGAAAATTTATTGGAGAGTTGTGTCGGAGGATTTACTCAAAATACAAACAAGAGCACTTTTAATGAAAGTGCATCAGCGTATTTGCTGATAATGCAGGCATTGGATAACTGCATTCGACGAAATTGCGTTGCATACTGCGAGATCCGTGATCTTGAGCGTATCTATCTAACCGAAATTCGGACTCAGGAGGAGACGCGCAAAGGAAGAATTGCTCGTAAATAAAGACAATCCTCTTCTCATGAAGCTGCAATTACTGCTGAGGATACTTTACATGGCCCTGGAATTGATGACTAGGGGTAAAGTTAAAAATTCTCCACTTAAATACAGCAGCACCATAATTCAAGCTTTGAATGCGTTTTTCTCGAAACACTGTTTTCAAAGTCGGTAGACATATTTCGAGAACCACTTGATGAATTGTTTCCAAATTTACAGGAGATACGATGAGAAACATTTAAAGGTCGTTGACGATCTCACTTTTTTAAAATCGGTCTTCATTTTTTAATATGTGGTTACGTAAAAATGACAATTTTTTTCATAGATTTTGTATGCTCGAGTTTCAATTCGTCGCCATTTTATTAAAAAAAAATGATTTTAAAAATCGACGATAGTCAACGACTCGTATTTATTGTTAACTTGAATAACCCCTTCGGTTTTTGGATTTCAGATGGACCTGCTGGAGAGTGTCCACCTCCAAACGTCGCGAAAAAAATTTCATCATCTGCCGGCGACCATGTTTTTGTTGTTTTTCTGTATTTTTTGGTGATTTGTTTTTAAAGGCTCTCAATATATGTACCTTTGTGTTGACAAAAAATGCGTTTCTTTTTCACCAACCGTTTCCCAGAAAAAAAAAATCGGAATTCAAAATTTCACACAAAGTTGCTCACTCTGAATTAAATATATCGATACATGGAAAATAATGAACCTTTTTCATTATTTGTATAGTATTTATCCGGGAAAAAAAGAAAAAACAAACAACTAATCTTGTTCTCGTGTTTGGTGCGAAACTAAAGTAAACATTTACATAAAAAAAACGTCAACCAACTCATTCGCACAATACTTTATTTTGCATAAATATATCCCCCGAGTACTGAGATGGAAATTCTCGTGTCGGGTCTAGTCAAAATTATGCGTTCGCATGAGATTTTAAGGTGATATTCTCATCACATTTCCACAACTAATTAGGCACAATGAAATGTCAAAAAACTCCAAAAAATTTGCACAAATTTAAGGATTTCTACAAAATTATTTCAAGGGGGAAAAAATGGGTACTCACAGTCGAAGCGGACTGACACCTTCGCCGAATAGTGGTCGAGCACATGGCAGAGTGATGGGTGTGAGTGATCTTTTTCTCCTCCTATCCCTGTCCCTGTCCCTGTCGCGATCGCGATCGCGTTCACGATCTCTGTCTCTGTCCCTGTCCCTGTCGCGATCTTTGTCTTTCTTCTCGCGATCTTTTTCCCGACTTCCAGAGTCCTTTTCGATTCGATCTCGTTTCTCGCGGGAGCGTGATTTGCGTTTTCGATCGCGATCTCTGTCACGATCACGATCGCGATCACGATCACGATCACGATCTCTGTCCCGATCGCGCTCACTGCGATCGCGATCTCGGCCACTTTTCTCCCGACGTTCCCGCGACCGTGAGCGACTACGCGAGCGATGTTTGCTCTTCCTAAAATTTCCAAAATTCGTTAACAACAACCAAGTTTAACAGGATCAAAACAAAAGAAAATAATAAATCGTATCATGTTTGTACGAATTTCTCATCGAGATAATCGGGTCCTAATATTTTAATATGTTAACAAAAATTTTCAACTCATTAGAAATTCATTTACATAAAAAACAATTAGAAAGAAAGAAAAAACATATATTATCGGAAATGCCTTTTGACCACCTCTCACGGTAACATTCCAACTTTGTAAATACAAAATACGTTGCTTCGACTATACTCACCATATGTTCAGGATAAACCTTTGGAATTATCAAAATAAGCGGCATTTAGACTAACAGTATGGTGTCTATAACAAAGAGAATGTATCTTGAGAGTGGCTGTCTCCTTTCGTCGTTATTATTATTATTATTATTATTATTTAATTCTTTTTCATTTTTTTACTCAGCAATATCTCAAAAAACAAAAATAAAAGAAATAAAAAATAAGAGGAACAACGACGCTCTTGGGAAAAATTAGTGACATTCGAATGTTTATTGATGTTTATTTTGAAATAATTCATGGACGATTCTCGTGCGTTGGAAACTTACCCTGACTTCCTGCTGGACCCATTCTCCTTGGTGGTTTTGTCTTTGGTCGAGGAGTCCTGCTCCTACGAACAGCAAACAGTTGAGTGCCAATGCCAGTCAGCCGAGGTGGCAGGGACGCGCGAACAAGGGGACAAAAAGCAAATCATTTGACGTTAGTTAATATTGTAAAGACCATTAATGGAATTACGTCGTTCAACAATGTTTTTTTGGCTTCTTTTTCTTTTGAATTGTCAAAGAAAAATGACTCTGTGACAAAAATTGAGAATGATTTTTTGTTTTTTATTTTTTTTTATAAATTTATTTATTTTTGGATCCGGAAGACTTTGAGTCCTCGGTCGACCTCCTCGAGGATGTGGTGACACTGGTGGCGCGATCGTCTCAGCTCTACATAATTTATTAGATCTTCAGGGACTTTGGTAGATTTAAAAAAATATTTTCCTTTTTTTTTTTGTTATTTTTAAATTATTTATGTTATCGTGTTTTTGTTGTCGAGGGGTGAGACGGCTGAGCTTAGCGCGAGCGACTGATCGCCACCGCACCTCGCTCAAACTTACCAATTGTTTATCGGGTTTTAGGAAAGCATTGCAATCTTGGGTTGAGCATGCCTTGGTCTTAAACTACCAATGGCCAACCACACATCCTTTTTCTTCTGCAAAAGAGAGCCCTCGTCAAAGAAGTACGTTTTCAAGTAAACACGTGATCGCCCTAAACCTACGCTTTTAATTTTTCTCTCCTAACAAATTCGTTTTTTTATAATGAAAAGATACATTGTTTGAAAGTATCAAAATAAAGTATCAACAAAAAATCGAGTTGCACCGAATTTCGAGTATCTTCGAATAGGAAGTACTCGTCCTTTTTTTTCTATCAGATTCAAAGGTTGCCATGCATCAAACCTTTTTTTTCATCTTTCTTTTTCATCGACCATCAGAAAGGTCGAAAATATTGATTATTTCCATCTGAGCTAATAAAACTAGTTGATTATCATTCATATCGAAATAAAAAAATTTCTGTGATCGATTAAAACTGAGATTTAACAAAAAGCGATGATTCCTTTGATAACAGACAATACTATATTATGATGACTCTGAAGTTTGCATCGTTGTGCGTAAGCGAAATCGAAATTTTTTAAAAGTTAAATTGGGAACTTTTTTATTTCATGAATCATTTAAGAAGGTCGAACAAATGAGAGGGCCAAAATGTCACGTGGGTTGCAGCTGTGGAAGGCACGTTTTAAGGGGGTTAAATTTTTCAAAAAATTCCACCGCCTGCTGTATGGAAATTGGGAACTTTTTTATTTCACACATCGTTTAAATAGCCTAACAAAAAGTGGGAAAAAAATTGGCGAAAAAGTCTCGGCCGCGGAACACTCTCTTTAAGGAGCTTGAATTCTTCAAAAAAATCTACCCGTCGTTGTATGGAAATTGGGAACTTTTTTATTTCACACATCGTTTAAATAGCCTAACGGAAAGTGGGAAAAAAATTGGCGAAAAAGTCTCGGCCGCGGAACACTCTCTTTAAGGAGCTTGAATTCTTCAAAAAAATCTACCCGTCGTTGTATGGAAATTGGGAACTTTTTTATTTCACACATCGTTTAAATAGCCTAACGGAAAGTGGGAAAAAAATTGGCGAAAAAGTCTCGGCCGCGGAACACTCTCTTTAAGGAGCTTGAATTCTTCAAAAAAATCTACCCGTCGTTGTATGGAAATTGGGAACTTTTTTATTTCACACATCGTTTAAATAGCCTAACGGAAAGTGGGAAAAAAATTGGCGAAAAAGTCTCGGCCGCGGAACACTCTCTTTAAGGAGCTTGAATTCTTCAAAAAAATCTACCCTTCGTTGTATGGAAATTGGGAACTTTTTTATTTCACGCATCGTTCAAATAGTCTAACGGAAAGTGGGAAAAAAATTGGCGAAAAAGTCTGGGCCGTGGAAGACACTCTTTAAGGAACTTGAATTCTCGAAAAAAGTCTATCTCTTGCTGTATGGAAATTGGGAACTTTTTTATTTCATGCAACGTTTGAATAGACAAGAAAAGGATAGGGAAAAAATTGGCGAAAAAATTGGGGCCGCGGAAGGCACCTTTTAAGGGAGTTGAAATGTTCAAAAAATTCCACCGCTTGCTGTATGGAAACTGGGAACTTTTTTGTTTCACGCGTCGTTTAAATAGCCTAGCGTAAGGTGAAAAAAAAATTGGCGAAAAAGTCTGGGCCACGGAAGGCACCCTCGTAGAGGGTGGAGGGAGGGGCGGTGGGGGGGGGGGGGGGGGGCGACTGTTCAAAATAATCGCCACATCCCTCACGGAGCTTCGGTATTTGTGAATTTAAAGAATCAACCTGAATTGAAAATATCGAAAAAAAGAAGCAGGTACGATTTCACGAGGTTCGCGACTCGAAAAGCACGCTCCGCGAGACATGAATACTCCGAAATATTCCAACACATGCTGTATGGAAATTGGGAACTTTTTTATTTCACACATCGTTTAAATAGCCTAACGGAAAGTGGGAAAAAAATTGGCGAAAAAGTCTCGGCCGCGGAACAATCTCTTTAAGGAGCTTCAATTCTTCAAAAAAATCTACCCTTCGTTGTATGGAAATTGGGAACTTTTTTATTTCACACATCGTTTAAATAGCCTAACGGAAAGTGGGAAAAAAATTGGCGAAAAAGTCTCGGCCGCGGAACACTCTCTTTAAGGAGCTTGAATTCTTCAAAAAAATCTACCCGTCGTTGTATGGAAATTGGGAACTTTTTTATTTCACGCATCGTTTAAATAGCCTAACGGAAAGTGGGAAAAAAATTGGCGAAAAAGTCTCGGCCGCGGAACACTCTCTTTAAGGAGTTCGAGCGAGATAAGTTGACACGACCAATATTCCCTCAATTCAATTTCTATACAATTGGTTATTATTTTATAAAACACAAAGCGAACAATTAACGAACATTTAACACTATTGTCTATCCGTGATCTGTATATGGACATTTATCTTTACGTGTATGTATGTATATGTGAGTGAGTGGAGGGGTCAGTGGGCATCGGTGTGCGCACGATATCTAGCAGACGAAGAGCGCATTGAAATCTCGAGTATCATTATAATATACCTCTACAAATGTGAGGTGGATTTCGTCTTATATGTTTATTTTTTCCTTCAATCCAAACATCTTTCTCCGTTAAAATTTATTTTCGTACATAATTTGTAATACACGATATCACAACCCCAGTTTTACACGAAGATATCATTACCAAAATAGCAAGCATAATTTGTAATATGTGTGGAACAAAAGTCCCAACGCCCTGCGCATCCGGTTGTATCACATAGGGTTTCAGCCCAAATTTATTATTTTCTCCAACCAATTTTTTTATGTTACATATGTATAAGTTTTGTAAAGAACCCAAGCGGAACAAGTGTTCAACACAAAAATTATAAAAAAAAGATCACATTACACAGCATTCTTTGTGCATTATTTGTAGCCCTTCCTTTCGATCAAGTATTGTAGCTGCCACGGCGAGGAACTCATGACAGCAGGCAATCTTTCAAGAACTCTCCTGTTCAGGATCGAAGTTGCAATTTTTTTTCAAATATGAAGTTAGACAGCACTTCTCCCCGCCACCCCCACCCCGTGAAACGATGCATTACGGGGCCCCGATTTTTTCGTCCATTTTCTCTCTCTCCTTTCTTTGGCTATTCAAACGATGCATGAAATAAAAAAGTCGCCAATTGCCATACAGCAGACGGTGAAATTTTGTGGAATATTCAAGCCCCTTAAAGGGTGCTTTTTAGGGCCGCGAACCTAGTAAAACTTCAACTGCTTCTTCTTCGCCACCTCTCTCGATGATTCCTCTAATAAACAAAGTGCCGAAGCTTCGTAGGGGATGAGATGATTATTTTGAGCAGACAATCCCCCTGAAAGGGTGCCTTCCGCGGCCCCGATATATTCGTCAATTTTTCTCCTATCCTTTTGTTGGCTTTTCAAACGATGCATGAAATAAAAAAGTTCCCAATTTTCATACAGCAAGAGATAGATTTTTTTTCGAGAATTAAAGCTCCATAAAGGGTGCCTCCCGAAGCCCAGATTTTTTCGCCATTTTTTTCTCACCCTCTATTCGGCTATTTAAACAATGCGTGAAATAAAAAAGTTCCCAATTTCGATACAGCAGGCGGTGAAATCTTTGGGACAATTCAACTATCTAAAAAGGCGTCTTCCGCGGCCACGATTTTTTCGCCAATTTTTTCCCTATGCTTTTTTTGGCTATTCAAACGATGCGTGAAATAAAAAAGTTGCCAATTTCCATACAGCAAGGGGAACATTTTTTTCGAGAATTCAAGCTACTTAAAGGGTGCCTTCCGCGGCCCAGATTTTTTCGCCAATTTTTTTTTCCACCCTCTGTTCGGCTATTTAAACGATGCGTGAAATAAAAAAGTTACCAGTTTCCATACAGCAGGCGGTGGTATTTTTTGGACAATTCAACTCCCTTAAAAGGTGCCTTCGGCTGCCTCGATTTTTTCGCCAAATTTTCCCCACTTTTCGTTAGGCTATTCAAACGATGCGTGAAATAAAAAAGTTCCCAATGTCCATACAGCAGGCGGTGGAATTTTTTGGAAAATTTAACCCCCTTAAAACGCGCCTTCCACAGCTGCAATCCACGTGACATTTTGGATCTCTCATTTGTTCGGCCTTCTCAAATGATTCATGAAATAAAAAAGTTCCCAATTTACATACAGCATGTGGTGGAATTTTTTGGATTATTCAAGCCTCGCAGAGCGTGCTTTTCGAGTCGCGAACCTCGTGAAATTGTACATGCTCCTTTTTTCGATATTTTCAGTTCTGGATGATTCGTTAAATTCACAAGTACCGAAGCTCCGTGAGGGATGTGGCGATTATTTTGAACATTCGCCCGCCCCCCCCCCCCGCCCCTCCCTCCACCTTCTACGAGGGTGCCTTCCGTGGCCCAGACTTTTCGCCAATTTTTTCTCACCTTACGCTAGGCTATTTAAACGACGCGTGAAACAAAAAAGTTCCCAGTTTCCATACAGCAGGCGGTGGAATTTTTTGAACATTTCAACTCCCTTAAAAGGTGCCTTCCGCGGCCCCAATTTTTTCGCCAATTTTTTCCCTATCCTTTTCTTGTCTATTCAAACGTTGCATGAAATAAAAAAGTTCCCAATTTCCATACAGCAAGGAATAGACTTTTTTCGAGAATTCAAGTTCCTTAAAGAGTGTTTTCCACGGCCCAGACTTTTTCGCCAATTTTTTTCTCACTTTCGGTTAGACTATTTGAACGATGCGTGAAATAAAAAAGTTCCCAATTTCCATACAACGAAGGGTAGATTTTTTTGAAGAATTCAAGCTCCTTAAAGAGAGTGTTCCGCGGCCGAGACTTTTACGCCAATTTTTTTTCCACTTTCCGTTAGGCTATTTAAACGATGTGTGAAATAAAAAAGTTCCCAATTTCCATACAACGAAGGGTAGATTTTTTTTAAGAATTCAAGCTCTTTAAAGAGAGTGTTCCGCGGCCGAGACTTTTTCGCCAATTTTTTTCCCACTTTCCGATAGGCTATTTAAACGATGTGTGAAATAAAAAAGTTCCTAATTTCCATACAACGAAGGGTAGATTTTTTTGAAGAATTGAAGCTCCTTAAAGAGATTGTTCCGCGGCCGAGACTTTTTCGCCAATTTTTTTCCCACTTTCCGTTAGGCTATTTAAACGATGTGTGAAATAATAAAGTTCCCAATTTCCATAGAGCATGTGTTGCAATATTTCGGAGTATTCATGTCTCGCGGAGCGTGCTTTTCGAGTCGCGAACCTCGTGAAATCGTACCTGCTTCTTTTTTTCGATATTTTCAATTCAGGATGATTCGTTAAATTCACAAATACCGAAGCTCCGTGAGGGATGTGGCGATTATTTCGAACAGTCGCCCCCCCCCCCCCGCCATCCCCCTCCATCCTCTACGAGGGTGCCTTCCGTGGCCCAAACTTTTTCGCCAATTTTTTTTTCACCTTACACTATGCTATTTAAACGACGCGTGAAATAAAAAAGTTCCCAGTTTCCATACAGCAGGCGGTGGAATTTTTTGAACATTTCAACTCCCTTAAAAGGTGCCTTCCGCGGCCCCAACTTTTTCGCCAATTTTTTCCCTATCCTTTTCTTGGCTATTCAAACGTTGCATGAAATAAAAAAGTTCCCAATTTCCATACAGCAAGGGATAGACTTTTTTCGAGAATTCAAGTTCCTTAAAGAGTGTCTTCCACGACCCAGACTTTTTCGCCAATTTTTTTCCCACTTTCCGTTAGACTATTTTAACGATGCGTGAAATAAAAAAGTTCCCAATTTCCATACAACGAAGGGTAGATTTTTTTGAAGAATTCAAGCTCCTTAAAGAGAGTGTTCCGCGGCCGAGACTTTTTCGCCAATTTTTTTCCCACTTTCCGTTAGGCTATTTAAACGATGTGTGAAATAAAAAAGTTCCCAATTTCCATACAACGACGGGTAGATTTTTTTGAAGAATTCAAGCTCCTTAAAGAGAGTGTTCCGCGGCCGAGACTTTTTCGCCAATTTTTTTCCCACTTTCCGTTAGGCTATTTAAACGATGTGTGAAATAAAAAAGTTCCCAATTTCCATACAACGACGGGTAGATTTTTTTGAAGAATTCAAGCTCCTTAAAGAGAGTGTTCCGCGGCCGAGACATTTTCGCCAATTTTTTTCCCACTTTCCGTTAGGCTATTTAAACGATGTGTGAAATAAAAAAGTTCCCAATTTCCATACAACGACGGATACATTTTTTTGAAGAATTCAAGCTCCTTAAAGAGAGTGTTCCGCGGCCGAGACTTTTTCGCCAATTTTTTTCCCACTTTTTGTTAGGCTATTTAAACGATGTGTGAAATAAAAAAGTTCCCAATTTCCATACAGCAGGCGGTGGAATTTTTTGAAAAATTTAACCCCCTTAAAACGTGCCTTCCACAGCTGCAACCCACGTGACATTTTGGCCTTCTCATTTGTTCGACCTTCTTAAATGATTCATGAAATAAAAAAGTTCCCAATTTAACTTTTAAAAAATTTCGATTTCGCTTACGCACAACGATGCAAACTTCAGAGTCATATATTATGAATTATTCTTTCCAAGCTATTCAACTGGGATAACAACAAAAATTACTGCAAACTAAAAAAACTCATAAAAATACGAACCAAAAAAATTACGTTCAGTAATAACCTAAAACCTTGATCCGAATTTTTCGATAACGTATGAAACGATACTCTATTCTCATAAACAATAGCTGATCTAATCAATGATAAGAAAGAAAAAGCAAACATTTTATCTCATACAGGATGAAGCCATAATAATAGCTGATTATTGATAAAATGTATCATTCAAATTAGTAGTGCATTGAATTACACACACACATATATATATTATATATGTGTAAATATAAATATGTATATGCACAAAATGTCTGTTTTATTCCTGTCGAAAGTATTGAAAGAGAGAAGATCATGGAGGATCGAAACGGAGTTTAGAATTGACAAAAAAAGAGTTGTCGTCCGACGCGGGATGTCCATAGCTTAAACCAAAACACGCTTCTCGACGAGTCAATAATAAAGTCCCTCGCTAGGCAACCATAAATCGCAATACATATAATTCATAAATTTATACACACATATACATAAATATGTATATATATATAATGTGCATTACATAGCCACATATAAATATATATACATATATACATATACATTAGAAAAAAAAGAAAATGAAAGAAATGATGATAGTGATGGCTGTTCTTAGTACCTCGTGTTCAAGTGCATTCTAGGAACTCGCTGTAGAACATCGTACGAGCGCGAGGGTACATGTTTACGTATCATCTATAAGTACAGAAAATGGAGGTATTGATCAATAGCAGGCAGCTACAGATTATCGTTCTACTTTTCTTTTCTTTTTCATTATTTTGTTTTTTCTGTCACGAATCTGAATGTTTATTATTTATCAGTGATTTTTTAACAATAAAATACGCGCTCCTTTGGAATGTTGCACATATAAATATGTGTATATATATATGCAGATTTACATAAATATATAAATACATATATAATACATCAATTTTGTATATATACATATATTATCTATACATATACACGGTATATAGAATTGTATATGTGTATATATGTATAAGTATATAAATGCGGAAATGAATGGAGGATTGCGTCGTACGTATAGTGTCGTCGGGAGACAGAGAGGGAGAGAGAGAGAGAGAGAGAATCGACACGTTCACGATTGCACGTATGAATATATCTATATTTATAGATATTGGAGCCCAGGAGCATCGTATTACAATCTCGCTCAAGCATGTGATCAAAAATAGAACCAAGTTACAGTTTTTTAATTCTTTTTGTTCGTCATTTTGAGTAATTTTCCACTATTCTTGGTTTTTTTTTGCCGCGGCCATTCGTAAACCGTGAATGAAGAACGAAAAATAAAAAAATATAAATAAACAAATAATTGCGCATCGGTTGAATAAAAAGTTCGTATGAACCGAAAAGAACCATTTCGCTTACCCCTTTCCTGTAGGGCGCTTCCAGCATCGCCTCGACATCCAAGTCCTCCGCCATTGTGCGACTCGGTGAGCTTTCTGAAACGCCACGCATTTAGCACACCACGAGAAGTTGGTAAAATAATATTTCTCGTGAGATTTTTCTTTTTATTAATTATTGATTCTTAATTATTTTTTTTTCTAATTCGTCCGATCGCAAACGTACGGGAAAAGACTTATTTTCTCTGTTTTTCACATGTGTGTAATAATGCGTGTATGTGGCTGTTCGTGCAATTTTTTTCTTTCACTTTTTTTGTTTTCTCGAGAAGAAACCCTCTACGAGCGTATTTTACAAAATGACCAATTTTCAGTACACAACGACGATGGGAAAGAAAAAACGTAACGGAGCAAAGAATATTAATAAATAAAAAAGAATCAACGTATCGAACCGCTGTGCAACACGAAACGAATGATCAAAAGTAAAATGGACGCCGGACGCTCGAACGGCTCAAAACTCGAACTAGCGACGGTTACTCCCTCGACTCCCTCTGTTGCTCTGTTCCGCACCCCCCTCCCCATCATTCTCTCTCTCTCCCTCTCACTAATAAGGAAGTGGCGTCATGCATTCACCGGACTTCCGGCTTTGACGCGCGCGCTTTTTGGCACGTGACTTTTGCGCGTAAAATTTGAATAAATAATTTGAGACGTTAAAAAGATTTTGCAGCTTTTTTGAAAGTTCTTTTTTTTAACGATTTATTAATTACCATTACTTAGGGCGGGTTGTTCCAACTTCGAGGTAGCTTATCCGGTGGTTAAAAGTATTGACTTGCAGACTGCCAGATAGAAGTTGAAACAACCCGCTCTCAATCGGTGAGACTCGGCCATTTTACCAGTTTTTTTTCCAATTTCAACTTGACTTATTTTTCCCAAAAAAAAAACCGTTCGAACAAATAAAAAAAATTCTCTGAAAATATAATCGCGAGTTAAACATTTTTTTCGGATCTCTCAGAACTCCAAAGGTGTACTGCTCTTAGGATTGGAAAAGAGAAAAATATAAGACTTAAGTTTCTTGCATTACGCGAGAAAACTGATGATTTTTTTCTTCTGTTTTTTCTTACATTCTTTATCTATCATGTCGAATGACACAATTGCAACATTATTGCGATATCGTAGATTTACATAATGATGATATCAGGAACTTTGAGATCTTTTTTTCTTTTTCTTGGACGCATAAATAGCGACAATATTAAAAAAAAATTAAAATTGCATTATCAATTGTTGTACAATTATTCGATATAGAGTATATAATTACATTGAACTGCTAGTTTGAGAATTTACACAAAATTCATTTTCCCCTATTGTTACCCGTGGAGGAATATTTACACCTAATGAATTCTGATTTAGTTCTATTTATTATTTATATCTTGTAATTTAAGTGGTTCGAATTGGACAATCGAAATTTGTTTAATATTTAATTTTAAGCAAGGGCTCGATCTCCAGTCGTACATCACTACAGTAATGAACTATTGCTCATTTCTATAATACAAATATTATATAGTAATAGGAGAAAGAACTTTTATCCCAGGAGTCGAAATCAATCTCAAAAATTCTTTAACAGGGATCGTGACTAGAAAATTAAAGAAAATCATTCTCGATGACGGTGTCAGGGATTTTCTAAATTTCTTCACATCGTTTGTATTGTTTGCTCGTTTGTCAAACTCATTAAAACCCCATCATTCATTGTCATCGGTCTATCATATTTTTCAAGGGCTTCTCTCCATCGTCGATATGCTGTATTTTCTATCTTTGAGATTTATCACTACGACGGTGATGTTGTCCAAAGAGCCTCTGTTATTAAAGTGTATATTAATTAGAAATCGTTTATTTTTCTGCTCTCAATTGAGAAAGACATGCGTTGAATACGATTAATGAAGTGAAAAAAATGGTTAATAAATATATACCTGTAATAACTCTGGAGCGTAATACTCTTCGCTCCATAATATGGTTCATTAATGCGTTCTTTGATAAAAGCAACCGCTTCCTCATTGGTAAACGTGTCCCATAGTCCGTCCGAAGCAAGAATCAAGAACATAGGATTGTGATCGCTCAAATCAAAGGTCAATATGTCCGGTTCGGCAATGACGAGTTTTTTGTCTTTGAGTGGATAATCACCGAGAGCTCGGGAAGTCGCGAGAATTCCCGCGACTCGCCAAACGCCATTAAAAGTAACGAGACCGCCGGCTTTATTGATTCTTTGTCTTTCTCGCTGTTGCTGCGGTTTGTGATCGAAGGACAATGGAATTGCGTTTCCCTTGTTGTCACACATTACACCCCGAGAATCACCCACATTCGCTACAATCAATTTGTTGTCCTCCAACAAAGCGATCAATGCTGTTGTGCCTAATTAGAAAATAAAACAAACTCAAATGTATTCCTATTGTACGAATATTATTCATATTATTTTCCTCGCGACATAGTGTCTAAAGAAATCTTGTGAATAAATAAATATTCAATAAAACTGAAATATCGGCTTTTTTCAAATATTTCTCGATCGCAAGTACCTGCAACATCCATACTTTTTTTGGCTGCCTCGACTAGTAATCTGTCCACGGCAAGTACCTCATCGGTCAAGAGCCTTCCATAATTTATTTTTTGACCGTCGATGTATGCGTTTATGTCAACTTTACGAGTCACTTTTTCGTCAGGTCTGCTGGGCCTCACCTGCAACTCAATCATTTTCCATTAAAACGTCAAATTTCTCATAATCAATAATCCTAAACTATTTTTAACTATTTATTTATCTTTCTCTTTGAAAACCAATAATCCGGCAATAAGTTAAACTCTGAAATCCATAAAAAACACTGTTGGCCAAAAGTATCCTCTCCCCCCTTCCCAAGTTCGGTAGTCTGGATGGTTGGTTGTTCTACTTAGTTTATTACTTTTCTATTTCTTTTATGCTTTGAATGTGATCATATGTCAGAGGACAGTAGCGTCCTAGTTCATAAATAAATGCTATTAAATTTTGCGATAGCGAATCGAGACAAGTACATTTTCGAAACTCCGGTCGCCGACATACCGAATGGCCTCAACGAGCCGCCGCGCATTACATACGCCAAACATCGAATTTTCGTCCGCTACGAAATTTTAAAGAATTTTTATTTAATTCATTGCAGTATCTTGTTTATCTATCTACACTTATATCAGCGAGATCTAGGAAGAGGGGCTACTTTTGGCCAACAGTGACAGTAATCGCTTCAGAAAATCGTTTTTTTTTTACCTCTCTTGTTATTGGACGTGGAAGGCTATCCAATTTGTCTAAAAGCTCAGGATCGGTAACGCCACCTTGACTCTTCTTAACATAATCATCGGAGGTGCTGACAGTTTTGCGAAAAGATTTTTTTCGGTCCATCAAACCATCGCCAGTTTTCATTTTTTTCGCTGGTTCAGGATTTTCCTCCTCATTTTCTGGGACTGTTCCAGTCGGAGTTTTCCCAGCGACAATGTCTTTCAGCTCAACGACTCTTTTGTTGATATTCGGTATGAGAATATCGCGCGCATAATTTGCTGCAAACTGTAAAAAACAATGAATTGAGCGAGAAGAGACAAAAACACTAGTTTTTATCAATTTCCAGCTAATTATTGATCTAAACATTTGTTTCTCATACTCGTTCGTTCTATCTCGATACTGGAAATGAAAAAAAACGAAACTAGAATTCTAACGAACAAGTTGTGAAAAAATGTATACCGTTTTTTTTAATCTACAGAAATCTACAGTGCTATTTTCATGTTTTCTCAGCTATGGTTTGTGCTTCGCTCATAACATCCCAATACGCGCAATGCCTATATTTATATACATCTATATTCATGTACACGTGCGTGTGTATACCCAACACACACATATATATATATATATATATGTTTCAAAGTACATTCATCCAAAGAAAATATCATCCAATAATAGATCGAAACAAATATAGACCCATCTAAGTAACCTACTTATTTCCCCAAACTAAAAGATCTTTTTCAAAATATCTTCGACGGCTTATCCTTTCTTCATCTTGCAAATACGTTCTATTATTTTTTTTCTTATCGGTTATTTTCTTAAATTCCATGTAAACCCATTCTTCATAAAAAATATTACAGCAACGATGAATGTACAATTTGGAATTACAATTAACGAATGCACGAGTTCACCTCCGGTTTTCATATCGAATCTGCAATTTTGAGAGTTGCATAAGATTTATAACAAAAATTATTTGTACAGATGTTTTAAATCGGTGAAATATCCAATAAACAAATTGCGATGCAATTAGTCAAACGAGTGCCAAATATTGTATACCTCTTATTGAACCAAAGAATAATTATTATTATTACCCGTTTGAAATAACGAAAAAAAATATCCAACTGTTTATGATACATTTAGATAAATTGTTCGACTTATTCATATTTATCGAAGATTATTATGTAAAATAGCCAGTCCTGAAATATTTTCAAACATTCGCGAAATAAAATTCGACCGCAGAGAAAATTTGAATTAATAATGAAAACATCAAAGGTTAAAATAGAAAAAATGGAAAATCAACATATATTGAACAAATAAAAAAAGATTCAAAACCTAGCGCTCGTTTGACCAAACGGTGATATGATGGATCGCATAGAGAATAAATGGATATACATTTAAGAGAGCTCACCTCTCCGCCGTGCCCGTCAAAAACAGCAAATAGGGAAACTCCGGTGCGGTCGATGTCGTCATTGACAACAAAACGATCTTCCATGTGAGCTCTGTGTCCTTGAACGGCGTAAGCCGCGACGTATCCTTGTTTAAATTCCCAGCTGATTTTGTCTCCGCCATTTCCAGCATTATTTACTAAGAACTGATAGAAATTTATTAGTAAGAAAATAAAGTGCATTGAGAAAATAGATCATTTTTCAAAAGTTATTACCTTGGAACTTGTTTTTCCAAAAGTATATTGTATTCTGGTTAATAGAGTTCTGCTCCAAACGTCAACTGCCTGAAGATAGAAGAGCATAACGACCACAAGAGCGCCACAGACCAATATTTCTGGTTTGAGGGCGTAAGATCTCATAGCGCGCCAAAAATAGCCCAGAGGCGTGTTGACCCCGGCGGTCAAACCCGTCGGAATACCCACCGCAAACTTTGACACGAGCTTCATATGCGACACGTAAGTCTGACGATAATTACAACATTTTTTTATTTTCACGTACACCCTTGTTTATGTTTTTTGCCTTTTCATTTATAATTCTTCATAAAGGTATTATTTTCATTTATTTATTGAAACAAAAGAAAAACATTAATTTACTAGAAATTTTTTTTGGAAAAATCGATTTTCAGCAGGCATATATTTGGGAAAAATATGCCCAAAAACTCAGAAAAATGTAATGCAACGTTTGGAAATTACGAATACCATGGATAAAAAAAAAACATTTGGCAGAGTTCCAAAAATGGTTGAGTGATATTCGCGTATATCAACTTTGAGACATTCAGGAAAAGAAAACAAACGTGCAAATATGAGTTTACATTCACCTGGTATAAAACTTTGTCCTCGAGTTCATCATCCATAATAAGACGAGATTGTTTTTCCGTTTTTCGTTCAATCAGTCGGTGTTTTGATAATAAATGAAATGAGAATTTCCAAGTTTTAAATTACGAGTATTTGTAAATCGGAGTAAAAAAAAGTGAAACGTAATTTTTGGGGGATTATGTGTGCCGAAGAAACTTAAGTTTGATTATAAATTTAACACGATTAATCTTGCTCGTTAATTAAATAGCATCACAGTATAAGTTTTTTCATATATATCTATAATATATAAAGGTGAAAATGCAGAAATAATATAGCATGTACGCGGTTGTCCATGTTCGGCGAACGACTGAGATGATGATATTTTAATGTTTGAAAACTCGGTCAGCCGCGGGCTTTGGAACACGCTGAGCCCGAAAAATCCCGAGGACTACACTCGTCTTTTGCCTTTAAATTTTTCACATTTACACCAAATTGTATATTAAATTATTATTACGTTGTTAGCGATTCAACAGATAAAAAGAGTAAGATCGAAAACGAGACTCGTATACTAGCAGACAATCATTAATTGCCGCATTGAGCCCGGAACGAGCCAATGACGGTGACGACGATTACTGTTGGCTGACACACACAATCACGCAATCAGCCGGATCAATTACAGTACAAAATCCCAAATCTCAACTCGTCGGGGTCGTACAGTAGTAGTAAACACTATCCTGTAACGACTGCATTCACTACTGTTGCTGTTCGCCTGGTTCGCTCGCTCGCTGCTCTTCTCCCTTCTCCCTCCTCTTGCCCTTTGCGCAATTACGCGCCACACGCAAGAGAACCAGCGCGGGTAATTTCGAACATTGAATTTGACAAATTTAATTTTTAGTAAGAAAATACTGCAAAATAATTATAAATACAACGAAAAAGTTATTTTTCATGCCAAGAAAACATTCAGTCCGGAACTGAATTCCTAGGATTTTCTCTACGCACCCACGCACGCGTTGCTTGTTGTTGTTAATAACGAACAGCAGAAGCTGTCGATCGGCAGGACGGGGGGAGTAGTTGCGTTTTGTTGTTCGTTCCTAATTACTTTCGTCTAGTAGTTTTTCGACCAATTTATACCCTACCGTTTCAGGGTGATGGCAACACTGTTCTCCTGTACCGCCGCCGGCGCAAGATGGCCGCCAAATAAATTTATCGGTCAGGGGTCAGGGTGTAGTTGCCGCGAGTTCGTGCCGTGCGTGCGATGTTTACAAGCGTATTTAATCGCGAAAGATGATAATGATAGAGTGTCATCAGTGAAAAGCGATGAGCGAAAGAAAGTTTAGCCGTGCTCTGGGAAAGCCCGGTATGGCAGCCCAACTCAGGGAAACTGTGTCACAAGTTGTACGCGAAAGTACGGTACAGGTAGGCGCGCACGGAACATTTCTTTCTCGAATATTATTTGAACAAAGCACCGTATTTACGAATTTACATGTGTCATTTTTGACATTGATTATCAAGGTTTTTTCCTTATTCAATTTTATATTTTTCATAAACATTTGGTTGCTTGACAATTTGTGAATCGTGTATAATTCATCCCAAATATTTCTCATTGTCGCTCTCTTCTCCGATTCGGTTAACACGAATTTTATTTCAAATATCGACAATTCAGCTTTTCTTCTCTTTTTTTTCCTATTTAGAACAAACCGTTTCTCGTCGAGCCTTTGGACTTTGAGAATTTTGTTTCAAAAAACAAAACTCTTCTGCAAAATGATCCACAACGCGAGCTTTTGCTCTATCCTCAAGACGACATCTCCGTAAGTCCATTTGCATCTCATATTTGTTTTCTTATCTATCGAGATAACAGCCTTTTAGCCAAAAGCGGATTTCCTTGAAATTATACAGATACAGCCGCCTCTCTATTTTTATTTCTAATTCTTTATCAAGCGACGTGTGCTTTGATGTTTCAATTGCAGCTGAATCACCATGATTATTGATTCTCTTAGAATTTACTACAAACAAGCAGAAGATGAAAATTAATGGGCGTTCTAATTTTTTTTTTTTTAACTTCAAAAATTTTTCCATCAACTTGAACATTTTATTTTTTGATATTTCTCATTTGTAAATAAACATAATTAGGTTACTGTTCAAATAGATGACCCTACCTTGAAAAGCCTTGATTTTCTTGATACATAGTCGAGCATATAATCTTAAGTACGCATACAAATTTTGAAATTACGGTTGAAAAATGAAATGCGTTTCTTGATTGTTTAAAAATAATCTAACAAAAACGTATATTCTAAAATCATTTATTACACTATAGTTATTTTCCAGATACAGATCTAGTTGCTAGATCATCCAAAAATGAATTGAATGAAAACAAAGTTATCGAATCGATCGCATAAATCTCCGATTTACCATGCGTTTTGATGAAAATTTGAATTTTCAACACACTGTAATTTCTTTCCTGTTCTGAATTGAATATTACAATAATATAAAAAAAAAATACATTATACATATCAGGTTTCCAAAGATGATTTTCAAATGCTGCGATGCCATTATTGAAACTGAAATTCATGCAGGAAGCCTAGTTATTTGGATTTATATACGGATTAAAAAAATAAACATTTTTGTAGTCAATCACAATTTTTTTATTTTCAATTTTTATTATTTTATACAAACTTTGATTTATGTTAATAGCTTTTATATTGATTATGCAGCAAGTTGTCTTGCCGAAGAGATACAGAACAACAGTACCGGTTGTTCAGAATATTTTGGATTCGTCCAAAGGTGGAGAGACTCTGCTCACTAGAGAATGTCTTCGGACTTATTCCTCCAACTGGAATCTTGTTCGCTACAAGTATTCCACCTATGGAGGAACATATGTGGAACTCCCAAAGTATGCAAATTTATTTTCACTATTTTTCACTTATTGTTATTTTGAAAATACGCAATGGGGGGGGGGGGGGGGGAAACAAATAAATATTTAGAGTAAATTGGAAGATATTGTAGCCTAAAAAATAAACCGAACAAAGCACAAAGTACAAACGATAAATTTGAAAGTTGGCTGAAAAAAATGAGACCGAATGTTTAAGAAAAATGTGGCAAAAGAAATGAGCGAGTAATTGATCGCAGGTTGACAAAGGGGGATGCATTGAGAGAAGAAATTTACGAGATCGACACGGAAGTGGATCAAGTAGACGAGGATCTGACGAGAAACGATGGAATAACAAAAGAGGGTTATTTGTTGAAGGGCCCAGAAATCGGTAGCGCGGATCGAATGTTCGTCAACATAGGTGCGAAATCGTTTAAAAGAAGATTTTGTCATTTGAGACAGGAGGTGGATGGAACGTACATATTGGAGTTGTTCAAGGATGAAAAAAAGGGTGAAGCCAAATTGACGATAGTGATGGATTTTTGTACGGAAGTGATAAGAAATTCGAAGCGAGGTAGATTCTGTTTTGAGTTGAGAATGAGCGGAACTCACAAATCTTATAGTTTCGGGGCGGACAACGAGACGGATATGCAAGATTGGTTGTTGAAATTGTCTTCGGTGCTTCAGCACTACAAACAACAGGAGGAAAAACGAGCTGCTTCATTGGAAAGAGCTTGCAACACGCCTCCACCTTCTCCTCAACCTTTGCCTGTGTACGGAACTCTTAAGGGTCTCGAGCAAAGTATGAATCCTCAATTGATCAAATATTCACGAGAGACAGACACGAGTATTTTGCTGGCACGACGAGAAAATCGCAAACGATTGTTCAGCCTTTATCATCATTCTTCTCACGCGAGAACACCGCTTGGAAATCCAAACGAAACGAATATCGACCCTTACAAAGAACAATTTGGTCAACGGATTTTTGTCAAATGTGAAGCTCTCAAATTTCGGCTCCAAGCGCCCATCGACGAAAAAGAATCTCTCTGCCAAGTCGAACCTTATCACACGAGTCTCGCTCTCTTCGACGCTCGAAATGGACGAAAATTGTCGGAAAATTTTCACTTTGACATTAATCACGAATCTGTTCGTGATCTCGTTCGTGATTTAAGCCCCGTTGGAGTTACCACTGACAACGAGAGCCACGATTTACCCGACGATCTCAAAGGCATTCCGTCCAATTGGCTGAAAAATCCTCGACAAGCCATTTTCAGCATTAGCAATCCTCATCCTGACATTTTCCTCGTTGTACGCATCGAGAAAATTCTTCAAGGCAGCATTTATCAAACTTCCGAACCTTATCTTCGTGCGACCAAGGATCCGAGATTGGGACTCAAAGTTCACAAACAAGTCAGAGCCTCTTGTCAAAGGTGAGACTTTTCGTGACATTTTTCAGTCATCTAATCTCGGGGAAAAAAACAGAAAAACACGACATATCGCGGCTACACAAATATAACTGTCATTTGATAAAGATAAAGATGAATCGATTTAATTTATACATTGAACTGAAGAACATAATTTCAGAAGAGTAATAAAAATGAGTAAATTACATTAAGGAAAAAAATAAACATTTTATTTTTATGTTTTGTTAATAATTATTTTGCAGTGAAATCTCTGATTGTCGATTCTATTCTGACGAGCTCTAATAATTAATGTCTAATTATTTAATTTCGTTAGATTGGGCAATTATCGAATGCCTTTCGCTTGGGCGGCGAGGCCACTTTTCAGACTCTACAGCAACGAGCTCGACACATCTTCGGACTTTCCCGCCATATATAGGCAAGAAGGGAACAAAATTCGTGACGACGAAATATTAAAATTGCTCTCCGAGTATAGAAAGTAGGTGACCAAAGAGCGTTGCAGTTATTTTTAATAGGAATTTTTAAGCGTTTATTAACTTTTACGCTTTTTTGCAGACCCGAGAAATTGAGCAAATTGACCGTTATTCCTGGATGGCTAAAATTGCACATCGAGCCGTTAACCGATATTCCAGAGAGTAAGTTTTATAAAAATGAACAATAAATTATCGATTTAACGCTTCGACTATTATTACTTTTTTATTTCTATACAAAAATGATATTTTTCAGATTCTTTAACAACGGCCTTGGTTCCATTAAAACCATTTCCATTGCCACCTACCGCGAGGCCTACGATCGAGATTGCCGAATTTGAGAGCTCCTCGGAAAAGGATGTTCATCCTTACACGACCTACGTCAATCATTTATACGTTTATCCACAATCGCTGAGCTTTGATACTCAAAAAATGTTCAGTAGAGCGAGAAATATCGCATGTATAGTGGAATTACGCGATGACGATAGCGAAGATGCCCAACCATTGCGGGTAGAAAAAAGAAATTTCTCTCTTTCGATTTCAACTGAAATATTTCATGGATTATTATTAATATTTGTTTGGGTTTGGTTGTTGCTTTAGTGCATTTATGGAAAACCAGGTTCACAATTACTGTGTCTCAGAGCGAATTGCGCTGTGCTGCATCATAACGCCGTACCCTCATGGTATGAGGAAATAAAATTGAGGTTACCCACGAAACTTCATGCCAAACATCATCTTTTGTTCTCTTTCTATCACATAAGTTGCGATATGAATAAGAAAAAAGAGAATGGGGTTGAAAATTGCGTTGGGTATGCTTGGGCAGTTCTTTTGCAAAAAGGACGGTGAGCTTAAAAACTGTTTGAGATAATTTTTTTTCTTTTTTATCTAAATCATTTCATTTTTTAGTCCGTTCTATTTTTCACTTAAATGTATTTTTTTAGATTGAACGTCGACATGGAAGCAAATGTCCAAACTCTACCCGTTGCGACGCATTTACCAGCGGGATATCTTGCGATTCAGCCCCTTGGACTTGGAAAAGGAGTAAAAAAAACTTGCCTCGCTCTCCACTAGCCATTTTTATCGAAAATTGTTCAAATGTATCATTCCTGCTTCTGTTTCTTCTGCTGATTCTAGAATGCTGGCCCTGATATTACATGGATCGATGGACAGCGTCAAATATTCACCGTTTCGTTTCAACTGATTTCGACCGTTTTTACGCGAGATCCGCACTTGCACAATTTTTTCGTCCACGCCGAAAGAATTTTGGACACTAAACCTTCGGCCGTTCCGTCTGATTTGGAAACTTGCAAAATTCTCAAAGCCGCTCATGCTATACAATTGATCACAGCGATCACATTCCTTCCGACAATTCTTAATCAATTGTTTTCACTTTTGACCTGCAACACGAGTGAGGAAGTTGGCCTTTACATAATCCGGGTTCTCATTCATATTATTAATCTCGTACACCAGGCGGGTCGAAAAGAAATTCTCCAAGCGTATGTCAAGGTAAAAATAGTAGGAAAAAATTGAAATTATTATTTTTGTCATTTAATCTCCAATTTTCATTTAATTATTAACGATTTTTTGCTAAAATACTTTTACGGATGGGAGAGTGGTTAGTCCACTGGATAAGGGCTCGAGCTCGCGCACGCTGTGGGTCTCGGCTTCGAACATTTGAACATTTTTTCAAGTGTTTCTACTGCAATCCCGGGTAGTTCTCCCCTACCTTCATAACTCCATACCCAAAATACCTTCCAGTGGTGGCATGAGCGAATCGATGTACGGTTTTGGTCGCATCCCGTGGACGTTTCTTATCGTGCGGATTCTGGCTCTCTAGCCGTACACTGGCTGGCTCATTTCATCACAGCTGAAGACGTGTCTGCCTGAGCGGCTCTGGTGGCCGTGCTTGAGCGTTATTAATTTTCCATTCTCAATATACTTCATATTGTTTCAAATATTAATTATATATATATATATATATTGTTACAGTTTGTTTTTGTACCACCAAGCATGAGAAATCATGGAGCGACCGTTCACGAACAATTGGCAAAATATTTGCCATCGTTGCTGCAACCGAGTAACACAGATTTTTTGGTCGTCAACAAATTTATGCATCATTCCAGTTTTTTCTTCGATATTATGGTGAAAAGTATGGCTCAACATATGCTTACGACCGGAAGAATTAAAGTGAGTCTCGTGGTGTTGTTCGTAGTAGTAAGTTTGAACAAAGGGAATGAAGGGAAACTTTGTAATTTTTTCAATTGCAGATGCATCGTAACGAAAGATTTTCGCAGCAATATCACAGCGAAATAAAAAATCTATTGGAAGTCGTAACGCCATTCCTCATGAATAAATACAAGGACATGCCGGTCGAGACTCACGAATTGAATAAGAGTTTGGCCCAATTTTTAAAGGTATATTCCGATATTTAAAACGTTGAAAAATTGTCAATTAAAATTAAAGGATGATCTGATTAAATAGTACATATAATTTATTTGCTATAATTACAAAACATTGATCATTTGGGACCAAACGAAATGTGCAAATGATGCTAATTATTTTTCAGAAATGTTTAACATTCATGGATCGTGGATTTGTTTTTCGACTGATCAAGAGTTACATGGACAATTATTCGCCCGGTGATCCAAGAACACTGCAAGATTTCAAATTCACATTCCTCCAGATAATATGTTCTCACGAACATTACGTGTCGTTCAATTTGCCAATGATGCAGACACGCGTAACTAGCAAAGGTAAAAGAATCTTTCGAAAATGCCTGGATTTCGTACAATTTCGAGTGTCTTTTGTTTTATTAAATTCGAGGTACTGAAATTATAACGTGACACTAATTTTATGCCTTTGCCTCGAAGATACCGAGCAAGAGACAGAGTGTGATGGTACGTTATCGCACGATAATAAACGCTGTTCCCTATGTCATGGTTTTTCCTTTATTATATTAGCCGCCATTCAATGCAAGGCAAAAAATACACATGCTGCGTATTAATCGATTGATAGTATGGAAATTTGCATTGATGAAGTGTAACGAAATTAAAAAAGATAAAGAAGAAAAAAATGATGAACGAAAAATCTGATTTTTCAAATGAGGAAATGATAAAAATGAAAAAAATCATTCAAGGGATTTTTGTTGCATTCCATTAATGCAAACTTCGATATCATAACAAGTTGTTATCTGTTATTTACAACTTAGTGTTTCAATAGGGTTGTGATTTGAAGAATGCCACTTTTTGGACGTCTTTTCTAGCACTTGAATTTTTTATCACTCTTCTCTTTTCAATTATATTAGCACAAATCCATTGTGAAGATTAGACAAGAAAAAAAATATTATAGTTATGAGCAAATCGTCTTATTTTCAGATTACATAAGCGAGTACTGCCTGTCTCAAGATTTCTGCAAGCATCACTTTCTAGTCGGTCTTCTTCTTCAAGAAGTGAAAACGTCCCTCAACGAAGTCGTACAAATACGGAAAGTAGCGATCGTCACGTTACGAGATTTGCTCGCAAAGCACGAACTCGATGACAGATATCAGAATAAGGTTTGTCATTTTTCAAATTTCGTAATACAAACTTAATTAATGAAATAGACACATTAACAAGCCAATGTTTGGATTTGTGCTATTTAAATGTTTTTGTCTATTTCAGGGACAACTCAGTCGAATAGCATCAATTTACATCCCGTGGTTGGGAATCGTGCTAGAAAATCTCCACCGTCTTCAGTCCGTCCACGACGTCAATGACAGAGTCGTCGAGTTTGAAAGAAATCAAGATACAAGAGTATCGAGCAGTAATTCTTTTGTCGGCAATAAAGATTCCGGTATTCCGACGAGTGCAACGGATACACCAAAATCACTTCATAGGTAATATATTAATAAATTAACAATCGGATTTGTTTCATTCGAGTGTAAAAATATTTTTCATCGAATGATAAATATCAATGAGATGAACGCGAAATGTAACTTTGGAAAATACAACAAACAATGATCGCAACATCATTTTTCAGATTGACTCTTCACCTCGATTCACAATCTCCGATCAGAGGATCGATGCAATTGCGAGATTCAACGTACTTTGCGGCGATAGCTGGGCAAGGAATGGCAAACGGGTATTCCTGCACGAGTATCGAGTCAAACGCCTCAACGATGTCGAGCACTTCCCACTCTCATATGTCGCAGGAAACTACAATTATTCGTGAACCCGTGGAAAATGGTTGTTCCGAGCGTAAAGGACATTCGAGATCTTTGAGCGTAACGCAAACGTCTCCGAGATGCGACAAGCTGCAATCTTCCGAAATGAAAGATTTACTCGTCTGCTTTTTATTCGTTATAAAATACCTTGGCGATCATCAAATCATTGCTTGGTGGCAGCAATGCTCGGATTCTGAAATCCTAAGTTTCTTCACCGTTATAGAGTTAGTTATAGAGTTTTACTTTTACTCTATTTTTTGAATTAATGCTGACTTTTATTTTATTTTCTTAGTTATATTATATAAGCAATACATAAAAAAAAAAAAAATCTTTTTGACATTTTCAGAATGAGTCTCCATCATTTCAAATACATAGGAAAACGCCAAGTAGCCGCGAACGTAGCAAGCTCCGGTGGAAAGCCTCGAACCGTCAAAGCTATGACGTTACCCGCAAGAATGGCGCCTCCCGATTTTTCATCCGAGAGTCCAGCGACCGGAACTCTCCAGCCTCACAATAGCACAGCACGGGAGAGTCTAGTCGACGATGAGAGTGGCAAATTTCATCAGGCCCTTCTCGAAGCCAATATGGCGACCGAAATCGGACTTATCACGCTCGATTGCATCGGACTCTTTTGCATTCATTTCAAAGTAAGAGCAGCAGCAGTAGTTTTAATGACGAGTCGTTAAAAAAAATAATTTATGTAAGAAAAATTATTCGCTCCCAAAATTGGTTATTAATGATTTTTTTTTTCGGTATGCAGGATGTTCTACTCGCTGGCGACGGCGACAATCCAATAATGCAAAAACTTTTTACGATCTACTTGACTTTCCTCCAAATTGGCCAATCCGAAACTCTGCTCCGTCACGTTTTTGCCGGACTTCGAGCCTTTCTCAATAATTACTCCGTCGCATTATTTCAAGGTGAGACAAATTTACTTTTTTTTATTAGCAGATAAAAAAAACTCCTAACTCCGGGGAACCAATTTCAATACCCTCATTTCAGACAGGAAAATTTTACTTTTAATCCTTCAATCTTCATTTTTGCCATAATTTCTAAAAACTTGCTATATTTTATACGTTTTTTCATCATTACATTTGGTACAAAGATCCTGAAACTAAGTAATAAAAAATGTGATTGTTGGTACGAGACGTAGTCTTTGTCGTTTTTTTTTTTGTTAATGAAACCGATATCATGTGCTCGAATTACGTGACCAATCGCATTCTTTATCGCGAGCAGGGAGCGCAGTGTTTTGTGGTCGATTGTGTTACGAGTTGTTGCGATGTTGCAACAGTAAATTGAGCTCAATCAGACAAGAGTCTTGTGCTCTTCTGTATTTGCTAATGCGAAGCAATTTCGAGTTCACCAGTAGAAAAGGATTGACGAGAGTGCATTTGCAGGTGAGTCAAATGAAACGTGACTGAACGAAAATAATTTCCTCCCACCTTCTCGAATAGACCGTTTCAATGTTTTTCTTTTTTCTCTATTTTTTGTATCATCGAGGTGATTATTTCCGTGTCTCAAATGTTGGGCAACGTCATCGGTTTGAACAACTCGAGATTCCAAGAATCATTGTCGTTAATAAACAGCTACGCTTCCTCCGATAAAGTTATGAAAGGCACCGGCTTTCCTGTCGAGGTTAAAGATCTTAACAAACGTATCAGAACCGTTCTAATGGCAACAGCACAAATGCGAGAACACAACAACGATCCCGAGATGCTCGTCGATCTTCAACACAGCCTCGCCAATTCTTACGCCAGTACACCCGAGCTTCGACACACTTGGCTCGAAACAATGGCTAGAAATCATGCGAGAGATGGAAATTTTTCAGAGGTCTATTATTTCAGTATATATTCAATTAATTATTTTTTTGCGATTTTTATCAAGCGCCTTAAATTTTTTGATAAAAATTAATAATTGATTGAATAAACATGTGGAATTATCATTAATCATATTTTTTCTCTTTCAGGCCGCTTGCTGTCAATTGCACATCGCCGCACTGATGGCGGAATATTTGAAATTAAGAAAAATGCACACGTGGGGCGCTGAAGCGTTCGACGATATTTCTGTCAATATATCGAGGGACGAGCGAGGCCTTAAGCTTGACGCCGGTGAGATTTGTATGTTTTGCACAATGTCCTTTGTACAGCTATGGACTAACAACAGCGCATGAATAGCACTAATCCCCATTTTTATCGCTTCAACAAAGTTGGCACCGAAAATTAGATGTTTGAATGTTTTGTCGTTCGTTTTTTCATTAAATATTTTAGTAAGTCACGAAATGGAAGCGAAAGCGAATCAAAATTTCACTTCCTGATTAATTTCTTCGAAACTGATGTTTATTTTATTTTTAAAATGCACTGAAAATAAAAAAAAATCGGGTCTTCTTCAGGGGTCCAAGATATTCACTACAACGAAAGTCTTCTTCTCCAGCAATTGGAGACTTGTGCAGAAATGCTTGAAAAAGCTGAACGTTATGAGCTCCTTGGCCCTTTGTATCGCCTAATAATCCCAATTTACGAGAACAAACGTGATTACGGAGCATTGTCACATTGTTACACGCATTTGTCACAAGCTTGCACGAAGATCGTCGAAGTTACGAAAACCGGAAAAAGATTGCTAGGGAGATTTTACAGAGTAGCCTTTTTTGGATCCGTAAGTAAACATGTAGCTCGTCTTTTTTTAATTTTTATATGAATTACCGTAATATTTTTTTATTTGTTTTATCTCCAATTAAAAATAATTATCTTTCCAGGCGTATTATGAAGAAGAACACGGACAAGAATACATTTACAAAGAACCAAAAGTCACGTCTCTTTCAGAAATCTCAGACCGACTTTATCGTTTGTATTCGGAGAAATTCGGCTCGGAAAACGTGAAAATCATAATGGATTCGGTGCCCGTTGATGTTACCGAATTAGACTCGAAAATAGCTTATATACAAGTCACACACGTTGTACCTTACTTTGAGAAATTTGAATTAGAAAATCGACAGACTGAATTTGAGCTCAATCATGACGTTTATTGCTTTATGTTCGAAACGCCATTCACTAAGGAGGGAAAAGCGAGAGGGAATCCTGAGGATCAGTGGAAAAGAAGAACAATTCTCACGAGTAAGAATAAATTTATTATTTAATTTTTTAGGTACACAATTTACATGGTTTGCGGTGTTACAGGCATATTTTTTTTGTTTTAATATCAAAAAATTCAAATATTCGTTATTTAATCGCCGGAAAATAAGGGAAAATATTATTGCAGCCAAATGTTCATTTCCGTACATAAAAAAGCGCATTCCCGTGACGGAAAAACGAATATCAGAGCTGAGCCCGATCGAGGTGGCTCTGGACGAAATGCGACAGCGCGTACAAGAATTGGAGGACGTTGCCCTTATTGCGCCGACTGATGCGAAAAAATTACAATTGCGCTTGCAAGGGAGCGTGTGCGTTACCGTTAACGCAGGACCGCTCGCTTACGCATCGGCTTTTTTAGATCCTGCCTCTTCGTCCAATTATCCGGACGACAAGGTCGAAGAATTGAAAGATGTTTTTAGGTACGGAAAATGCAATTAATCCATAATTTGTTAGTTTGGGGGATAACAATCGGTATAAAAATCGTAACGATCTAATAATAATATTATTTCTTTTTTTAGGGATTTTGTTAAGATATGTTACACGGCATTACAAATAAACAGCAAATTGATAACATCAGATCAGCACGAATATCAGGAGGTATTGCGAGAGAATTATCAAAAGCTCTGTGAAAATTTATCCTCGTTGCTCGGAGAATCCGTATGGCCGGACGAGCAAGTCGGTAGTTTCAAGAGAAACAGCGCTGCACTTTTTAGCGCGATAAGCGGCGCAAATAATCATACCAGTATAGCTTAAACGTTTTTTGTTTATTAGTATTTTTTACCACGCACCATGTACTACGGGGCATTTTTTGTTTTGTTTTTCTTTGTGAGAGAACTAAAGCGATTCTACAGTCGGAGAATTAATTTCGCAAAAATCGCGATCGACGACCTCAATGTTCAAGTCAATAAATAGTTCAATTAAACGTGAGAGAATTCCACGAGAGCGTACAAGTGTCGGCGAAATTTTGTTCTCTCGGGAATTTTGATATTAATTGCCGCCTTCACGACGGAGTCTGATTAATTATTTGTATATTAAAGTTATATTAATATTGAAAGATTTGTATGGATGTATTTGATATACACGCACAAGCGAAACAAGCCGTTAGAAAATATGTATATATTTGTGTAATAATGACTGAGTAAACAAGAAAAAAAAGAGGAACACAAAGACTCAGAGATGGTCATATGTGTAATTATCGAAAAAATTGTATGAGCAGCCTAATGACAAAAATTTTCATAAACGCGTATTTTTTTATTTCGTATTACACTGAGCTTGTGTTCAACCGCACTAAAAGAAAAGTAGAAGAAAAATTTTAAAACCTACACGAAACATCAGGCAAATTGATTCGAGTCGATTCATACGTTTCTTCGTCGTCTTTTTTCAACCGCTATAAAAAAAAAAATCAAAATTATTGGCATTATGTATTATTTGTACAAAATATAAGTTAATTTATATAAATATATATACGTATGTGATAGATAGTTTTTTCAGGGTCCATATTCACTCTCGTCTCGAAAAAAATTTAGGAAAAAAACCTACGTGAATTAAAACACTGTTTCGATACGAAGATTTGTACATATCGATATGTAAAACGCGCTATTTTTGTTTTTTGTTTCGTTAATTATATTATTTTACTGGTTAAGAAAGTAGAAAAAAACACGAGAATTTTAAAATTTTGTTGTATCGATGGGAGAACAAAACACCGAAGACCAGTAAACACTTTTTTTGTTAGATTTCCGGAAAATAATTACGAGAAGCAGCTCTAAACGCTGTGGAAGGACAAAAAAACATAAAATCGAGACTGAAAGCACAAAACACAACCGTGTATTAATTATTCTAAATAATAATAATCCAGTATCACGGGGAAACATAAATCATCTAAACAGCACAAAACACACTTTTACGTCGTCATTTTTTAACCAAAATTTGTAACAAGATTATTATTCCTCCAAAGCATCGAGCTTACTTTCTACTTGTATGTCCTGTATATGTCATAATTATTCATATATTTACTACAAGTATTATATTTATTAATCTACGCTGTCAAACCATTGAAAAAACATGGGTACGTAATAAATCCATACTCGTATTTCATCGACGTCAAAAAATTAGAATCTTTTTTCTTACCTCTTCATTACTATTTCTAAATTCAATATTCGAAAAAAAATCGTTTTTATTAAGAAAATACAACAAATGAAAAATGGATATTCCACTGAAAGATAAGAGCTCGAAATAATGCGATTTTTTTCATAAAAGCTTGAATTTATTCATGAAAAAATACATGATAATACGTGGTGGTGTACGCGAATGATATATTGTGATAAACGAGTCGCTCTTACAATTTTTCTGTGTTCAAGTTTTTTCTTTTACATTTTTCTCGTTACGTTACATTTATCTAATTTTAATGACATCCATTCAATTTCGTAATAACATTATACAATGTGCGTATTACGATGTAAGAGCTTGATCTTGAGATTTATATGTTCGAATCATTGGAACGTGAACCTTTCGTGCATTCCATACACAATTATTAAAACTAATTACTATTATATATATATGGGATGGTTTGTGCACACGGAGCTCGTTCTTTTTTTTCTCTTTGGTTCTA
Source organism: Rhimphoctona megacephalus (assembly GCA_963989365.1). NCBI lineage: Eukaryota > Metazoa > Arthropoda > Insecta > Hymenoptera > Ichneumonidae > Rhimphoctona > Rhimphoctona megacephalus. Next base: position 22,107,028 of record OZ022422.1, read on the forward strand.
TTTTTATTAAACTCGTAGATTCGTGATTTTTGCCACTTACGGCCCAAAACTTATCGTAATACGTTCTGACGGACTTGATATTGTACGTTGCTGACGCAAATTATCTTATCTTTCGCCATTTTTGTCAATTATTATTTTTAACATAGTATATTGTCTTGGACGCTTTTTTACCTTCGCAAAAGCCCTGTTCCTTGGGTGGCCGTTTTTTCTGGATGGATATTGCGTGTATGGCTATTTTCTAGTTTCTTTTTTCTCGACTTTGAGTTCAAGTTTGTGGCTTACACAGTGAGTCGTCAATGAAGATTGACACGTTTAATTATTTTTTCAATCGATCTAATTTTTCTTTCAATTACGATTTCTTTTTCAGCTCAATATTTACAGCATTTTATTTTTTATTTTTTTATAATCTTTACTCCAGGGCACCATGATAACTTTTAATTTTTCTAGGTATCTGCAGGTACAGTTTTTCAAATAAAATACAAAGTTCTAATTATAATAATGAGCTGAAAAAAATTGCAAAAAAAATTTCAAAAATTCATCCAAAAAGTTGCACAAAAATAATTTAACGTCTCGTTCTCCGACAAAAATTTTTCGCACGTTAAATTGCTTGCTTTTTTACCCTTTGAAATAATACACAATCATAAATAATTTTGTGAAGCAGTATTTTTAATTCGCTGTTTGTTTTTTTTTTCAGTGTGATTACGCGAGTCTGAGTTACTTGAAGAGAAAAGTCTAAGTTGTTGTTGCAATTTTTTTTTTTTTTACTATACGCGATGTTTCCTAACAATTCAGGAATTCATCGCATTCTTATTAATTAGGTCAACACTGGAATTATTATCACCGAAATATATTTAACACGATTAAACGCCGAGGGCAGTAAAAGATTAGAGTTAAATATCAACAACTCGTCTCTGTTTTACGTCGGATTTTGTATCGTTTTCATCGACACTATCTCACCAAATTTTTTTTCTTCTTTCATTTAGTCTATAAAATAGGCGAATTCTTTTTGTCTTCCCGATCAACGTTTAAAATCATTGGCGCGTATGCGAATCGAATTTTGAGTTATTACAAAAAACTGCATAAAACAAGCATATAATTATCACTGATGCTCGTAAATGAATGACTAGAATTGTTGCTGTAGCAGTCTCAATCGTTAAAAAATTTCTCAACTTGCCAAAGAATGAAGGAAACATTGATTCTTTATTTTTGTTATTCTTTTCCCCCTTTCCTTCGAGTATCAATAACGAACGAGATATTTCAAGTTTTTGCTATCGTAAAAGTGACGATTTGAAAGAGAGGCTTAAAATAAAGAATAATCCTGTCATAATTGTTCTTCCTCCTGTTCGGGTAATGACGAACCACATCGGCCACCGCCGTACTGAATCAAAGTATTTCCAACATCGTTTTCATCCTGTTCGGCCAATAAGGGAACAAATTGTTGACCGCAACTGTTGTCAGTGTGCTCCGAAGGCCTTCTGTTCTGTCCCGGAAAAAGCGATAAGGGAATAGTGCCCGAAGGAGTAGTCGGTGCTGAACGCGAAAGCCAACGTTTCGTCTTGTTTCGAGAACTCGGCAATCCAAGCGGCATATACATTTTTCCACGTGCTCTTCTACCACGCGACAATGCAATCTCACCCGGACTCACTGGTCTCTGTTGTATATTTTTCGGTCGATTTTCGTGATTATTCCGATTGTGAGTGGTCGTTGGAAAATTTAGCTCACTTGGCACTTGAGGAAGTTGTTGGATTTTGTCGAGCAACTCTCGTAACTGTAAATAAATCGATGTAATAATTGGTATTTCAAAATATTCACCCGAAAAAGATGATAAGAGTGAAGAAAATACCTCTACAGTAGGACTAGTAGCTCTGGGTGGTGAACACGGTGATTGAGCAGCCAAACTCGATATGTCAGACGTTGTTCTATTATTCGCTAGTGAGACAATTGATCCAGCATCAATGATTTCTCCTCTCTCGCAACCACCCATTGTCGAAAGTCCGTCGAGACTATTGTTGCACGAATACGGAGGTGGTATTATCGTGTTCGCCTCATTGACAACGTTGCACATAAAACTCGAGCTCAATGAGTCGAGTGTACTCGCGTGCGACAAAGTCCGAAAGTAACGCATCACAAAACCGGATGTTCCTTTGCCAATTCCTTCGTCGTAGCCTATTACCAGCGGATATAAATCCGGTTTTGCCGTCACCTAATCAAAATATTAATTTCCATTCAAATACAATCTCATTCTGAATATTAGAATTAAATTTCATGCATCATCTTTATTTTTGTCTGAATATTAAAAGATCACTTAATCACCAAAGACACGCAAGATCTATGAAAAACTATCTAATTTGTTTTATCTTTGGTACAATTAGTTCGCTTTTTAACTACTTATGCATGTTATCGTAGTGAAAATATAATAATCCACCTCGTTATAAGGCGGTGGGAGGGCCTGAATGAAAGAGCTACATCTGCTGTAATGAGGCGGCGGATAAAAAGATACGGAGGAGGTCCTTTCGAAAGTGCTACCATCTTCGGAAGCCTCGTCCCTTCGGTGCAATCGATGGCACAGCCAACAGCCGCAGATCGTTGCAAGGGCTAAACCGCTCAGAATAGCAGCCCTGATAAACAATCCAGAGTCTCATGAAAAAAACCCGCTCAAGTCCAGAAATAATACAAATTTCATTCTCAGCACAAAATTGTTAGCAATTCTCCTTCAAATTTTTATATTTCATATTCTTTTACTAACAATAAATACCAATACGTCGAAATCAAGAATGCAAACATCTCAAGGAATGTTGGAGTTGGCGGCGAATAGACGTAACAACAGCCAAGCGTACAGCACTCCTTCGGCGGAGAGCAACTAGATTCAAAAATTGTTTTATTCACTTTTTCAATGCCTTTTGTACATTTTATTTTAATATCATTCAAATTTATTTATTTATTTACTGATAGGAATTCTTATTAGATAGTATTAGGTAGTAGAAATAATTTAAATATACAATTGCTAATTTTATAATATGCATCAGTAATTACATATTTTAATGATATTAGAAAATTTTGTGAATTCACATTTTTTTAAATTAATTTTTGTATTTTATAAATAAAACAATCAGGTTTTTTTGACAAATAAGTACCGGTATAAGTGTTTTATTACCACACCAGGTAATAATTGTGAAATTTATAAAATCATGATCCTTATCAATATAAATGCCAATTATTTTTTCAATTTTCTGTAATAATATTTTAAAGAAACTTACACATGCCCTCCATTGCAGAACTTGGCAGAGACCTTGAAACGGAAAGAAGAAAAAAGGCTCATGTTAATAAAAAGAAAAAAAATAAAGAAAAAGAGAGGAAGAAATGAAGATAATTCTAGGAACAAAATTTACGATTCGATGTTATTTGAAAATTGCAGGCGACGAGCGACAAGATCGTAGTAGAAATCTGTGTTCGGTCGCGAACCGAAAGGGTAAACCGAAAATAAGGATATCATTGGAGACACACGCACGAGCACACGACGAAATGTAAGGACAAACAAAATGAAAAAAAAAAGAATTTTCCCACGAGTCACGGAGCGGAACAGTAATACCTTTTGATCGTGATGAGAATGTCGATAAAAGAAATAAAAAAACAAAACTGCACTTGAGTACGGTGATTTTTATCGTGGAAAATTGTGGGGGCAGAGCGAAAGATTTATAGATGAAAAGAGATAGGGCACGAAAGCAACTCGGTGTTATTGATCGACTTCCGTTGAGGGGAACAAAGCAAGACACGAGTTAAAACAGCATAAACACACACTTGCACTAATAAATTTTCTCTCCAACTCTAGCGTTCCGAATCTGGGATTAGTTTTTTGCTACTTTCCCCGAAAAACCGGAGCACGTAAACACGCGTTATAAATTAAAAAAAATAATCACAATAATGTTATTATGATTGTAATTCTTACACGACCAGCGAAAAAAATTGTCGGAACAGCAGATACGATTAGTTGCAATCTCCCACGATACACCTGCACCATATTCTACCAGGAACACGTTACGCGAATTGCCGCTGAAATATTATATACTACGGCAATCCTCCTCTCCCCCCTCCCCCGCCTCTTCCCAACCCTTCAAACTTTACTCTCCTTACATATATACATATTGTTTTTTTTTTATGAAATATAGCGTCTACGTTTTACCATCTAAACTGCATCCCCCTCATCGTTCCTTTAGTTGAGGTGGGACGTAGACAAAAATCAAGGATTCTGCGCGCCATGCGCATCGCTTTGCCGCTCCTCCCCGCCCTCACGGATCGCCTTGAGTTGAGGGATGAAATGCATTTGTGGCGGGTGATTTATAAATAACTTTCATTTTCTTTACTAATAGTAACGACGGATTCAAAAAAATTTCGCTTATATATAAAAATGAACCATTGCGACAAATTCGTTTAAATAATTATTTATCTTTTATTTTTGATCTTTTTTTCTACAAAGCTAGAATTACGTGTGGTTTCAATCTTTCATTGTAAAACGGAGGAAAACGGCTTCTGAAAAGTCCCTGCAATGCAGCGGAAGGTTCAATACCGAAGGCGAAAGTCGATCAGCTAAACTCGAAATGACGTCAATCCTTCAAATTTTCTCAATGTCATTATCATTATTAAAGTTAAGAAAAAAGAGGAAGAATTTCTTTAAAAATTTTCTTATGTTTCATAGTAGTGTATTCGTAATTTGGAGTTTCCAGGTTTTTTTTCTTTATTATGGGTATAGATCAGTCGCATGAGTGTGAGAGAGCTAGCTGCAAATTTCGAAGTGAATATTTTTCCACACCGTTCATCCGATTGGATTAAAAGAGTATCAGCCCATTTTTGCCTTTTTTCCACACGGGCTAAAACTTTTTTTTATTCCAATCGGACGAACAGTGCTGATAAATTTCACATTTGAAAATTCAAAGCCGGTGGGATGACTGATCGAGGGTTTTGAGCGCCATCTGTTTGTTCATTTTGCCCAGCCGGTATGAGCATTCCTATACCGACTAACGATACATCAAATTGCCGTACATATTATCACAGTTCTTACAAAAATAAAATTACATCTTTCTATATTGTTATACTTATTATATGACTGTAAGTGTTTGTGTTGTATTACAAAATTAAATTAACCTGTTTTCTTTTTCATATTCTTATAAGTGTTCAGGTTTTTTGTGTGGCGATCGGCAGATTCTCATTATCATTATCAAGTCAATGCTTTTAACCACCAGATAAGCTACCTAGAAGTTAGAACAACCCGCCCAGGTTCCATAAAGTTAATAGGGTTTTTTCTTTTTATGCACTACTTTTTCCGTGTTCCAAACATTCACCATATAGTTGCGCTAAAATAACACATTCAACGGCTTTATATCGATCACTTTTTGTCAGATTAAATTATTCATAAAAAAGGGTACTAAATAAAGTTAAACTGTTATTATTAGTTGTGTATCTTGACTTAATTGATTATTACCCGCCCAAAAGTCCCACATTTGAGGGTTGTTCGGCGCCATCTAACAGGTAAAACTATACCTTATCACTGCGCGAGGCTGATTTCATTATTTTCGCGGTAAATTTCAAAAACGCGAAGCAATTGTATTTTCATGTAAAAAACGATGTAATTCGTCATTTTTTCGTTTTATTATCATTGCGAATTGCAATAAAATTTCGACATTTTCTCGTATGAGGGCGATGATTTTTTGAGGCTGCCACGAGATTTCAAGAACGCCGTGTTCTTCTCGTGTCACGCGCACCTCATGAACCTCATGACCCGAACAGCTGATGATTTTCTCGATCCATCCGCCATCGCAGTTATTTCAGGTTTGGATCAGCGGTAGTTGATATTAGTCGGCGATGAATGGATGGCGGTTATGTCGTGGCCCAGTCGTGGCTCAACGAGATTCGTCGGATTAACGAGACACGATTATGAACCCTCGAATTTAATTCTCGTTCAAAAGTTACACGCACATTTTACTACCATTTCATTATCAACTTTTAAATCTTAGTAGAAAAAAAGACCCGCGGTAACAGTGCCGCTACGTTGTTAAAAAAAAAACAATATTCATGCATCGCGGTAATTTTGTGCGTTAGCTGCGAATAAAAACGTCTTAACTTCGATCTCTTATCGTAATTCGGATGAAAATTCAAGGATCGTGGTAGGCGCGTTACTAGAAGGAAAAGAAATAAAGAAAAGGTGGAGCTCGTAATTTGTGCAATTTCATCAACAAACCGACAGATCTTCTCGTGATCATCAACAGTTGCGGAATTGTGAAGAATTCACGCAACCCACAACCACAATTCTATACACTAAGAATAATAATAACGAAAATAAGTACGATCTGCAATGTTAAGTGCGTTTTCGCTCGATGCAAGCTCGCGATTAATTAACGTGGCGGCTGGAAAAACCGCTTGATTAATCAAAGATTTAGTTCGATTATGCTGTGTGTCGGTGTTACAAACGCTTCGTACCGGCAGCAACAACATGTTGACGATAATATTCCGCGTAATATTGGCCATCGTCCACTACGTTTATACCAGCTTTGAAAAAGTAAAGTCGCGATTAAAATTCGCAAAACTCTTGTCCGCAAAAATTTATTGGCGTTTACGCTTTGGCTTCAAATTCAAAAGTGAATACGAGAAGTGTCAATTAAATTTAGAGACTCTAGAGTTGAAACGAACTGTTGAAAATGTTAATAAATTACCCGTCCATTTGTGCATCCTTGTCGGAGCAGAACACGAGGAACAAATCGAATTTGCTCATCTTGCACGAATTCTTCGCTGGTCCATCACCGCCGGTATTCCTTACGTCAGTTTTTATGATCACAATGGTAAAATTTTTTTTTCCTTTCCCTTAACAGAGTAATATTTAATATAATTTTTAATAATATTTAATAAATTTAATAATAATATTTAATATAAGTAATAATATTTATTAGTAATACCCAATTTTTTACAACAATTTGTGGAAAGAGTTTTGCCACTCTTATGTATTTCAGTTTGTTGGAAAGGGTTTTGTGTTGTTTTTTTCTTTTTCACAATTTTTATCGAAGGATTTCATTTTTTTGCAACCTTGGCAGGATTTTTAAAACAGAATCAACATCTGCTAAGAGCAGAATGCGAAAAATCAAGTTTCATGCCGGTGGAACATATAAACCAGGAAACAAAAACAAATTTGACCAAACACGGTGAAAATGGGAGTAACGGTAAGAATTATTTCCCAATTTTATTTTATTTCATATATTTTGTTTATATGTCTTTGAAAGTATCATTAATTTATACAATTCTTTCCAATGGATTGCATTAATTGGTGGATATATAATTTAGTTTCTTCATTTCAATGATTGATTATAAAAAGGCATAAAACATTTGGAACAACAATCGATAAAATGATATATTTTTTTTTAATTTCTTACGATAACTGAGAACAATACAATTTTAAGGTATCAAACATCAAACACGAGTGCAAATATTTTCAAATGAAGATGGAAAAGGTGAAATAGTGACATTGGCGCAAAACTTGTCCAGAGCGGTATCTCATGGAGTATTAAAAATGGAAGAAATAAATACTGAGCTGTTAAACGACAAGCTACATTTGGAAAATACACCAGATCCTGATCTCGCGCTGGTTTGCGCTCCGGCTTTATGCACTTATGGTCTTTTGCCATGGCACACAAAAACAACAGAATTTTAGTGAGTTTTGTAATAATTATATACAACAATGCCAATATCTCTGACAAATGGAAACAACGATCGAATAAAAAAGTGCCCAAAAAGAAGCTTCATAGCATTCATATATATTAATCAAATGCTCTAATAAATATGTTTTTTTTTACAGTAATTTTGCGAGCCATCGAGACGTAACGATAAAAGATTTTTCTTTATTGTTACAAAAATACGGTCAGTGTCAACAACGATATGGCAAGTGACGGGTGTGCCATGAGTATTTTTTGGGTCTTGATTAAGATTCAGTAGGCATCAAGCAGCGAGAAGAATCTTTAGCAATTGGCGAAAGCCTTGAAAATCGTCGATAATTCGAGGGAAATTTTCCATGATGATTTTTCTCGATCGCGAAGATAGTCAACAAATTTTCCAAAAATCGCTCCAGCTGATGGAGCGTTTCTATATTCCAAATGTACTGGGACAAAAAGCGCCTAATGAAGAAAAATCGGGTGTGACAAATTTCTGTAATGACCAAAAGTTATAGGGCCATTAATGAAAAAAACGTGTCCCCAATAGTCCCAGTCACCGGTGAACCATATCTCAATTCGCCGATCATCTGCATTCCCGTAGTTCAACGTACAAAAAACGTGGAAAAATCGACGAGCAAATTATTTTTTTTTTTTTCGATTTCCACGAGAATTCATCGTTGAACGAATTCGAAAGAACAATTGAAGATAAGGGCGAAAGTCGCCCTCCGAATTTCACAATTTCAATATGATCTTGTAATATTTGAAATAGGTGAACAAATTAACAAAAAAATGAAAAAATTACCATTAATTAATAGCCCGAATCGAGTGTGTAAAAAATATTTTATAAAATGCATTTTTAATCTCTCGCGTGTTTGAGTGAGAGCATGGTCGGTGTTGGCGGATGTAAAATAATATTATATAAGTCCGTGTCTGCTGCTCCCAGCGATGATAATTATAAAAAATAATAATAAAAAAAAAAGTCATCCAATCAAGAAGTTTAGACAATTTTATTTATATTTACGTCGTTGGTTTTCTCCACAGAAATAAGATGACGTACAAAAAGCAACCCCTTTTTCAAACTCGAATTTTTCCAATTGTTTTTTTTTTTGAAATATTATTTCAAGTCATGCTAGATTGAAACGCAACATTTGATTTTTCGTTGATATTGGGCACAAGTTGGCAAATTCGAAAACAGCAAAATCGTATATTGTAGTAAATTTTATTGGTTTGGGATCGTGAAAAAGTTTGAAACGCCTCGTGTAATTTTATGTATGACAATTTGAGACCAAGTTATACCGGCTGCACCGAAAACCGTTTTTCGATGACAAATCAGGAAATTATTCAGCCATATTTCGCGATAGATAGAGATCTCGGAGCTCTCGCAGTGCACTAAAACGTTCCAACCAATTTCTCAAAATGAACCCGATCGAATTTAGCATCGCAGCTGATCACAAATTGTTGCTGACTTTTGAATGAAGATAAACTACGATAAACTACTAGAAAGAGGTTCATTTCGCGTTTTGACAAAATGCATGGATTCTGTATGCTCAAACATACTTTCAATGGCTCCCTTGTGTTCTTTTCACTTCGAGGATGGGGAATGAAGAAAATTTCAAACTAATGGAGAAAAAATGAAAAATGACGAAGGAATTTGGAGTAAAAATTGATCACTCGAACGTTTATTACATAGTTATAATAACGTTTATATCACTATATATACAAATTAATGGAAATTAGTATGGATGAATATTCGAATGTTATTATTCCGATTGGCTTTTTTTTTCTTTGTCAAAAAATGTCTATCGTCCAGGCAAGAGTTTGGGGGGTTGAGTAAAAAGTTGCGAGAGTCCAAGCGCGTATTTTGAAAAGTAGTTAAAATTGCAGTTACTAATTAGCAAACCCGGCGAAAGTGACGATTTATGTTTTTAATGCTTTAAATAAATTTTAACGAGCGCTTCGACCTCGAAATTATTTTTTTTTTTTTGGACTCTCGGATGAAGAAATTACTAGCGGTATTTTTGGGGAGAGAATAAGAAGAAGAAGAAGAAGCCTCTGTTGCTGCTAAGCCCATTGCGCTTCTTCGAAATGATGATCCTCACCAGTTTATCTCATTTCTGATGCGCCAATCGAGGGGTTCTGCTGAAACAAAATACCATTCCTAGGCCTCGTTCGCATTGTTCCCTAACCCACCACAAAACAATAAAATCGTAAAATAAAGATTTTTTTCTCAGACCTTCATACAAAAGTCTAAAAAAATAACAATTTATGCAAAAAAAAACGCATTCTTATTTGAGATTCTTCGAGCTGTTATTGATAAGATGAAAATGTGTGGAAAGGAAGTATTCTTATTGGGTACAACAAGGTCTCAATATTTATCAAATAAGTATTTTTTATTCGACATATTCTTAACTCCTCAATCGGCTCGACATTTTACGGGGGGTCGGCTAATTGCAGAGAAAGATTGTAAAAAATCGAATAAATTCTGGGGCGATACTTTACATCCTGTTTTTTTTTTCTTCAAGGGAAAGATTTGATTAAAAGGGTTCCATTCATTCACCATAAAGTGAGAAATTTGTTTCGTACCCGAATCTATGTAAAAATATTTGGAGATGAGGTAAGTTTGGATTGTGCGAGGAGAAAATAAAGGTGACTCTGTGTAATCGGAAAAATGGAAGGAAGAGAGGAAGAGGGGAAGAAAAAAATAAATGATAATGATACAACCTTTGTGTGGATGACGTTCAGTCCCTGTATCGATGCGAGAACGACTTCTTACCATCGGATGCTCGGTGGCGACTCGAGTGTCTAGATTTCGATCTCGAGTGTCTTCTCCTATTATTACGATCTCTCGATCTCGCGCGACTTTGACTATTTTTGTTGATACTCGAACTCGTTCTAGTCCCATAAGATCTTGATCTTCGTCGTTCGCGTGTTCTAGAACGTGAAGATCTTGCGCGTTCTTTGGATCGCGTGCGACTACGTTTTCTCGGATCTCTCGTACGAGAACAAGTGCTGCGTCGTCCGTTCGATCGTGTCCGACTGCGTCTACGATCTCTGGATCGTGTACGCGATGATCTAACGCGTTTTCCTCGTGACCTTGATCGCGAAGACCATTTTCTCGCCACGGATGATCCAGATTTCGATCTGGCTCCTCGACTCCGCGATCTCGTTCGTTTTCGTCTACGATCTCGAGACGGTCGTCTGGCACCTCGACTCTTTTTCTCCGATCGATAACTGCTCGAGGATCTCGAACGATTTCTTTTTCTCGGGCTTCGAGAAGATCGAGACCGAGACTTACGATCTCTCTCACGTCCGGAGGATCGCGAACGAGATTTTTTGCTTCGAGATTTGCTTCTTCTGTCGGAGAACTTTCTTCGTGACTCGTGACTATCTTTTTCATTTCGTGACGAACGATTCTTTTTTTTCATGCTCTCGCTCCGACTCCACGACGTTGTTGACGAAGAATTTTCTTCCTCATCCTCCTCCGCCTCCTCTTCTTCGTTCTCCTTGTCGTTGTTAGCCTTGTCCTCGTTGTCATTGTTTTCGTCCTCGTTCTCACTGCTCGTATCGCGTCCCGAAGTACTCGAGGATACGGAACTTTCCTTGAATCCCTCCGTTTCCGTCTCATCTCGACTCAAACGTTGTCGTTGTCGAACAGATGATATTTGGGATCCACATCCGGTTGTACTCGAATGACTTTCCGACGACGCTTCCCTTTCATTATTTATCGTTTCTTTCTCATCAACTAAACGTACGACGTCACAGTGTTATCCGCCACAATTCAACCACAGATTAAATGCTTTTTTGGCATTTTCTAGATTTTTTTTTGCTTTTTTTTCTTTGTTTTCTTTTTCGCTAAATTTTTATCTTTAAATATCTTGAAACATACCTGTTAATCGGCAGCTATCATTACCAATATGATTCTCGTATTGTAGCTTGTTACTGTGATACTGCTGCTGCTGATTGTCCTCGTATTCGTTCTCCTCTTCCTGGGCCAAACGCGCCTCTATTTCCTCCTCCGTTTTTTTAAACGCCTGCTGTCTTCTCTTCAAAGTTTCCTGCGATATTTTTAACTTGTATTCAGTATTTATAGAAATATAAGTACATTTACATCGACATATGTTCTACCAATTAATAAAAATGATGAACGATAAATAAATCACAATTACGTTTACGAATAAACTTTACCTTGAGTTCCTCATCGCTATCGTCATCCTTCGGTTCCTCCAGGTCCTCCGTTTCGTCTTCGGACTCGCTGTTGCTATCGCCATAGATGCCCAGACCTAGGACATTGAAAGAGTCTATTATTTTTTGTCGCTGACGCCCGAAGTTTCCGGACTCGGACGAAAACCGTTCGTGCGTGGATATGTGAATTAAATCATCAATCGTACCGAGAGATCAGCCAGCTCAGTCTTTTGTTTTTATTTTTTTTTTCGCTTCGGTTAGTGGAAAAAATGAATAATGGAACTTGGAATATGATGGATAATTTTTCCTTTTTGCAAGGATTAAAGCGAGGAATTTATTCACTTGTCAAATTTGTAACTCGGACACGTAGGGATGGCTGAGATTTCGAGGTTTTCCATGCACATCATAGAAAAAAGTTTTGCATGAAATTCACTCGATTCGACCGTTCCTACGATCGCGCAAACTTTTATTTATTTCCGCATTTTTTTTTGCTTTCTTCCATTTTTTATTTGCTGTATTTCGTTTTTTCTTTTTTGAAGAAAAAAAAGGAAAAGATATCTATAGTTACTCACCGAGCTTCCGAGTGATCTGTGCAAGAGGGGCCGTGTTGTTGAGCGTTGCGATGGGGGTGCCTCCTGCAGGGGCTTTACAATACACACGCATTTAGTCACCAAGCTGTTCGACTATAAATCAGTCTACGTTTTGTCGATAGCCCATCATCATCATCATCATCATCATTCTTTTTATTCCATCAATATTATTCCCCTTTTTTAGCGAAGATTTGGCCCGCAAAATTAGCCATATTGTTCGTGAAAGCTCATCCGAAATCGCATCCAATTAACGAAGTCGAAATTTCTTCAAAAGTCTCACACACCCATTCTCTCTTTGACCCACACACACATACGCACACACACACACACACACACACACACACACACACACACACACACACACACACACAGGACTCACGCGCGCGCATACACGCTCTCACACAAAACCTTGTGAAGAGAAAACTTGTCGTTCAACGAAACAATAGAAAGTAATCAAGTACCGGAAATCCGTACCAACTTTCTCCTCTCTGAAAACCTCAAATTTTCGACATCCAATATTTGCGGTAATTTAACCGCGCAATAGTGAGTTAGAAAAATAGCCGATCAAACTCGTGCTCACATTCAATTGACTATTCAAGACCATTTTTTTAATCTCTGCTGCAATAGAAAAATTTCGTTTGTCGAAGCGCGAATTAAGAAGTGATAGATTAAAAACTTATTGAGACAAAAAACATTACGAATAATCACAAGCGGGGCATGTTCTGAAAAAAATCACAAATAATTAAGCTTAATTGACAAAACACCTCTCGTTTAATGGACGTAAATAAATAAATAAATATATATATATATATATGTATTCTAAATATATATATATATTCTTTTGTGTGTGTTCATGTTTTTTCCCCTCTATCTATAAATGTGTATATATATTATAAATATATATACACACATATATAGATACTAAATAACTATGTACAATGGCGACTGGAAAATCGCTATTGACCGATCCATCGTCAGCGCGACACCACCACTACTTCGTTCTCGTCGCACACATCATAACGTGCGCAACATCTCGTGAGAAAGTATGGTATCGGAAAAATTCGATCTGTAAGTTGTATCGGGTTCTTATCTGCGGTACCTTTGGCGCGTGCGCGGCTCCAAACCTCTCTGCACACCGAACCAATTTCTTCGTTCGTCACCTCCAACAGAATTTCCGTCAAAGACCTTCGAACCTTCAGCATCTACAACATATTTTAATAAAATTTGTTAATTGTTGAATATTAATGTCTTTTTAAATTCTACAATGAAAAATGATGGATTGCATTGGAAACTAGTAATTTATTCGAACAATTCAGGAATATTTTTGTGAGTAATGGACTATGAAATGAAAAAAAATGCTAAAGCTCGATAGTGGATTTATTTTTAAATTGCTCATGAGTTTGATAATGAAATTGTACTCACGACACTCTGAAGAATTTCTTCGCGCGAGCGTTTTATCAAAACGCCCGCGACCGGCGTCGGAGATGCCGAAGTGTTTCCACCGTCCGTATTGGCTGAACGTGAATCAGGTGAAAGAGCGTCTCGGAAACGTGATTTTCTTGCCCTCACGACGATTTCAGGACTTTGCTCGAGATTCCTGTCCATTCCCTCACTCGCGTGGTTCGTCGCTTCGGGCTCTGTCTCAGTTTCCTTCTCGGAATCCGAATCCTTCGAAGCAAGAATTTTTAATTGATCGTCCAATCGTTCATTCAGTAGTATCGTTAATATAAGACAAAAAAAAGGAAAAAATGTTGGAACGCTTGAGAACTTACGAATTTACTCTTGCTGGGATTAAGAACAGCTCTAGCTTCATCCTCCGCTTGTTTTCTTGCTTCCAACTGGTGCTTTCGTAACATTTCCTGCCGTTCGCGTTCCACGGCCTTGTGCTTTTCCCGTTCCATTTTTTCGAGACCCTCACGAATCCAGGCTGGTAATTGTCTGCGTTTTGCCGCGTCTACGAGAGATGAAAAATTAGTAAACCGAATTGTTAAGTTTTCGAGGGATTCAAATCTTTTTGCTGCAGTTAAAAATAAGAGGAAAAGAAATATTCCAGCATAATCCGGAGGTTATTCTACCTATAACGGTGCACGTATCTTCCTCAGGTGTTTTTTCTCTCTCGTCCCGACTTCTCAAAGTTGCATCCATGCCCCGAATGTGAGGAATGCGATTAGGATGACGCGGCGGAAGCCCTTTCATAAAAGGTGGCGGTTGTGAAGGCGACAAATTTGGTTGATCTCCGCTCCAGTAACTGGATACCTATTAACAGAGTATCAGATTCATTATATTATTATTCAAATATTGTCGTAATGACAAATAAAAAATATATAAATATCAAGTACATTATCTGATAAAGTATATGAAATTAAAAAGAAAAGCCCGAAAACCGTCATATTCGAGTATATAAGAGCGCGGCAGAGTTCGTGCTGGCTTTTTTTTAATACTTGGCATCGAGCCGCTACCACGGTTCTTGATAAACGAATATAACAAAATAACAAGTTGGATTAAGATCGTCATTGAATCAACAGTCACAATAACCTTAGTTTTGTCACTTTATAACTATATTATTTATCAGTTTAGCAATATGGTAACCTGATTATAAGCAGGCGTGGATGTCACCGAATTGTAAGAATAAGGAGCAGAAGCTGGCGGTGGAACGCCAAATGGAGGATTACTAGAAATAGCTGGAGCCGGTGGAACGACCGGAACAGGTGGAATTCCCACAGGTTTTCCATCTGGGCCCATAGTCGCTCCGGGCGGCGGTACTCCACTCCATTCCCAGGATCCCCCGCCGGGTCCTGAAGTATTCCATTGTCCCCATTGGTTCCATTGGTTCCAAGCATCTAAAGAAAAAACAAAAACAAATGGTCCCTCAATTTCGATGTCAAAATCTAAATAAATCGTTCAATATGATAAAAATTGAAATTAGCACAGTGGGACAACGTATGCCCCACGATGCAGTTTCTCAAAAGGTGAAGTTACCCGAGCCGCTGATATTTGGAGCAGGGGGAGCGGGTGGAACGTCATCGTCTTTAGAATCCACATCCATGGGAGCTTCGCCTCCGCCGTCGGTCGTTGTATCGTTGTTGCTTAACGAAGGTGGCGGCGGAGCAGGGGGAACAACTGTTTCTTTCATTTTTATCCATTGCTGAGCAAGGGCCGCCCAATCAACTGCAAACGTGGAACAACATTGGTAACGGCAGTGAGAAAAATAATAAAAATCACGTTGAAAAGGAAAAAAAATGTAATTATCCAAATGCAAGCGACTTACCCTCATCGTTGCTCATATTTTGATAAGTCGATGGATTAAGGGCCCATTGGGTAGGATAATCCTTGCCCTCGAACATTTCTCTGTTCATCTTCATCTGTGCTTTTATTACCATACGGTCAAAAGAACGGCCGTTTGAACAAAATAACGAGCATTGTTGGAATAAAGAGGAAAAGAAGAAAAATCAAAAAAATAAAAGCCGAACAAATTTTGGATCGCGATGTGGATCGCGGCGCCGCGTCGTCTCAAAATGGCAACTACGACGAATGGCCGAGTTAAAAGTTGAAAGAAAAAATAAAAAAGTTTCAACACGCAGCCACTCAAGTTTGTACGTAGTTTGAGATAAACGGGGACGAATCGCGGCCAAAGATGAAAGTATATACCTAGTCACGAAAATTTTATTTCCCTATCACTTGCCGTTTTCATTTATTAGTTTTCTTCACGACCAAATTTTTCACTGCTCGACTTGCACTTGAATTGGACGATTGCAAATTAACGCTCATTGTTTTCTTTTCCCGATACCCCTCACTGCCTCATCCAATCTTTTTTTATTTATTTATTCTTGCTTTTATCATTTTATTTGCGTATTATTAAAGTTTACACGACAATTGTGTATTCGTGATAGTAAAAGAAGCCGCGAGCGGCGTTGACGATTCGCGAACTTTAACACGAAACAAATCTTCCTATAGATGTGAGTATCACCGCTTTACCGCACGTTTGCACCACGGTCGTTTGCACTAATACGCTGTTATTTTACCCAATTTCACCGGTCACATTCTCGCCTCACCATTATTCGAGTTCCACAATGCTACGAATAATCAATTGTCAATACGCGATCGGTGTGACGGTGTGCGTGTTACTCCGGCGATCACTCGGATGAGACAGTATATACCTTGGTTAGGTGACTGCTTGGCCATGCTATGGCTCGCATATCGCGTATCGATCGCACAACGGGAAGCATGTTTTCAGTTTCCGATTACGCAAAGCCGCCTATATCGGCCGGGTTTTCGACAGTTTCCCTTGGCCCTCGTGCTAGTGCAATACATGTATTAGAGCAGTTACGTAATGAAAATATCAAAAAATGTTAATATTTTATTGAAAAATATATCATTTTCCTATCATAAGCTATTGTTTATTGTTGCGAGCAAAAATGCCGTCAATTTAACCCGATAAAAGCATTTTTGCGTTATATTTTGTTTAGGCGTAACTTTACCGGCCGTCGGTTACCATACACTCTGTTCGTTTTTCAACTGAACGAGAGGTGGTTCTCGTTATATTTGCTCAAAATATCGTCTGCGTAGGAGAAAAGTTGATTACAGGATTTTTACCGACCGAGCGTTTTTCATATTTTTTTGAACGTCTTTCACATTGCCTTAAATAAGAATAAAAATAATTAATGTGGAAGAAAATAGAAGCAATCGTGGAAACCGTTTATTTACCGTATAATACGACGGGTTATTTACCGGGTGCGGCATTAAATCTATAATTTAACCAATGAGTCAATTTTCGTGCAATTTTTCCATTTTCTCCCTCCCTACCACGCCTTCATCCTCTCTTTTTTCTTTTTGTACCCTCAGTCATACGTGGAGACGTGGAGTTTCACGTTCACGTTCACGTTGGTAGTAGTTTGGCCCACTGTCGTAATCGTAATAAACGTCGTCGTCGTAGTGACGACCGTCGTCGAAGAGAATTAAATAGTGTTAGTACTTGGCGAGAATGACGTAATACGTTTTTATCGAATTACCATGATAATATATACCAACGACGACGACAACGACGTACGACAGGCAGCAGCAGCAGCAATAGGACAATAATCGAAAGTCGGAAGTGGTCGGAAGCGACGGCGGATTTATTTACAATACTGCCCCGTCACTTTGTAACCCGTGAAAAAGGGTTAAATTCACGCGTTGCTCCATTTCTCCAGGGTTGTTCCTCCCGCCTCTTAATTTATATTTATTTTTTCCGTTCATTTTGTTTTGCTTGCTCGCGTTGTTACAATAATTCCGCGCTGGTCGAAAATGGATAGTAACAAGGATGAAGCTGATCGTTGCATGGAATTGGCCGAACGTTATGTGCGCGAAAAAAAGTTTGACGAGGCTGAAAAATTCATACGAAAAGCTATTAAACTCTATCCAACTAAAAGAATGGAGGGTAAGCATTTTTTCCCTTCTCCTCCTGCTCCTCCTCCTCTTCCTTTTCGAAAAAATCAATGCTCGGTCTTAGGATCGTGTTTTATTTAATCAATTTACCCTTTTATTTACATCGCGGAATTTCTCGAAAATACGTCACACTTTCTTCCCCTCCCGTCGATTGAGCGCCCGCCCTTGGACTCAATCAGTTTTTACAATCGTAATTATTAGTATGCACATTGATCCTTCTTTCAATCAATCCTTCAAGTTCCACACTGCTGCACAGAAATTGCATTAAAAAAGCAACATATATATTTTTCGGCAAAAGTTTGCTCCAAATGTGCAATTTCTAATAAACGAGCGAATGTTCTATTACGCATTATAAAAGTGAAAATGAAATGCTATTGGTTTTATTTTCTTATCGCGCAGACATACTGGCACGAGTGTCGGCCCAGGCCAAACAAAATAAAAGGGCATCGCCCGAACCTGAAATAAGAAAACGTCGTGCATCTCTGAAAGAAACTGTCAATGGTCAATCAGCAACAGAATACAGCAAAGATCAAATAGAGTCTGTTAAAAGGTGAGGAAAAAGTTATTTTTTAGCTAGGTAACAAGAGTTTTTAAAAAATATTAAACGCTCGTCCAATTCAATTTTGGAATAATAATGATTGGATTTTTGGACTTTGAATATATTTTTTGTTTATAGAATTAAAAAATGCAAGGATTACTATGAAATTTTGGGAGTGACGAAGGAAGCTACGGACGGAGACATAAAGAAAGCTTACAAGAAATTAGCTCTCCAGCTTCATCCTGATAAAAATAAAGCACCTGGTGCGGCGGAAGCGTTCAAAGGTATTGAAAAAAATGTTATTCGCTCGTAGATAGAATTTAGAGAAAAAAAAGATAGATATTGACGAATAATCGAATAGTTAGACATTAAAGAATGTGAAATTTCCTGTTTTTTTTTACAGCTATTGGAAATGCAGTTGCTGTGCTCACGGATGTGGAAAAACGTAAACAATATGACTTGTATGGTTCGGAAGAAGAACGCATGCAATCTGCCCATTCTCGCCAGACTCACCCGCAGTACAATTATACCCGAGGTTTCGAAGGTAATTTGCATTAATATTAATGAATAACTAATAATTTAGAAGAATTTAATGAATGAAGAGCGACTAATAGCGACTTAATCTGAAAAATAATAATAATAATTAATCGAAAATTACAGCGGACATCACGGCGGATGAATTATTCAATATGTTTTTCGGTGGTGGTTTTCCACAACAAGAATTTTACGTGCGTCGTGGTGGTCGATGGACGCGACAAAATGCGCCCGAACCTTATCCCAGGCATACTCAGGTAAGTTTTAACTATTAAAATATTATTTATTAATTGTTATCTACTAAAATATTTGTTACTCCGATCATTAGCAAGGATACACAGCCTTTCTTCAGATGTTGCCGGTACTTCTCCTCATAGTCTTGACTATGATGAGCAGCTTTTTCATATCCGATCCCGTGTACAGTTTGTACTCTAACGCGTTAGTATTCGAAATTTGCCAATCTTCCTTGTTATCACTTTTCTTTTACACATCAACCAAAATGTAAATTTAAAAAAAATATATTTTTACAGGAAATACAATGTTCATAGAACAACCCAAGACCTCAAGGTTTCTTATTACGTGAAGGAAAACTTTCACAGCGAGTATCAGGGTAGCTTGAGGAGGCTCGAAATGTCCGTCGAAGAAGATTATATGAACACTCTTGGTCTTGCTTGTACGAGGGAGAAAAAGTATCGTAAGTATTTCGGTCATTCATTTTAAACTCTCATTATCGTTTAAATCTTCTTTTTATCGTTTACTTCGTGGTTGCACTTTTTTTTCAACGTTTTCCGATTCATTCACAAAAGGGGATTTAAAAAAAAGCGGGTCAACCAATGAATAAATTGTTAACCCCGATTTAAACACTCGTGATGAAATCTTTCCCATGTAACCGAGTAAAAAATGTGCAATACAATTTTTGAGACTTTCACGGCCATTATTGTAACTCTACTCGGCATCCATCCGGAAGCCATAAATTTTTGTAATTAATAGAATTTTTCATAAAAGTTTTTCGATAGACAGATGACTTTGATTTCTTTCTCAAATTCTATAATTGAAATATATCTAATGCGACAATTGAATTGACGTCTTTCGATAGGTGAAGCGATGATGTGGAAAGCGAAAAATTTTGACGACCAGGAATCATTTCAAAAGGCGAGAAGCATGGACACACCGTCGTGCAAAAGATTTATGGAGATGCGCCAGACCGCAAGAACGGCGAGTTGAATCAAATCCAGCCTGATTAATGTAGATAGATAGGTGTATTATATACGTGCATATTTACACCAGCGTGGATTTTACTCGGAGGGTCGGGCAATGAAAATTCGCTCGAGTGAAGGCCAAAAATTTAGTAGAAGGAACGAAAGAGAAACCAACGCGCGCGGAACCGAGGGGAAAAAATCCAATCAAGAGAGGAGAATTGGAAGAGAATTCATTAAACCTCGATTGACCGACTTTTCCGAAGTTGCAAAAATCTGCGAACAAGTTGTTTTTCATAGACGTTTTCGCGTCTATGTCGTTGCTAATTTAGAAAATTTAGGTGCACTTATTTATTGAATGCCCCCCGCGGTTTTTCGAATTTCCTTCCACACTGTAAAACGCAAATTTAAAGAGGAAAAAAAAACAGCCGAGTCCCGCGTGAATCACGGTCAAAAAAGTGAAAAATATAAAAGTAAAAAACATAGCGTACGAGCGGGCAGTTATTGAAATTTATCTTCGTTGTATGTATTTTGAATTCTCGACGAGCTAACCCCGTAAACTTGGGTTTTTCTATTTTCGCAATTTCTAGCAAGATTCTCAAGAATCTCGAGGAAACTGATGATAAGCGTCCCAATCGCCGCGTACTTGTCGAGTAAATGAATAACAAAAGAAAATATGTCACAATACACCCTGAAATTGTTATTATTTATTATAGATTTTTTTATTTGTACGCATAATAATACAACAAAAGTTAAAAACATCGTATTTCGTTTATCACATGTCGGTGGTAACATAATATACACATATGAATGCTTTTTTCTCCAGTCTTCTTCTTTTCTTCTTCTCAACGCTCCATTTTTTATCTTCTTCAAGTTTGAGTTTTAAAAAATTATCGTATATTTTATTCGGCGATATTTTTCTCTGGACACACAATTTTTAATAGATTCGCCTAGAAGAAAAAACTTTTCCAATTATTTTTATGCTTTTTATTTTTATTAACGAAGGACGGCCGAGAGAAAATGTAAAAATTATTTTCAAAGTCACGTTTTTTTTCACGCAATCACTTTAGGAGTCTGTTGCATATTTTGTTAAAGTAAATTTCACGTCAAACCGGTGCGTCGATAGTGACACACATGATTCTTTTTTCCTCAAAATCTTGCTCCAATTTATATATATTTAGGCAAATTTATTTTACTCTGCACACATTCGTGTCGTTTTGATCGAACACACCGAGCATAGTTTTTACAACGTCCTTCATTTCCACAGCTCCGATCAGAGTTCAGACATTCTTTCACCACGCAATTCTTATTGACAATTTTATTTTTCAATTGAATTAATTAAGGATGCGTAGGAGAAAGAGGCAAAATCATGTTAAAAATTCTGAATGACATAACGACGAAACAAAAAAGGTGTTGATTGAAAATTTTTGAAAAAAATCGAAATTCTTTGTAACTTCCGACATTATGGTTTTTTTTTTTTTTTTTGAATCGGCGATGTGTAAGATAAATCGTACGAGACTTCCAATTGTTATGAATAACTAGAAAACCTTTGGATCCAAAAATAATGAATTAACCCAAATTTAAGTTTTTTTTTCTCGAATACTCGAAATATTCTTTCTTTACATCCTCAATAAAAATTGCTTAAAAAAAATTATTTTTTCCTATTCATGTGCTGTGAATCTCCTTGTTACCGATAAACTAGGCACGATATAATATTTTCGTTCAAACTTTTTGAACCCCCTTAAATTTTACTTAGTTACGCGATTTTATTACACGTCTTACAATAAATAAGATTATATTACGTTTGACGTATAAAAAATGATAGAAAAATGAGTGAGCCCGCGAAATGACTTCTGCAAGTCGAGGAACAAAAGTGGAAAATGAAATAATAGCATGGGCGAATGAAACTATTATTTTCTTTTATTTAATGCCATATACATTGTCTGGAATACTGTTTTTAGAGGTGATTCTTAGTGGCCAGCTGGTTACCGAGATATCGTGGTCGCTGATTAAAAAAGTATATTTTTGAGAAAACCTTTCTAAAGTTGTCATTATTATTATTTTTTTTCGACAAAATTTGTACGCGATTTCAAAGGATCAATAAATATATATACCAGATATCAGAAAGAAAGCTCGAACAGTTTCAAATTTATTATATCTTAAGGAATCATCTCCGAAAACAGAATTCTACATAACAATACGATCTGAAAAAATAAATAATGGGCGAGTAGTAAACGTTTCGAAAATGTCTGGGATTCTTAAATTCCATAAATTTATTTCGATGTCACAATGAGGAGTAAATTATGGTGTTATTTTTCCATAATTTTTTTTTCTTTTTTTATAGTCGCGAACTCCAAAACTATTTGTTAATATAATACATCGACGATCAGATAGACAAATAAATGAAAAATCTACACTAGGAAAACAATATGTTGAAAAAAAATCGAGCATTTTTTTATTTGCCGAGTTGACAGCATAAAACAACGAGAAATTAGTTTAAATAAAAACACGCGAAAGTTGAACAACATCAATTCAAAATAAGATAAAATTTTTTCTATTTTCATTTTCGATACTAAAGGAAACATAAATATTCGCTCGTAATAAATAATCTGTGAACAAATATTGTTTAAAGAATTAAAATGACGTCCTGGAGCGTTTGAAGAATTAATCTCAATTAAAATTGGACGATTCTAGCCTAGTTTAATAAAGAAGAAGTTGAAAAGATAAAACGAAATGAGTATATGAAGCAAATAATACTTTTACGAATTGCTTTGACCTTGCAACAAAAATAATCTCCAAAACATCAACTCGCACGAAATAATAAAAAATAAAAAAAAACTTTTTTACCTATTAAACTTGTTGAATTCATCTCGCAACGGAAGTTCTACTTAAGGGTATGAATCAGTCACCCCGTCCGCTTCGAATTTTCGGAAGTGAAATTTTTCCACGCCGTTCCTCCGATCGGAATAAAAAAAGTATCAGCCCACGCAGAAAAATGGCAAAAATGGGGTCATACTTTTTCATTACGATCAGGCGAACGGTGTGGAAAAGTTCTCGCTTCGAAATTTGCAGCTATCTCTCTCGCACTCATGGCGGCTCAGTCGGTATGACTCCTAGCCTTAATAAAACTTCGGATCAACGAGCATCAAATGGCGATTAAATTTACACTTACAAATTGTTGATAGTCGATTTTTTCAACAAATCAAGACAATCTGCGAAACGTCCAATGTATCTTCTTTAAATCATCGAATATCTTGAAGCATTTGTCGATCTTTAACGTTAAGTGGAATTTCCGGAATTTCAATGGCAGTAATGAAGGTAAGCTACATTAAGAGCTTTACGAATACTTCATTCGTTTGTAAAGAAACTTTTGTTGACTGAAGTCAACAAAAGTTTCTTTTGTTGAATTTGTTGAAAAAAAGGAGGGGGGAGATGAATCTCCCCCTCCCTTATTAAGGAACTTATTCGTGAGATAAACAGCGAAACTACGTCAAGTGATGAAAATAATGACGTTTAAAAATCGCTCAATTTCAACGAGTATATTTATCTGTTGAGTAAAAAAAAACGAAAAAAAGAGACAAATATTAATTCAATACACGTCTAACTATACAATTATGAAACGCAGGGATGAGCTCCCTAAATCATAGCCTAAAAATTCGTTGAAAATATAAATTACAAAAAAAAAAACAAGATGAAACTGTATGAGAAGCCACAATATCCGAATATCATAAACGTTCGTTATTTGTATTTTTTCCATATCTCGTTTTCTTTTATTTCCTCATATATCTCAATTATGCCTTATTTAAATATATATATATACTATACATCGAATGATATTTGCTGCTGGTAATTGTGGTTAGTTTGCTTTCGGTATGTTTTGCTTGAGTACTGCATTATTGTTTGCACAATTTTTTTTTCTTTGTTTTTCTCCTTTTTATTAAAAACTGAACAATTCTGTATTCTTTTTATTTAATTTTTTTTTATTTGCTTGCACCATTAATCTTAATATGCTTTCGGGAATAGCATCGACAGAATTCTGGTTCTTGATAAGAGTTTAATTTTTGTTTTCCATCAATTCGCTTTATTCTCCATCCAATTTATCAATTTTAATGTTTTTTTTTCGTATCGTTTGGTTTTTTTTCTTTCGTTCAACTTTTTTCCTCGTCGCGTTAGCACGGACTTCACGAGCTACATTCTAAATCTCAAAAACAATCGAGAAATCTGCTACGTTTGTTTTTGTTTTTATGTATTTTCGTCGTTTTTTTTTTAAATAACATTTATAACTAATAAGCAGTACGTATGTCAAACCTTTCGCTTGCGCAACTTGGCTTTGGCCTCCTTGAGCAAAAGATCGAAGGTATTATCCTCATCCGTTTTAATAATGCTTCGGGGAGGCGCCACGGGACTGTTCAACGAATTTCCAGCCATACCGTCTGTAAATTGTAAACACGATTGTTTTAATCTTCTCTCTGAATTTTTTCCTTTTTCTTTTTGCAAGATTTTTTTTTACTAAACCATTTGTATAAAATTTTCCTTACTTTCTTTAAACTCAACAATGTTTAACTGATTTTACACATATTTTTTTCCAATTGTGGTTTTTTTTCTCTTTTTTTCATTTGGTTCAAAGTCGAAAGAGTTTTTTTCAAGCTCTCGATACATACCTAGATCGGCGTACTTGACTTTACAAAAAGCTCTGCGACCTCCGAAGGAAAGATCGTATCGTGGCAAGGATGGATCGTCATTTCCGTGCTCCACCGCCTCGTAAGCGTCGTTTTTGTAAGCGAAAGTAACGAATCCGTAATTGTCGCTGAATAAATAAATCAAAAACATTTTCAATTTCAATTTCCTCAAGAAAAGCTATGTTACAACAAAAATGTAATAAAATAAAAAATAATATAATGATATTTTCTCCAATTGAATGTCCACTTTGTACGGAATTACCGAAATAGCAAATTTTATCGTTACTTTCAGTGATTTTTTCATTTAACACCACTTTTCCTTCGACTTCTTTTTAAACATCAAATGTTCTTGGTAAACGGAAGATCCTTTTCATGATTACAAAATCTGCTTACCCGTGCTCGCGAAAATGTACGCTGATATCAAGCACCGGTCCAAAAGCCTCAAACCGTCGTCCGAGTTCAGCTTTCGTGGTGTTCTCGCCCAAACGTCCGACGTAAATAACGCGGCGTTCTTCCATCTGTCTTTTCTTCTCTTTGTGATACCAAGTGTCATATTGTCTCCTGTATGAGCTTCGAGTTGATCTAGCAATAAAAAGGCAAGGGAAAACAAATACGACGTTAAATAAAAAATTTATAAAAATCAATCAAAACTCGGATTTTCTATTTGTTAAAGTAAAATTAATGAACTCGTATTAGCACAAGAAATATTGGTAATTGATTAAAATGCTTCATTGGAGATTCGAGCATTTTTTTTCGTGCGTCAATTGTTCAACAATTCATTGGTTGCTACTTAACATTAGCGGTATAAATATTAATTATATTTATTATCATTATTCGACTAACAAACACACGACGAATTCATTTTAGTCGTATGTCCCTGTAACTCGACGTAAAATCAATACACAACATTAATTGTTAATTGACAGTACAAAAAGATATGAAACATGTCGCACGTTTTCTGATCTAAAAAAACTCGCTAATTTTCTACCAAGCAAGAAGAGGGGCGAGAGGGAAGGAAAAAACAAATCAACGGGATGCATCCGAAAGGATAAATTTCCGTTCTACAGGTTGTTTGTAACTAGCGTGGAATTGTTAGAGATACGTGTTTACGAATGATGGAACGAGGCTTGATTCATATGAGCCTCGACCGGATGAAAAATATCCGATTAATCTGCGATTAATATTTCGGAGGGCATTTTTTATTTTTTCTTTATCAAGCGTTACCTCCTCCAGCCTCTGTAGCCATGGCTGCTACCCGAGGAACCTCGTTTGTACCTATCACAACTCGTCCTTGAATCTCGCTGACCCCGTCGACCTTTGCGCCGAACGTCACCCGACCATTTATTCCTTCCCAAATTCGATCGTGACGAAGACCTACAATCACGTTTTATCCTCATTTCCAACTTTTTTTATCTCTCTTCATACTCCCTAAGCTACTCTTCAACGTTTGGAGCAAAATAACATCCAACGACCTATCTGGCAGGCTACCTAGCTAGTACATCTGGTCTAACGAAATGAATTTTAAATTCAAATTGGTGGGTAAAATTGCTAAATATCTGCGATTTTTTTTCTTTCCTATAGAAAAAAAGAAATAAAATAAAAATAAAAAAAATGTGTGTGCGATCTAGTTTAAAATTCAAGTTTAAATTCTGATAATTATATACAACTATGTGAAATTCAGATATAAAATTCACTCGGATAAAGTCTGAATTAATTTTCGGATAAATTTAAATTAATTTTCGGATAAAGTCTAAATTAATAAACCATTAGGGAACCCCGCGCCAACAAAAAAGGTGAAAAAAAATCCTAAACCTCCTCTATATCTCTATAATCGTAATTTTTTCTATTTTTCTTGTCTAAAAATTAGAGTCCTAGCGATAGTATTCTTGCGAATTATTGAAAATTATTGGCACTATTTTCGGCTTGAATAAATATAATACTTGGGATGCAGAGGTAATGAAAGTACCTCGAACAACTGGAAAATCTTGAAGACGATCTTGATCTTGATCTCGACCTGGATGAGCGTGACCTCGATCTCAAGGATCTGGATCTTGATCGGGAAGTTGATCTCGTGCGTGATCGTGAACGAGATGACCAATTACTGCTGCTCGAGCTAACGGAACTACGACGATGACTTATTCGTCGCCTTCGTGAATTGCTGCTGCTGCTGCATCTTCTTGATCTACTGCGGCTTTTGTTTCTACTCCGGCTTCGGCTTCTCTCGCGCGTACTCATTGGACTGCGCGACCTCGAACGGCTTGATGAGCTCGAGCTTGTTCTACGTCTCCTGTAACGACGACTTTTCCGCTCTTTCGTTCTCGTTATTCTGCCAAATATAAATATGAGAGATTATTGAGAAAAAATTAAATATTGAGCATAAATAGGAAATAATAGAAAAGATAATTAGAATGAGTTTTTTTTTCTTTACCTCGTTTCAGATTCAACTCGTTCAGCACTATTATTATTGTTATTGCTACCGGCTGTAGCGATCGAGGTAGTAGTAATAACGGTAATTTTGGCAAGTTGATCATCCTCGCGGGAATTTGAATTTCTCGTATTTTCGCCTGTTTGTACAGCGATTTCACGGGTCGAAGGTTTCTCGCGATTTTTCTCTTCCTCAAAATCGGCTCTGGGTTTGAGAACCGAGACGATTTCTCGTTCGGACCAGAGAGGATTATCGGGATCGTCCCGGGTAGGTTCGGTGGAGGTTGTAGCATGATGAATGTAAACAAGAGTCATAGGTTGAATCGGTGAACAGGTACGACTATTGTCGCTTCTCGTTTGTTCTCTGCGGCTTCGATATTCAGCGAGATTTAATTTTCTACGCGGCGCTGGTTTTTTTACTTCTTCATTCGCGTTGCTCGGCTGCTGCTCGTTGCTCGAATCGTTGCTCCTCTCCTGTCGCACAATTATATTTTGTACTTCGTCGTTCGAGCTGTTTTTCGTAGTTACGATACTCTCGTTAGGATTACTAGCCACTAAGCCAACATTCGGTGGTTTTTTCAACACCGAAACCATTTGTTGTTTAAATTTATTGTGCAGAGAAGATCCAGCAGCCTCGAGACTTTTCGTTTTCGTTAGGACACCTTTACGAAGTTGAAGAATACTCGTCGCCAGGGCAGAACGAATTTTCATCTCGTAAACCGGAGCCTCGTTCGTTCCGCATTTTCCACGAGGCTTCGGATTATTCATTGTCACTCGTTCAACGTTATTACTCAATGACGTAGACGAGGAACAACCGAAAATTTTACCATTTTCTCCAGTTCCCCCTCCTACTGCCTGCGACGACCGATTCTGGTCTTCAACGACCGGCAAATTAGACTCTTCACCCGCGTCACTCACCTCACCCGACTCTAAACCACTGTCCTTCTTCGAACCACAATCCTTCTTCGTTGAACTTTTGCGCATATTTTCTTCCTTTTTCTTCGTAATTGGCACGTAATAACCCACTGCTTTTCCTCCGTTGCCCAACATCTTCTCTTCTCCCCTCGTTTTCCTACAAAATGATGTTATTTCTCCCGTTCCCGATTCCGATGACTCCGAATTACCGATCGTCGAACTTGCGCTGCTACTGTTTCCGCTGCTGCTGCTGCTGCTGCAATAATCGTGGTCCAGCTGCACTGAACCGTCCACACGACCGCTCGACGAGTTCGAACCATTCGTCACCTGTTTTTACATTTTTTTTTTTTATTCGCGTCATTAGAGTATGTTGCTTTTTTTCTTATTCAAAAATAAACTCTTAAATACTTTACAAACAAATTCAAAGTAGATTTAATTGTGTCAACTTACGATTTTTAAAAGCTTTGTTCTCGAGAGTGTTGCTGCTGCTTCTTGCATTCTTGTGCTCCTAGCTCCAATTTTTGGACTCGACAGTGCTGGTATGACCGAAATTACTTTCTTGCGTGCTGAAGCCTTTGTACATACAACATTTTTCCCCCCATTAAACTTTAAGTAACGGGTGCAATTTGAAAAAAAGTTAAATATTGAAAAACAAGGAAAGTTGTTTCATTGGTATTAAATTTGATAATTAGGAATATCCCTTTGAATGGGGTATTATAAATATATAATTCTCTGTATGTGAAAAACGAAGCAATCACCTTTATCCTATCGATCACCTCTTTTGGCAAAGAATCTCTGATATTCTTATGAAATTTCGAGTCTTGTGTCTCTACGGGTTTGAGTATTATCCGTCTGGATTGATCGATTATTCGAGGTTTCGTCGAATCGTTCGATAATTTAACATCACCGTTGCTGCTGTTGCAATGATTCATTTTTTCTCTGGATTTGCGATCGAATGGTCGTACGACGGCCGATGCTTCCGAAGCCTCGAATTGCTCCAAAAGACTTTTGACGTCACCAGCTTCCAGAACTATTAAGCGAATTTTTCAAAATGTTTCATTCATAAACTTCAATTTTTCATCACATTTTTAGTTTTATTCAATACTTTATATTTATATTTTACCGGGTATTTGTTCGACAACGGTTTCAATGTCAACGGCATCTTCATTGTCGGAACTAGCCTCGTGTACTTTGGCGGTCTCAGTAGGCGAGGCGACAACAACATCCATTTTTTTTTCACTAATTTTGAATATGTTTTCACAAGGGAGATTTTGTTGCAACAACTCAACGGTGTTGGTTCTTCCGGTCGAGGAAGACGTTTCTTCTCTTACATCGTCAACCCCGGTTATGTATGAGGCCAAATCGAATTTTCCCGTGCCTCTCGAAGCAGCTAAATCGTTAATAATATCGTTGTATTATTTTTATTCCAATTAAATCAAAATTATTAATATTTAATTATTATGTACTGTAATTCCGAGTAAAATTTATTTCATATTAATACATTGAGTATATTTTTAATTATATGGATTTTTTATATTTCCAATATATTTTGTCCAAAATTCAAACTATCACCGAACAGACAGGTTGAATTTCCGGAGGGGTACATATCCTGATTTGTTATGTAATTGCCATTTGTTGAAAATAATAATAATAATAATAATAATAATAATAATAATAATAATAATAATAATAATAAATAGAAGTCAGAAGAAAAAATACCAAATGCTCGACAAATCAATTTATCATCGAGAGGATAAATTGATTCGTTAGCGGCGTTTGATTTTGCTTCCAAAATGATGAAATTTGTTATTGTCGAAATATCATCAATGCTAACTCTTTTGGATATTAGCATTGAAACGAATTTTCAAAGAATTCAAGAAGGTGGATTCAACAAATCAATGAGTATTCTTTTCGTCGTTGTGAATAAAAGATGCTTTGTTTGTACATCAGACGTGAGACAGTCTGAAGCAGAATATAAAGAGGCAGGACGTCAACGAAGACACAGCTTAGCTGATCAATTCACTTGCTGCGCCTCGCATCCGTACTGTCTTCTTTCGTTGTTCATGCATTACTTGAATAAAGACACAAACCTAATAATTCAAAATCAATATCATCGGACAACGAACTCGCATAATCGCAATCGACATGCATCAGGTCAAGTACCGGGTTTAAATCCTCGCTCGAGTCGAGCCCTATAACATCTATTGAAGCAACGTTCAGCTCGTTAAATATTGCAATTTTCTTTTTTTTCTCCAATTTTTTTTATATTCAATTTATTATTCCCCAGGATATTTTGAATTTTTTTTCCGCGGCTGCAATTAACCCCGCCCTCCCTCCTCCCTCCCTGCTATAGCCACATTTCCATGTGATTGATTTTATCGTCGAATAATCTCGGCGGATCACCCGTATTTTTTTTTCAACATTCTATTTTCACTTCTTGAGAATAATTTTAACAAGTGATTTTTCTCATTATTAATGATTTATGTGAATTATTTTAGACGATTGGTTATTCAACGAGCAGTTTGCGAAATAAGAGCGACAGAAAAAAAAGCAGAAATAAGTAGAGAGCAGAGATTCAATTGTGAGCAAAAATGGGATTATAGAGAAATAATAATGATCAAAGTAATTATTATAGCAAAATAATAATTTAGATCTCTGGATTGATAAGGCAGTAAAAACGACGGATATATTGAAATGTCCGGACGTGAAATTTCTTACAAGATCATTCTAAAGAATGAAGAAAAGAAGAAAAAATAAATAAAACATATACATCTTTAGTATCGAAAGTGAAGAAAGAAGTTCCTGAAATATTGAAATTCTGAAAATGAATAAATGAAAATGAATTTCTGAATGAAGTATTTTTCTGCTTATTTTCATTTCTTTGTCAACTAGCCTCGACCGAGAACAAACCTATATCCTGTGAGCTGGATTCAGATATGGTTTTAGATTTTGGACTCCGGGTATTTGTGAAATCGCGGTGTCGCTTTTTCATCAACGACGTATGCGAATTAACTCGAGCCTCAGTATTTTCGTTATGAAAAATATCCTCTGGTAGATCCGTATTGAGCTTCTCCGGTATTCCCATACTGAGCTCAGCCATGTCAATATCTTCGCCCATATCAGAAGCCTACGAATATCATATATTTTTCACATTATCGAGAAAAATATTTTGATCTTGCGCAAGGCCAATATTCATCATCACCCTTTTTGCCAAAATCAAGCGAACAAATAAATTCACTCAAAGCTTGAGTTCTTCATATTGTTCGAAAGACAAAATTTTCCCTAGCTCTTTTTTTTTAACTCCTATTCTTTTACACAACTACGAGGCTATTTTTTGTGCAGAAGATTCTGAAAATTACCTGAAGATAGCCAATGTGCTCTTGCCAATCGGTAAGCACTTTAGCAAAATCCTCTTTCATGTTTTCAATCTTGGGAACGACGGAGGCAACGCCCGACACTGGCAATACCGCCATGTCCCCATTGAGTCTGCAAATACAAATGATATAAAATTGAAAATTATTATCATCATTATTATTATAAAAGAAACAGTCATGAAGTAATAATATTCTTTTGATTATGAATTTATAAGAAGCATGAAATGCTGGAAGTAGAAATGAAAAAAATTAATTAACCCCTGACAAGCTCCGAGGGCATTGAATCTCTCACAAATTTTTTAAATAGCGACGGCAGGTAGAAATTTCGGGTAAATTGCTTTTCCCTTGCCGCTAGGTTTTTGTTTCAAGGGTTTCAAGGGTCAGTCAATGGGAATCACTAAACCATCTACTCACTCTTGTTCGGTACCCCACAAACCCCCCGAAGTATCCATGGTAGATTCGACATAATCAAAGTCATCATCAATTGCCAGGAACGAACTTTGGGAATCATCCAAGAGGTTGTGCTGGAAAATAATTGTAAATTTTCTGCAAAACTGTTGAGAAAATCATTATTTGAAAAATCCATGCAACAATTTTTACCTGATCGAGAGACAGTGAGAAATCTGAAAAATGTTCCTCATCGTGGAAATTCAGATATCCTGTTTCCATGACATGCACCGGTTCACGAGCGAATGTTTTTAATATTTACTCTGGAAAAATTGACAAGATATATTTACAGTACAAAAAAAGGGAATTTAATGAAAAAATCAACAGATTTGATTGGAGGAGCTTTTGAAATTGTAACAATAATGAATAATTTATAATTACTATAATATACAATTATTTGTTGCATGTGAATGCTAAGTAATTAAATGATTTTTAATAATAATAATTGTAACTGGAAAATTGATAATTGAAACGTCGACTTAATTGGAGGTTAAAAAAAAAACAAAAGCCAACACATCATCGCGTCAACAATACATCAGCTTCATAAAAATTCCGTATGTCATAGTTCTCCGATTATGCACAACAAGAATGTCAGAA
This sequence comes from Rhimphoctona megacephalus, assembly GCA_963989365.1. NCBI lineage: Eukaryota > Metazoa > Arthropoda > Insecta > Hymenoptera > Ichneumonidae > Rhimphoctona > Rhimphoctona megacephalus. Next base: position 22,139,619 of record OZ022422.1, read on the forward strand.
GATCGAAACATCGATAATGATAAATTTTCCGAAACCTATATCATATACTCGAATTATTTATTCTCGTAATAAATGCCAAATGCACGGCTCAGAAAGGCGATCGACCGCGCACGCGGAAATTTTTAGGTTATGTAATAGAAATCTTGCATTGAAAGAAACACCGGAAAACAAAAGCCTTCGAACTCGTTGTTGAAGTTTATTCTAGGAATTGCCGAAGCAGAAAATGATGAAGGAAGTGTCACTGCGATCTAAATATTGTGAAAAATGAGATAAAAATTGAGCCCATGTGCTCGCGTCAGTTTTCATGGACGCGAAGCGAACACACAAATTTAATTTCCTAACAGTACTTGCCACGATAGTCAACGAAAGCACAACTTGTATAAAACGAAACTGTATAATTTCTCAAAATTCTTTATCAAATGTTGTGCTATATCGATAATTCGTAAATTTTTTTTATTTTGCGAAACAAACTCGGAGAACAAGAAATGCCGCCACGAGTATTGATATAAGGGAGCTGCGTGCACATTACAATATGGGCCCCGAAATGAATTCGCCAACGATCACAATAATAAACATTTAGGAATAAGTTTGAATGGCGAGGAAGACAATTTGGGAGATTTGATTGCACATAAAATAGTTATCAAAAAACGACTTACGTAATAGACGCGTTAAAAAAAAATGCATTGAGTCAAGTTTTACGCGTGACAGAGCGAGTTACGGAAAGAAGGACAGCGAGGTCTGTGTGTATTTATATGCGTGAATAACCGGACGCAACCGATCGAATCTAACAACCCGACTGAGTCAATTTGTGTGGAGCAACGTCAAATATACATGTATAGCATTATACGTGAGTACAATTTTTTGCATATAATGGGTTTATGAATATATTATTCAGGTGAACATAAGTATATACATAAAGGTACAAAATATCGAAAAATATGTGTATGTATCGGCATGTTTCTATATATATATATGGGGCATTCCACGTCAAATCGCCGGATCATTGGCCGGGCCCCCTCGGATTTTTATGTCGAAGTTATTTTGCGTTTTTTTGGGCCCAAAATACGACCTGAAATTTTTTTAATTTTTTATTTCATTTTTTAAGGCTTGCACGAGCTTAAAAATCATAAAATTGTGGAAAAACATGAAGAGCGATCGCTTTTAAATTGATGATTTTTTTTTACAGAAATTAGGACCCAAAACATAATTTTTCATCCTAGTTTGGAAGATGGCCGAGAACTAGCATTCTTGATTTAAAAAAAAAAATTTTTTATCGTAAGAAAAACAAAAAAAAATTGTTTTTTGATTGTGAAACTTGTTTTTTTTTTCTTAGTTTAAAAGTTGATAGAAAATAGTAAGCTTAGTAAAAAGGAGAGCTTTCTCGAAACTCCCTTTCTCACCTGGTGTCGCCCCTTTCCATCTTTCCTTAATCCTCTCATATCCGCCTTGCCCCTCATACAGGGGGTGATAGACTGATGCTTCCTACCAAATATTGCTGTTAGATTTTCAACTGCAGAATTTTATAAAAACGAGACTCCAGCGATTGAAAAATTATTCGAAAATGTTCGTAGAGTCAAAAATTTGCAGCAAGTACACTGCCTTATCCCCCAAGATGGCTTATTAATTGTAAAAGAGTATTCCTCTTCGACGTCAAGTAAAATTTATAAAATCCTCTTGTGAAAAAATAAAAAAAGTGCCGTTCACGTTTTTGTTCAATAAATGTTTAATTGTTGTTTTCATCGATTCACTCTTAAACTAAGAAAAAAAAACAAGTTTCACAATAAAAAAAACTATTTTTTTTATTTTTATTACGATAAAAAAAAATAAAATGAAAAAAAAAATTCTGGGAAAAAAAATCAAGAATGCTAGTTTTCGGCCCACTTCCAAACTAGGATGAAAAATTATGTTTTGGGTCCTAGTTTCTGTAAAAAAAAAATCATCAATTTAAAAACGATCGCTCTTCATGTTTTTCCACAATTTTATGATTTTTAAGCTCGTGCAAGCCTTGAAAAATGAAATAAAAATTTTTAAAAATTTGAGGTCGTATTTTGGGCCCAAAAAAACGCAAAATAACTTCGCCATAAAAATCCGTGGGGGCCCGGCCAATGATCCGGCGATTTGACGTGGAATGCCCCATATATATACGCAGGAGTATTGAATAGCAAAAGTAGCAGGCACAAAATCGGACCTCAAATTTTATCATTTTTTTATCACGACAATTATTGAATATTTTACGAAAATGTTCCCAAATTTGGAGTAAAAAACTACTTTGAAATTCAAATAAAATACGCATTCGAAAAATAGTTGAGTATTGCGAGTTCAATAATAAATGTATGGAAAAAAGGAAAAGGGCTTGTCTGAAATGTCAGCAGATGTAAAATCAAAACATATAAAGATGTAAAATGATAAACAATGAAATCGTGTATCATTTTCGTTGAATGTTGCATCTATAATGAAAGAAAAACGGTGCAAAAAGAAAAAATTTCGATTAATAACCGCCAGATGGCTATGCGTGGGTGAACAAATGGAAGATCTAGAAAATAACATTTTTCGCGTTGTTTGCCATGGAAATGTGACATTTTAATTCGAAATCTTAGTATATATTTCCCGCAATTGTTTAAGAAGTAAACAATCATTATTGTTTTCACTAGAAATATGTAAAAATAGGTTATGTTCGTCATGATACTTTTCACGCCCTATGCGTGCCGAAGTAGAAAAAAAATATGGCTACGAATGGTAAAATAGTCGAATACATAGATACGGCCAATATATGTACACGCACGAGGCCACACGTGCACGGAGTCAACAATGAATCAAAATGCCGGGTAGAAAAAAAATGGATGGTAAGAAAAAAGGTGTGAGTAAATTGAAAAGAAAAGTTGACGTGCCACACCTCAAGACTTTACGATTTCTTTTCGCGCTTTTTCGCGAAAGAAAAATTCGTATTTCCAATATTTCCAATGTCGAAGAGGGGAGGAGAATACGCAACTAAATAAAAGTCGAACATCGGTGCGTATGAGTCGGAGTCGCGATATAATAATGACGAATGGACACACACGTTGCGGATGTGGGTATAAATAAAGTGTCGAACGCGTGTTGTTCACGTAACAACGAAATGGTTCGTTTAGATCAAATGTAACCAAATCTTGTTCCCATAAAATCCAATTGGCAATTAAAATTTGGTACTTACTCAATTCTCGTACGTGATATTTTAACGAAGGGGGTAGGGGTCAAACAGAGATTCAAGGATTCGTATAAAGCCGTAACCGTATAATATTTTTATTGAATAGGCCACACGCGCACTGCACTGTCACACACGTGATTATTGGATTTTCACACACATTCAATACACTGTACGATTATTTCGGCGACATATAACAGCTATCTGTCTCTCTCTTATTCCTCACATACACTCGCTCTTCTTTTCTTTCCGCTTATATATATGTTTGGTACGTGTGTGCCACTTGGCACTTGTTGTTCTCACTTACAATGTTGCTATTTTCGATCGTCGTCGACGCGCACTTTGTTATAAACACTCTACGGCCTCCACGCGTCCTTAATCGCCCATTTAAAATTTGCAAATTTGAGAATTTTACGTTTTTAGGATTAATTTTACAAATTTGAGAGGTTATCCGTACGGGGGGAAAGAACTTGATGGAAGAGATACGAGTTCGCCGGGCTACCGGGTCGTACATACACTAGCCTCTCTCTTCTCTCTTTCAGCTACACCGCAGCTCTCAGCTCCTCTGCCTTTGCTCCTATATGCGTGCATTTTTTTCTTCGTACGAGAGTGTGCGCGCGCGATGCGGACGCGAACAATCATGTTGCGCGCGCATCTCGCTTGACTCTCGCTTCGTTCTCGACGTTCTCGCTAGCCAGCCTGAGCGCCACCACGAGCAAAAAAAAACAGTTAAGTAAACTTGGCCCCCCGACTTCGACTTAAATTTTTTTTCGAATTCTCATCATTCGTGATTCATTTGAAGCCAATTGTTTGAATAATTAAAAGGTTAGTCAGCTGAATCTAATAAAAAAAATCACCGTTTGTCTGGCGCCAAAATTTGTATTTTTAATAGCAGTGCAGTTTATTTGTGGGGATCCAATCGATGCGAAATCGTTTGTAGGTAACGAATGTATCAATCGAAACGTTTGTTAGATCGTTTTATTGCTTTCGTGAAAGAAGGAAAAACGATATTCGCTAAAGTGATCAGCATCGGTTATATTGCATTGTCAAGAAAGTTAGCTTCGGAAAATTAACATCGCGATATAAAGTCGATTTTGTTAATTTTTCCGATTCTAACCGTTTGTAAATCGTTTGAAGGTGATTGTTTGAACAATTAAAGTATTTAAATAAGCCTTACCCGGGGAGTATATATTTTGAATGTCTAAAAAAGTATTTTGATAGTCGAAAATCGTTGATAAAAATGATTTTCAAAAGCTGAAGAGGCAGAAATTCGACAGTTTTTTTTTTTTATAGAGAATGATTAGAAATGTAACAAAAAGTGCCTGGAATTCTAACCACAGCGCCAGTGGGGTTGGTCGAAAATCACTCATTATGGTTCATGGGTCGAAAAACGTTGAGAAATATTATATTTACAATCTCAGGAGACGAGAACTTCGCAGTTTTACATTTTTTACAATCTGGCAAAGTCGTCTTCTACAATAAACGATTTCACATCGATTGACCTACAGTTGAACTCGTTAAGCATTTAAAATAAAATCGGAGGCGAGCTAATAACTTAACGCACATTTTTATTTTTCATTTTCCAATGATAGACTATTCTGACAAACGTTCAACTTGTTCTAACAATAACTTACTAACGACTCTCAGATGAATAGAATTAGAAAAAATTTTAAAAGTCCAAATTGGGGGGCCAAGTTCACCTAAGTAAGTCAGATGGATCAGCGTTTTTTCTTCAAACTTGTGTAGTTCGAGCATAGATGTCGTTACTGTGATGCGTCCGCATTTTCGCTTGAATCACTTTGGGAAATTACTATTTCCTCAACTCTCCGGTTGTTCCATCTTCTGGTAAATTTTACCTGACGGTTGTAGCATTGAGTAGCAGACCTTTAACTATCAGATAAAATTTATCTGGAGGTGGAACAACCGGCCCTAAAATTGTTTCCTTAAACTTGATTAAAAAAACGATTTTCGAGCAATAAGAACATGCAAAATTTGACAATATATCAATTTTATCTACTAAGGGTACAAAGATGCAGCACTTTTTCTTAATTCGAAAAAAAATATCGTGGCGCTGGCGTCTTGAGTTGAATTTTCAAATAAAAAATTGACATCGCTGAATTTAATAACCTTTTTCAAAAATATTATTCGTGCGTTATTAAAATATATTTCGAGACAGTATTGTAAAACACAAATAAAACATTCGCGCGGGAAATTTTGGTGAAGGAAAAACAGGATGAATTCAAGAAGGTTCGGGATATAAAAAAAGCATGTGCATCGAATATTGGTACGTATATATTTTTTTTATATACAGCACATTCTCTATATCCGCATTTGACTTATTCGGAGATTTTTCTTTGAAATCCGAACGTTTATTTAAAAAAAAATATACACATAAATATATGTAATATTGGTCTAGATAGCTAAATTTATGGTGACGACGCAGTCGAGCCGATGGTTTGAGCAATTTGACGTTTTGAGGGTTCAGGTTTGAGGTTATATTCGCATTGTTCGGATTTCGCGCCAGTTACAGAATCTTGACAAATTTTACACATGGTCGAAGAATTTTTGCGCATATTTCGGCAACGGTAATTTTTAGTTGCTGCAGAATCGACTATTTTGTCGACTCGTTTACTTTCCTGAGGTGAAGCCGATCCGCCTGGATAACCGAAACTTTTAGATTTGCTATATTTGTAAAGTCTGTCATTCGGTTGATGACGGTACGAGCATTTTTCGAAATTGCCACCATTATTGGGATCGTTACAGATCGTACAAGTCATAGAGTCTTTTTGAACCTCGCGGCAATTTCCCTGCTTCTTACCAATTATTTTGTCATTGGTTGTTTTTTTCAAGCTAACATTCGGAGCTCCGGTATTGGCGGTTTCGTAAGACGATTCGCCAATCCGATCGTCGTATTCCCTGGGGTTCTCGTCTTGCGCGTACTTTCCGCCTTCGCCGCTATAGTAGGATTTTCCCTCGTCCTCTTCAGCACCCTCTTCTTCCTTGTATTCCGGTGTTTCAGATGATTCTTCTTCGGCGTAGCGACCGTATGGGGTCGTTTTCGGGTTTTCGGCGTAATCTTCGTTCGTGTAGCGGCTGAACGGTGTAGTTTCCGGTCTTTCTGCTGATTCTTCTCTGCTGTAACGGCTGTAAAGCGTCGCTTCAGGTTTTTCGACCGAATCGTTTTTGCTATAACGTTCGTAAGGCGTACTTCCCTCCGGTTCTTCCGTTTCGTCCTCCTTGCTGTAACGACTGTAAGGTGTAGCTTCCTCTTTCCCCTGCTCCTCTTCATCATCGCCCCCTCCATTGTCCGGTCTGGGCGTTGGTTTGCTCGAATAAGTGCGAGAACTTCCGTAAGATTGGATTTTTTCTTGCGGTCGTGCAACGTAAGAACACTGCTCGTAGTTCGAGTGTGTCTTCGGATCTTTGCACACCATGCATATCATCGAATCTTTGACAACGCGTTCGCAGCCATCCACTTTTTTCCCAGCTTCGGTGCCCGAGATTTCAGTTTCAGACGCCGCCGCAGTTTCGGCCAATGGATGATTGAAGAATTCATCGCCGAAACGATAGCCGGCTAATTGTTCTCCCGAATAATCTTCACCTGAAATATCTCTGTCCCGAGCCCCGTGGCTAGTTGAACTGGAACGTCGCAGACGTGGATGATCGTTCGCTGAGAGTGAATCTCGTAGTTGGTCGAAGGATCGGCCGTCGATGGCGCTACTCTCGATTCCCGACAACGACGCCAGTGACGCCGTCAACAAAAACTATTTACGAAATGAAAATTGAGTGTTACGGAATGTAAATGAGTGACGTTCACCACGTACGTTTCTTAATTTCTAAGGTTTATGGTATTCTCTCATTCGCCGTTGCAACCAAATGTTTAATGAAGTACGATTTCTGAAACATATTGTTTCAAAAAAAAAAAAAAACGCTGTAATAAGAAAAACTAATAATAAAAAGTACCTAAATTTTCCGAATGAATAACCAAACCGTTCTCTGCTTAAAAAAAAAATGCCGTATTATTGCTGATCAAAAGGTATTTCTTCCCTTAAACTTTGCGCGAAACATTGCGTGAAAATTTAGCACTCATTTGACGAATGTGAACCGCGTGCGGTATTTATCTGAATCAACCCACGAGTTGGACACAGTTTTTGTACGATAATTAATTTGACAGTATCGGAAACGAAAAAAAAAACTTTTATTTTTGAATATTATGTGTTCGAGTTTACTGTGTTTAGAGACAACGTAAACTTACCGCTCTTTTGATAAATATCGTCGTCATCGCGATTAAATCGTTTCGCGATTTATTAACCCACTCCGCGAGGAATGAAAATTTGTCGATTCGTCTCGAGAAATTTCAACTCTCTATGTAATGGATTTCTCACGAAATAATGAACGCTCCGCGACAGATTTCCTTCAATTTATAACGATTTGTCCTGCCCATCGAGTTCATGCACATTTTTATCCTCTTTTCTCCTTTTCCTTCTCCTTCTTCTCTGCTCCCCCATGGATTTTGCGGTTACATCGTCCGATTAGCGTGTTACACCAACCTGCTCGCCCGATGTCCTCACTTCTCTCCGCACTTTTTTCTCATTTCGATCCGATCGAATGATTCCAACTTTTCCCCGTAACGCCAAACTCTCACCTCGATTACCTTTGAAGACTTTTTTACATTCTTTAATTTTCCACGTTTTCATCTTGGATTTTTTCATTTTCATAAATTAAATTCATCGATTTTTTAAATCTGTTCTCGGTTATTTTTCAACTTTTTTCATCGTACTGTTGTTCGAACTGTGCCTAATTATCAAAATCGCGGTGCTTCCTGTAAAAGTGTCTTGTAGAGAGTCTCGCTTCTAAATGTACTTGTCTCGAGTTGCTACCGCGACTCTTAAGAGTGTGGGCCAGTCGGTATCTCGCCACCGTGAGTGCAAGAGAGATAGCTGCAAATTTCGAAAGTGAAATTCTTCGACACGGTATGACTGATTACAAAAAGGCCCTGTCAGCCCACTTTTGCCATCGTCCTGCGTGGGCTGACAGAGTTTTTTTGTAATCGGTTAAACCGTATCGAAGAATTTCAACTTTGAAAATTCGAGGTGAGGTTAGGTGACTGATCCATCCTCTTAATATTAAGCCTCACGCGGGATCTAGCCGAACCCACACCCAGAAAAAAGTTCTATTTAGATCTACTAGGATCGTTTATTCGAATTTTTTTAAATTTGAATCAACAAAATTTCTATTCGTTTCAGCTAGAAAGCTGTATTTAAATCAAATAGATACTGCTATATGGGCCCGTTTATTCGAGTACCCGCGTTAAAGCTTCTTGCTCCGGCCACCGCGTGGCGCAGAGCGTCGAGATGTTTCTCACATGCGAATTGCGCTCTAGATGTGCATAAATTGCGGGAACCAAAGTAATATTATTATTCTGACTGACTATGTCTAGGAAGACGAGCGTGAATTTTTGTACATACCCAGGATCGCAGACCTATGAAAATAGTATTAACCCTAGTTACGCGCTATATTTTTTAGTACCTTATTTACACACATTATCGGTCTATTGGACCGACGACTTTTATTGCTCTATAACATTGTAACAAACGCGTCTATTGTGGTTTAATTGTAGTGAAATCGAAACGCCAGACTCCGGCCAATCCGGAGAAGCAATCGGTAAAGCCAAAAAGTCGTTTGATAAAAAGTTATAACGTTTATGAAAAGGCGTGTGGTGAAAAAAAAGTGAAAATGTAGCGTTGCTCTCGGTCCATTGGACCCCGTAGTGTGTAGCTAGGGTTAAATAATATCATAATTGAATATGGTATAATTAATATTATAAATATTATAAATAATAATATAAACATTTTTATTTATTATTTTTATTAATAATTTTTATTAATAATATAAATATTTTTATTTCAACCTCATATTCGTTCAATTTTTAAGATAAAAACATGTCCGATTTTAACACACATATTACATTTTTTTGTTGATCATGAATATAAAAATATTGTGATCGAAAAGAATAATTTCTTAAAGTTAAACAGACCTCTATTTGGCCGTGAAATGAGGAGAAAAATTTATTTTATTCAACTAGATCCTAGTTGAATCGACTAGATATTTTTTCTGGGTGCACTAATTTTCTTTTCATCAGAGAATCGTTCATTTTTTCCTGACGTACGTCCTGCTCAAGATTTGATTTATCATTTTATTATTCAATTTCATATCTCTTTGAAAGGATTGTTTCTTCCATTTTTTTGACATGTTCGATGTACTGCGATCCCTATTTCTCTTCAGATCCAGTTGAATCTATGGTGATCCATGGTGCACAGCAACCATTTAGAAAGGGTCATTACGATGACCCCGTGGGACTACTGTGAATCTTGTGAATCAAGTGTGACGTAGCACAACTTATAAAAATCAGCGTCTTGCGGTGGATTAAAATGAAATAAGTACGGGAAGAGAGAAAATTACATTAAAACGAAAGATAAAAAAGAGTTTTTTTAAAAGGGCGTAGGAATTGAAATAAATTCGGTTTTGTGTGTGGTTTTAAAACAAAAGCGGAAGCTGCGATCGATATCGTAGGCTCGGAACGCTGGTATCGGACGATCCCAGCAATGCGATCTAGTCCATCGATCAGGACCAACATTTCCGTGATTAAATGAACAGCGAGCGATAGGGGCTCTCGGTAGTACGTAAGAAAACAATGGAAAAGTGAAAGTTTGGATCGGACGCGAATGGCATTCTCGCGAGATCAATGGCCCGCCCCGACGCGACGCGGTATTTATCGCTTTTGTAACAGACGCGTCAGCAAAGCATGTAATTCGGATTAACATCGATCATTTATATCAGCAATCATTTTCGGAGCTATAAACAAGAAAAACTGGAAGAAAAAAATTCAGCATGAGACTTTGTTCTTAATTTTACGATCAAACGATTTTCTTTTTTTTTCATACCAATGAAATAAATAAATCAATCACATAAACACATTTATTCGACAAATTTTACTGCGAAAAGTCGTTCGAAAATTCAAAGCTAAATGAAGATGCGAATGCGTGTGGATTATTCCTTGAATGGAAAATTGCGCGGATAAACGGAAATATGTGATACACGTGGTCTGGGACCGAGTGGTCTATCAACGAAAGCGACGGTCGGCGCCGGCTTCATCATTTTCAAATTTTCCGTTATTTTGTCCATCATCGATTTTTCATTGTGACGTTCCCTCGCTCGTTGTTCGGCCTCTTTTAACTTGTCACCGTTGAGAGCGTTTCTTCGTCGATAATAAATCACCTCGCCGGCCAGTGTTATCATCGCAAGCGCCAGTCCAAACAGTGTCGCGATGAATACGCCGCCTGTTATTTTTATTCAACTTTATTATTGTTGCTTTATATCAATTGTTTACTTTTTTCTAAATATATTTTTCCAATCACTCGATTCGTTGCTCATTTTTAATTGATTCTTCATGAATTTTTGTACTTTCTTTCATTCAATCTCAATCATTTGAATTTTATTAATACATACCGAGACTTTCTAGAGTAATACCCTCGTTATCATCAACATTTTGACATTGACTCTTGAGCGTACTGTTCCAATATTTACCGGCTAATCTCTCAAAATATCTGTCCTTCTGTAGGTCCAATATTCTGAAGAGGCAAAATAATAAATGACTCACGCATCCATAATTCATAATTCATTATAATCGATAACCGTTATAAAATTTTATTGAACGCCGATTCACCTTCTACTAATTTCCTCCTGAAGATGACTGCCCTGTTGTACAGCAATAGCATAGGGTTGTTCGGCAAAGACTTCCCCGACTTCGGTCAAGTTGCAGTCCCTCGTGACTTGATATTTGATTTCGGCGGAGTCGTGAATGAATGCAAACTCGGCGTTGTCGCTTTCGAGAACCTAAAAATGAGCAAAATAAATGAAACAGGTCGAAAAAAAGGGTACAATGGTGATCAATTTAATGGAAAGCTCTTAACGCGGAAGCTAACCTTCTGGAAACCTTCTTCAACCGTTTTAACTGGGCCAACTTGAGAGATGGCAAGGAGTATATGCCCGTACTGTTCCTTTATCGGATAATCCCAAACTCTGTACTCAATCTGATCGCTCGTACTGTTAAGGGTTATTTCCTTCCAAACACTAGCAACAGAAATCACGTGACTCACCCATTTAAATCGTCAATAATACACAATATCATATTTTTTATGCGTTCAATAGGTAGGATGTCATAAAAAAAAATGAAAAAGGTTCTTTGCAGAAAAATGGACTACGAAATTCAGAGTAAAAAGTTGTTAAACGTTTTTCTCTCCAATGAACCGTTAATCAAATAATATTAATGAGTTAGTGATGCAGCAGCAGCAGCAGCAGCAGCAGCCAATCCGGTAACAAAGGGGCGGAGTGACGACTGACGGAATTTTCCTCCACCACATGGACACTTACTTATAAAGCTTATCTTCAGCATTTTTCATATTCGTGAAATATTGGTGGATCGTAGAGTTCGCCAGCACGGTGTAATTGATTCGTGATTGTCGAGCGAGTTGTTCGAGCGATTGGACCGGGGACTTGGATTCAAACAAAAAGTTGCAGTCAGTTTTATTTGTTTCATTCTCCGTTCTAAAGATTAAGCACACCTGCAAAACATACCTGCATTCTCTCGACCGTGAGAAAAGCAGCAAGGTTCGCGGTGAAAGTTGCGAGCATGAGAACAACGAAGAGCCAATAAGCTGCGACCAATGTTCTACTGGACAGAGCTTTCGGGGCTTCCCCGCCACCCTGGGGCGTGAATGAAGTCAGAGCAAACCAGAAACTCTCTTTGAGCGTGAATTCTCTGATTTTCGTAATTTATCAAATATCATTTATTCAATTATTAGAATATTATTTAAATGTGGATGAACATTTTTTTTCGCATTCTTTCAACACGAAAAGAAGATTCGATTAATCGGCAATTAGTGACTTATTGGCAAATTCATGAGATTATTATTGATTCGGTAGGTGATAAATGTAAATGTAAATAAAATTATTACCCACCTGCAGGGATAAGGATAAATTTTTTTATTATTCCGAGCGCTGTACGGAGAATATTTATCCAAAATCCAAATCATTATTCCAGTAAGCGTAAGAGCTCCGACGATGCTGAGCCAGACCTCCAGTCTCAGGACAGTCATGAATTTGAACAGGGATGTTTTTCGTGAAGGTTTTCTCATCACTTTCGAGGCATAAATTGCCCAGAATGGGAAAATAAAAATAAGTTAGTGAGTGCAAAAATTGGTAACAACTTGTGCGAAACAAATTGATTATCAAAAGGCAAACAAAAATAAATTTGTCATAAAAATACTAAATACAAGAGTTGGTGCTGTATTAAAAAATCGTTAGTTAATATACTTGCTGTCAGATTAAGATACAAAAAAACAACAACAGAGACTCGTGAATATTTATTTTTCCACGTGAATCAATGACGAATAACGATATAAATAATAATAACAAACAACAACCGACAGCGATGGATACGCGGTCCGCGTGTAGCTCCGGCGATCTCCCAAGTTAAGCAGCCTCGAGCGAGACCAATATTTGGTTGGGTGATCACTTAGCCATGCACCAGCTCGCGCATCAATCACTGATTATGAGCGGGAGGCAGTTTTTCTGAGTTTCCGATGGTGCTAACCAACTGGAACTCGATAAAAATACTGTGGAAATGCGATACAGTAGTGCATTAAGAAAGAATCGCCGTGGGTAACACTCTTGAGGGATCTCACAAGAACAAGGAAATTAGTGAAGTGAGAGAAAAGTGCAGTAAAAGTGGGATCGGATGGAATCGTAAAAAACTCGTAAGGGACGCAGGATACGCAGGAACAATAAAAAAAAAAAAGTAATGATAATCATCAAGAGCTAATAAGCCCTTAACGATTCAAAGAGCAACAAAACGGAGGGGGTTGGGGGGGGGGGGGATAGGTATACTTGTCATGGTAAAAATACGGATGACACGACACAATATCACCGCGATAAAATATCACACACACACAGAAATATCACAACGACAATATATCACAGTTAGGCATGAATTTTTCGGTTCTGTAACACAATATCCAACGACACCAATATTCGCGACAGAATATCCGCGGTCAAAATATCCGCGGTTAAAATATCCCCGACATTATATCCACAAGAAAAATTGGGGAGAAACAACAAACACTAACAAACACACTCACAATTCATATTTTAATAAATATATATATGTGTGTGTGTGTATATATATATATTTGCCGTTAAACACCCACCATAGTTAACAAATCATTTTTCAACTTAACTTTCTTTATTTTTAATTTTTTCTGTTCATTGACAAATTATCCAACATCATTGACATCCGCGGCATGGCTATGCTCGTGTATCCCATCTACAATCTCATCTATTCAATATAATTTCAAAGAATTAAAGTGAATACGTAAATGAAATAGAACACAACACCGAGCACAACATTTATAATTATATCTACCTGAACGTTTGTCAGACGTCGTGTGCAAAATCACTTAACAATCCAATTTTTGTATTGAACACATCGCCAAATAATATTATTTTTATTAAGACTTTTTAAACTATATATGGAGCATTCCATACCAAACCGGTCCGTCCGTGACCCCGACCATTTTTGATTTTGTCGAAATTTTTTCATTTTCAAGTAACTACTGAAAGGAGTTTTTAGGAATTTTATCTCAACCCGTTTAAAAATAATGAATTTTTCAAAATTTCGCACGAAATTTTTTTTTAAATGCTCATAACTTTATCAGCAACAGAGATATCAAAATAAAATAGGAGGTAATTTTTTTCGTCTTGAATTGTAGTTTCGTAAAAAAAAAATACAAAAAAAATTATCAATAGGCAATTTCATATATTTTTTTATAGTTTTAATCCAAAAATATTTTTTTCATAACTTGGACCATTTTGATTTTTTTGAAAAAATTCACCTTTTTTGTATACTTATTTTTACATGTCTCGAAAAATTCACAGCTTGTGGTATCCATCCCTTCTATTTTTTTTCTCATTTTTTACCACGTGTAAACCAATAATTATTAGTTGTCAATCTTGGATTATATTTATTTATTGTTATTTTTCCATTCATAATTCCATTCCTTAAGAAATTATGAATGAAAAATGTAATAAATAAATATTGGAACTGATTTCCATGTTTTTTTCAATTTTCAACCAAACATTTACTTTCACATCTTGGGCCATTTTGATTTTTCTGAAAAAATTCACCATCCTTCACGACACATTTTTACACGTCCCACAAAATCCGCAGCGTGTGATATTCTTGAATAAAGATTAATAATAATGGATAATCATTGGTTTACACATGGCAGATAATTTAAAAAAATAGAATTTATGGATATCACACGCTGCGGATTTTTTGGGACGTGTAAAATTGTGTCATGAAAGATGATGAATTTTTTCAGAAAAATCAAAATGGCCCAACTTGTAAAAAAAAATGTTTGTTTGAAAATTGAAAAAAAAAAAAAACATGGAAATCGGTTCCAATATTTATTTATTAACTTTTTTCATTCATAATTTCTTGAGGAATGGAATTATGAGTGGAAAAAAAAATAGAAAAATATTATCCAGGATTGACAACTCTTTATTATTGGTTCACACGTGGTAAAAAATGAGAAAAAAATAGAAGAAATGGATATCACGAGCGGTGAATTTTTCAAGACATGTAAAAATATGTCTACAAAAAAGGTGATTTTTTTCAAAAAAATCAAAATGGCCCAAGTTTTGAAAAAAAAAAAATTTTGGATTAAAACTAAAAAAAAAACATATGAAATTGCCTTTTGATAATTTTTTTGTATTTTTTTTACGAAACTACAATTCAAGACGAAAAAAGTTACCTCCTATTTTATTTTGATATCTCTGTTGCTGAAAAAGTTATGAGCATTTAAAAAAATTTCGTGCGAAATTTTGAAAAATTCATTATTGTTAAACGGATTGAGATAAAAATCTAAAAAAAATCCTAAAAACTCCTTTCGGTAGTTACTTGAAAATGAAAAAATTTCGACAAAATCAAAAATGGTCGGGGTCACGGACTGACCGGTTTGGCATGGAATGCCCCATATGTAACCTTCGTGGATAGGTAATTTGTTACTTTTCTGCGATATAAGGAATTTAAGCGGCATGATTAACTACAGTGACAAAATTCACGTCTCAATATAATATACGGCATACAGGATCGACGTCTTTTCAAACTAACAACCCACGAATGAATAGCTGAAAGAAAATATAAAGTTCGATATCCAAAATTTCAAACAATGCGGCGATTATCCCCATCATTCTCCCAATTGCTACTTTATTAGAATATATTTCATATCTCTGTCTCAACATATCCGTACGACAATATCTTAGAAGCACCCACATATACACCCGGACGTATATTTTTAAAAATTGAATATTTTGTCGCGGTTATTCTAACCGCGGATATTTTGACAATGGATATTCTATCGCGAATATTCTGTTACGGATATTGTGTCAAAGGATATTTCGTTGTGACACCAATTTTTCAAATTATTCCAATTTATTGCTGTTCAATTTTGTGTGTATGTTGTGATTGTTGTGTACGAGAGTGGGAATGATTCCTGATTTACCGGGTCTATCGTATGTAGATAATCGTAATGAGAGTTTAGCCATTCGTTACAAGCACCAAAAAAACTGTAATTTTTATAATCAACTTTAGGAGCTCTTATCACACCGTAAGTTAACCCGTCAGCAGGCGCGCTGCGTACACTTTAAACATTGGGCGCGCGATGAGAGATTTTCTCACATTTATAGCTTCAAGTGCTTGATTTGATAAATAGGAACTTGAAAACAAATTCGCTACAGTTATTGTGGCTATTAAACATTTTTATTTTTAAAGATTTTTATTTTTATTTTTAATACATTTTTAATACATTTTTTAAAACATTTTTATTTTTAAAGAATGTTCATACATTCCACAAATATATCATTTACCATTTTTTCGTTATTAATAAAAAAGAAAAAAGCGGCGTTTCGCTCATAGCGCATGTAGCGGAGGCTTAGTATCAATTCTGTACTGTGTATAACGTTATGCCACTCAAATTTCTGGAATTTCAGAAAGGAATGCCACGTCGTATACACGACGGCTAGGTTTCAATTACATATCGTTTAAAATTTAAACCATATATAATTGAAACTTAGGGTGGTTCAAACTTAGGATGGTTAGACCTTAAATACTTGGAAACTACGATTTACACTCTGTCAGAATAATATTAGCACAAATTTTTCTAAGAAAATTTACGGAATGTATCGTCTGTCCTGCATACATATATATATATATATATTTTTTATTGTATTTGCCATTGCCCAGGGTTCTCCCCTTTTTAGCTTGTCCCCCCCTTTCCAAAGACACCCCCCTGTGCGGCTGCAGCCGACTTATCCCCAACTTTATCGCATTTGCCGAGGGCGAAGGGAAACTGCAGAAAACCTTGCCGATACAGCCGGTACCTACCTAATTTCCCCGGGTAGCAATGCGAGCATGCTAAAGCACAGCTACCAGAGGCGCTTAAGAAAGGTACCTCCTCAGCTGTAATGCAGTGAGCTAGCCAGTACACGGCTAGGGGGGGGGGGGGGGCACCATCCGCACGATGAGAACCGTCCATGGGAGGCACCCGGAGCCGTACACCGATCGCTCAGGCATCACAGCGAGGTCTGGACATGATTTTTATAAAGGTGGAGTCCAAACCACCCGGGATTACAGTGGAAATACGTGAAAAAAATCTCAATTTTTCATTGGTGTTTTGGTCGGGATTCGAACCCGGGACCCACGGCGTGCGAGCCCGAGCCCTTATCCACTAGACCAACCGCTCTCCCGCATATGTATATACATTAATGAAAAATAATCTGTATGTAATCTTTTGTCGCTCTGATTTCTTATCGTGTAATATTTTTTCACAGTGATTTTTTGTCGTGTGATATTTTGTCGCGATGATTTTTTTGTCGATGTTATTTCGACATGTGATAAAACTTGATGGAACCAAAATACGTGATACGTGCTTTAATTTGGCTACACGACACACGTGTACAAAACACCTAAACATAAAATCACTCGTGGCGAAATTTGAAAAAAAAATCATAAATTCATTTGAAAAAGCAAAATAGACTGAGTTTCTTTCGGTCGATTTTTGTTGGCTGAAAAAAAAAAAAACAAGACGATACTACCAATGAGTAAACCGGATTGTTCGAAAAATGGTGTAACGAAGTCAACGACGTCCTCGCGTTCGGAGGTCATCGTCATTGCGCCGATGGAGATGTCGGTTACCTGTGTCAGACACATTGACCAATTTCAAAGCTCAAAATTGACAACATTACTGAACGCGTTACGCGATATACGTAGCGCTATAGTTTACATTTGCTCATGTATATTTAGCCCGATTTGGAGATTTTTTTGTTTGTTTAGGGCTAAGGTTTGTTGGAAGCGTTCGTATAGATTTAAAATCGTTTGAATTCGGAGATAATCGTTGGAGTTGTGGTTGGTTTTAGGTTCGAAGATCGTACAAGTTTGCGGATATCGAAGTTTAAACCACATGGATTTTGAGGGTTGTCACAATTCGTAAACAATTAATATCCCAACGCAGAAAATGCAAGTCCGATTATAACGTATTCCTGTAAGCTTCATCGATCTAAAAAAAAATCCCCTCTCTGTCGTCATAACTAAAATTTCGTTATTTTCGTGTTTGAACGAACGCGTCAAACGTGCACATTGCGTGTGTGTTAAATCGAGTAACTTACGTAATAAGTCACAACACGAGCGACCAGAGCTATTTACAGATGCAACATGGCGTACACAAATGTATCGATATGACGAAAATGTATTCACAAATATATTCATATATAATTATTATTATATATTTATATAAAACTTAATATGTAATAGGTGTGCAAGTAGAAACTCGGCTCTGAAGTTGGTTGCAATAAAAAATATACTTGAACGCATCCAATTCGCCCGTCATTTTGGATATATGTAGCTTAGTCATTGCTGTATTTATGACATAAGTTTCGGTTATTTACAAGCTGTCATTCCGTGTGTATGAATTTTATAAGAGATGGATGTCGATAAGCAACATTTAATCAACTGCATTCTATTATGTTTCCAAATGAAAAAAAAAATGCTGCTCAAGTTATGGAATTGATTAATTCGACTTTGGGTGAACATTCTGTGAGTCATTCAACAGTAAAAAATTGGTTTCCAAGATTTCGTGATGGAAATTTTAGTCTTGAGGACGATCCACGTCCAGGTGCAGTAAAAAAATTTGAAGACGAAGAACTTCAAGCTTTACTGAATAAAAACTCGATAAATGGCGAAAGACCATTGATACTAATGGCGAATATTTCGATTGTTATTAATCTTTGTAACAAATATCTTTTCGATAAAGTTAAATTTGACCAAAAAAAGCGGAGTTTCTACTTGCACACCTATTAAATATATCACAATGAATTATATGGATATAAGATAAATTGATGAGATTCAAATGAATTTTATGAAAAGTCTGGATATACGTGTATACACTATTTACATATGTACATGATCTCATGAGTAGATCAACAACGATTATTTTATATTCTAGCTGTACATAAACATGATAATCTACTTTTTGTTACCGTAACTTAATTAGTTCAAACAAAACGCCACTATTTTAGTGTATATGACTGTTATTATGAATTTATTGGATACTACCAATGAGTATGCCGGATTGCGCGAAATATGGAGCAACAAAGTCTATTACTTCCTCGCGTTCCGAGGTCATTGTCAGTGCAGCGACCACGATGTCAGTTTCCTGTATATTAAAACACGTTGTTTTCATACAAAATGAAAACATGAAAAATGAATAATAATTTAGAGATAGTTATTATTTATTTTACATGAAAGAAATTTAGACTCCGAGCAAACTCATTTTCATGTATTTTCATCCAAACATGGTCAGGATTTTTTAAATTTTACCCGAAGGTTCGTAAGAAAATCCGAAAAAATCGCTGTTCGGATACTTTTCAATTCGATATTATCGCAATGAAGCGAAATTAATTTTTTTGAAAAATTCTCTCCGTACAGCTAATAAAAAAGGAAGAAAATGGTTTTTCGTTTACCTCGATGTTTCGATTTTTCGTTACATTAGAGGATTTTGAAGTTCGAACAAAGATTCGGGCAATTGAAATCGTCATAACTGACTGGCAAATTTAGTTAACGGTATTCAAAGACGTCTCACGGAAATAGCTTTGCCAGATTTAGCAAAATGTTGTGTCAGATTTGTGTCCTCGGAAAATATAACATTTGTTCGTTTCTCACTTTATCTAAATGATGAGTATGTTTTATATTGTTCCGTTATTTCAGGTTGAATCGTACGACGTAAGCTTTGCGGACGTCATTGTTACAAGTGTGACACGTTATAAATCAATATAACGAAGGCTATCGATTTGAATATAGCAGATAATAATTGGGAACTGTAATTGGTACTTTTGGCTCGATTGAGGAATACCGCTGTTGCGAATTATACGTCGGTAATCGGTCGATAGAATAAAAATAAGGGCGAATAGAGAGAGAGAGAGAGAGAGAGAAAATAGTAGCAGAAAAAAACGAAAAAAATAGAAAACGAGAGAAAAAGAATAAATAAAAGAAGAATGCAAGTATAAAAGGAGAAAATGAGAAAAAAAATTACTTACTCCTCGAGCAAGGTCACCCACGAGTCCTGTCCACTTTCCATTTTGTAATTTTTCGCCAAAAGACATATCAGCAGGAATTACAAGATCGTATTCAAATTTCAATTCGTCAGCGAGCTTATTAATAAAGTCGATGCAGTATCCTTCCCAAATGTCTTTACCCTCACTGTCCTTCTCCGGCAAACCGGTGACTGGATTCCTTTTTATCGACGACCATGGCACTGCCTATTTTTGTTTGTTTTTATAATCGTGTTTACTCAATAAAATGAGATTTAGCAAAATGGTTGAAGGAAAGTTTGCTTCAAAGTAAATTTCAAGCCAAATCTAAATACATTAATATATTAATGTAACATTTCAGGCAAAAAAATATTTTCAAATATCGTAGCAATGGAATAAACGTGTTTTACAAACTTTTGAATAAGACGTGCCTAAAATGATGAATAGATAATTTTGTAAATTGAAATTCACAAAAAAGAAATAAGAAAGAACAAAGAAAATTTCTTTACCTCGGTTGTTCCAACTCTAAAATAACGTTTAGCCGGTAAAATTTGTTTTCCGGGTGCAACAGTAATGTGCCTCAACTTCGTCCAATTGCCGAGTCTCTCCAAAGTACCATCTTTGAGGGTCTCGACCTCTATAGTCGCGCGATAACTCAAAATCAAGTCTTTGTCCTCGTACCGAATCAGATCATTTTCGAGCAAGAGCTTCGAGTGTCCAAAAAATCGAAATTTTATCAAGGATGACAAACAGAAAATTGTCATTTCATAGGAATTATTTGATTGTTATTATTCAAATTCTTACCCCGGAAAGAGTAACGTTAAAGGCTTTGATTACAGAATTTGTCATATTCGTTGTATTAGTGATTTCGCACTTGAACGGTTTAACTTCCAAATTCATTCCGGTTCTAACAATTTCGGCAAAAGTCGCCACGAGAATGCCGATCAATCGTTTGATGTAGTGTGGTAATATCTGAAGAAGGGAACCTCCATTATTTTCACGCAAACGAAATCTTTCATCGAAATAACATTCGAGATAAATTTTGTATCTCTTTTCTTCGCGCTGTACGCAAATAAAGCTTCAAAATAATCGATTCAATTCGAGTTTCGTTCCCACGATTATTACGTACTAAATTGTTTTATAGTCGTCCCAGTTTTCGGATGCTTTATATCGCGAATGAAACTTCAAAAAAAGATTAAACTTAAAGGGAATTGAGAGTTCTCATAGAATCGGTTCTTTGCTTAAGTTTCTTTGCTTAAGTTTAACCGTTTGGTCGGTAAAAATTCGACTTTGCATTTTTTCCTGACAAGTTGAATTTTTGAGAGAAATGAAAGTTAGGCGATATCTTCTTTCGTCAGAGAATAAGGCGTAACTTTTTTTTTTTCCTTAACACATGAAGCGTATCCGAGAAAAATAAGAATCTTTTTAGGAATTGCGGACAAAGCGAGCAGCAGATAGATCACCTTAAATGTTATTTTAATAGATTCAAAAATCGTGCGAATCGAGGGTAAAAAAAGATTAGAGCAATTTTAAATATTTTACATTTTCTACAAACAAACGTGTATATTTTTTTTTACGTAAATCTACAATGGAACATAGAATAATGAGAGAAAGGATCGCATAAGTGTGTTGTGCGAATATAAATCAGCATAGAGACTCGGAAGAAGAGTGAAGCGGGTGGGGGCGGAGTGGGCGGGGAGGGGAGGGTGAAGAGAAGAAAGGGAAGGGAGGAAAAAAGTTACAGCCGATGAATTTCTATGGCGAGGAAGAGAAATCTGAAAAATCGTGGTTACGCGCCGATCTGCAGCGATGTGAATGGAAGAAAAAAATGACCGCGGATTCACGGCCCCGTGCCGATCACACTCTCGCTCGTTCCCGCCACACTAATTTTATTTATTATCGCGCGATGCGAAACAAAACATTTTAATTCTTCCACCCTTATCCGTTGTTCTTATTTCTTTAATCGATTAGAAGAGCGAAAAACATTTTCTTTTTAAAAAGGAACACTCAGACAAGCAAAATGAGACAAACCTGAAAATCATCTGGACATTTGCAGGGTATTTCGCCGAGTATTCGACAGCAAAACTGGTTGCTCATCGTGATAACGTCGAGGGTAACGTTCAATTCGGCAGCACCGGAAATGTATTTGAAATTTTGATATTTGTTATCGGTAAATATGAGATTCCAGGTCCCGTTTCTTTTCACTAATCCTCCTTCGAGAGCCTCGAATAATAATAATAATAATAACAACAACAACAACAACAAAAACAACAACAACAACAACAACAACAACAACAACAACAACAACAACAATAATAATAATAATAATAATAACAACAACAATAATTATTGGTTTTGATAGTTGAAATTGAAACGCATCGCTTTATTTTTTCGCGATCTTGAGCGCGCATTAATCGATTCGAAAACGGTGAAACAGCAATTTTTAGAAAATTTTGTCAGCTTTTGAACGAGCCTGGTCTCGTTTCGTTAGGACGCCAAGTTACCGATTGGCAGCGGAATTTGTGAAAAAGTGTTAAACGTAGCGTCGCGATATTGTTTCGAAAAAATAGGCATGCTTAGCGATACGTACGGTATCGGAAAGGATATTCCTTGCCATGAAAAAAGCCACCCCGCTATTATCTGTGAGACAATTCTAGACCGAGTTATATCCCCGTAAAGCCAAAACCGTTTTTTGTCGATATCTCGAGAACTAATCCGTCAATTTCTGCCAGATTTCGCGATGCATCATTGTTTATGATCTCTCATAATCTGATGGATCAGTGTCAACACGCAATATCCTTTGACACAATATTCACGGTAAAAATATCCGCGACAGAATATCCATGGTCAGAATTATTGCTCATGCTTGTGGAGACGAGGCTCATTCGAAAGCTGAGAAAATTTACTAAAAATTACCATTTTAATGCTTTCGAATCGGTTAATCCGCGACCGAGATCACGAAAAAATCAAGTGATGCGTTTCAATTAGAAGTCTATGCAGTTTATAGCGATATACAGTTTCAATTCGAGGTATACTATATGCAGTTTACAGCGACGGAGACTAAACCTATTAGTAATAACAAATTGATGATGAATAATAACGCACAGGTAAGAATAATCATTCGCATTGAACGAAGAATAAGAATGAAGACGGTAGTCATAATTAAAAAAAATTTGCACATTTATATTTGTTAATGATTTGTATATTAAACTCACAGTCTTAAAAAGATATTCCATTTGATCGGTCGTCGCGAAAATTGCGTAATACGAGGGCGACGGTCTCATTGCACGAATTTTGGTAATCGTTGCATCCGATAATTCATCAATCACAACCAATCGTATTATCGAGTGTCCAATTAAATAATACAACGATTGATTCAAATCTATGAAAGAATTTTTAATTTTTTAAATTTTGTTTCAACTTTCGTGTTTTATTTGTCAACGAAATGTTAATTTATCTTTCATTTAGTTTCTTAATGATTTATCATTGATGCATCGAAACACTTGCCTTGTTCGTTCTCATAAATCAGCGCCATGTCTGTGGCATTTTTATCTGTTAATAAATCATCGAGAGCCTGTATGTACGGAACAATAGTCAATTCAGCACGTTTGTAAATAATTGTATTTGAACTGGCAACTTTTTGCAGTTTTTCCCAACCGGTCCAGGTCAAATCTAAGATCATCGTTACTCCACCCATCATGACTGCACAAGCTGTCAAAGATATTTGCATTTGAGAATTCTTCTAATTTATTGATAACCCAAAATAACGTACGCTTGAAAAAAGAAAATAAACAGTACTAAATAAATTCATCACGGGTTTCTAATTTTTTGGTGGCTTTAAATAATTCAAAATAATCAGGAAAAGTAAAATCATTTTATAACGAACTTAATATGTAGTAGATGAAAATTTGAATTACGTGCTGCGCGAGAAGTTGGCAAAACAACAAAAAAGAGAGAGAGAGAGAGAGAGAGAGAGAGAGAGAGAAAGAAAGAGAAGGGAAAAAATGCACGTCCGACGTTGGTGGCTTAACAGACACACGCGCTTTGCACTGATTAACGTTGAATTTATCTCGTTTAAGGAGGTTGGATCGCGACGATACAATGTTGCCGTGCTAAACCATGTTAAAAACATTAAAAATTTCAAAATTATAAGAAATTAATAAAATTTGGTAAATTTATTCTTTAAAAATATATATGACAATACAAATTTTTTTAGATTTTTCTACCACATAGTTCTCGAGTAATTGAACACTAAAGTTCACGTCTATAAGCATAGAGTTTACATATATACAGTTATACATCTCGCGCATAAGAACTTCGATTCAACGCTCAATTAATCGATAACAATGTGATAAAAAATTTTGAAAAAAATTGTGTTTGTATATTTGGAGCCAAAGAATGTTATCACCAAATTTTATCAAATTCTGATTATTTTGATTTCGTGATCCAACCTCCTTAATTAGAATTCTCTCTCTCTCTCTCTCTCTCTCTCTCTCTCTCTCTCCCCCCCCTCTCCCTCTCCCTCCCTCCCTCCCTCCCTCTCCCTCCCTCTCTCCCTCTCTCTCCCTCTCCCCCCCCCCCCCCTCTCTCTCTCTCTCTCTCTCTCTCTCTCTCTCTCTCTCCCCCGCTTTGTTTTTCTCCTCCGGACATCGAGAATAAATGAAAGTAGTATCGCAAAAAAATCACCGAGAGAACGTTGTGAATTTTTTCAACTTTTCAATCCTTATATTATCACATTTATTTATTACCATTCTTTAAACTTGAGTCGATGTCTTCACGATCGACTTCGACAATCGCAACGTCCATGGTCAAAACACCACCGCCAAAATCCTTTTCTGCGATTGCGAGTACCTCGTTGAGGACCCCCTTAATCGAGGCATCTGTGCTCTCGGTTGCAATTACTAAACAGTAAAACAACAACAACACTCACAATTCCAAATTACAAAAAAACTTATGTAAAATAATTTTTTTTTATATTCTTATGAATGTAATCATCAGTTACGTTGAAGAAAAGAAACCACGAAAAACAAGGTCATTCATTATTATTTATAGTTTCATTATAACGAAAAAACTGTGATGAAATGAAATTGAAAAAACTTGAATAAAATTACATTATTTTTTAATTGATCAAATGAATAAAATTAAAAAAAAAATTACGTAGAGCCAGGCCCTCGAAAATGACTTACAGAGTTTGATTTGTGTTTGAGCGTGTACAACGATGAAAAAACAAAAAAAGAAAGACGCGGTGATACCCGCGACCTGACGCATTGCGTCGCGATAAATGTAATTTAAAATCCGCTTAAAAGTCAATAAAAGTCAGCCGGAATCAACGTTTTAGAAATACACACTATGAGGTTACAAAATTGAGATGAATCGATCTCGCCGCCAAGAGTTAAGATAGAAAAATCGTCGCACGCGAGCCGGCGAAGACGACTTGGGAGGAAATAAAAGCTAGACCTAGAAATTGTACGAGCGCAAATAAATGAGAAAAACGAACACTACTGAGTCTGCGCCATTTACCACACTATGTCCACTATGTTTTTATGCATATTTTATGTCGATGCCTATCAAATCGTGTAGTCCTGATATGAACTGCAGGACTTGATGTATCGAAAAAAACGACTTAGCCGCCCTCATTTGCCCACCCACGCTCTTCCCCGATTCTCGTGTATGACTCTTTGCAAATCGTACGATATCGATATTTGAATAAAAATATTATTCTCCTTAACATCATCCAACAGTCGTTATTGTTGTCGCACTTAGAGTTATTATTATCATTGCAATTATTTGCTATTATCGTTGATTTAATTGCTATTATTATTTTTAATGCTCTTGATACTGTAATTATTGAGTCGTTATTAATATATCAAGGGTCCAATTATTATTAGACAAAAGTCGGGAACTTCCGGGTGCAGGGTAATGTCGGGCTTTTCAAAACGTACGCACGTATATAGATTTCAATATCTGTTCTACTATTGACTACGTTTGCACGCCACTCTTATTCCGGTTTTGTTATATCGGGTGTAGTAAAACCTGATCAAGCACCACTGTTTACACGAACGGGAATAATGTACAATACCGGCATTGTTATTACCCCAAAGGCTAACCAACAAAAAACCTTGAACTACACTAAATACGAAACTAAATACTTTTGCTATTTTTTATGCTTTCTCGGGCTACAATCTCACTTTTGTCATTTAGGATGAATAGAAAAAATCAGGTTAAAACGGTGAATAGTGAAAAATAAAATTCGTAAGCAGCGAAAACGAAAAAAAATAAAATTAATTTCTCAGGACTTTCATGAATCCTTTTTTATTAAATTCCTCCTTCATTTCTTTCCTTTCGTTTTCAAAATTAAATGTTTCTAGGGCAATCTGAAATATTTACAACACTCGCCCACTATCCAGTTTCATAAGAATTTTTATATTATTGGCGTTGCCACAATAGGTGTACTTAAACCGTTATCGTTTACACGCGTCTTTATTTCGCTCTTATTCCGGTTTACTTATTCTACACCCGTTGATCAAGAAGAATAGAATAACTAAACCGGATTAGTTATTCCGGATGTAAAGTACCGTTTACACGCACTTTAACATCGGTTTTTATTACATCGGGTGTTGCAAAACCGGAATAAGCGTGCCGTGTAAACGTAGTCACTAATCGGATCCATAATTATTTTGTCCACGACGTCGAATATTCAGATTCTTAAATAACAGCATAGTCACATTTATTAATGACGAAAGGCCCTAAAAAAGGAAGTTGTTTCTCTGGAATAAGTGTCCTAATTTAATTGGCAAGCCAATAAAATAGAGTGCAACCGTATGCCACGTTTTTGAGGAATTGTCAATGAGACACATGTGTCTGGTGAATCGAAAATTTTATGATTACAGTATTTTTTGTGTATGGAATTATTCTTGGAATTATAACAACCGAATTATTCTTCAATACTTTTGGACGAGACGTTGATGAGAAGAATGGAAGCTTCTCGTGGCTTATTTTTCAAGGAATATGTGCACGAACGGTATTTCTTCTGTAAGGGAGTTTATTAGTGACTGGCATTCGTACATAACGGCGCCGTTTGGCGGCGCCAATCGCCGCAGGGACGAAGAACCTGCAATTTTTACGGTTTGTGTGCGTTGTTTATTATTGAAAGTATTTATTTCACAGTGGAGTACCTTCGAGATTTATGCTTTTATATATGTTTATATTTATGATGTAATAATTGAGTCAACTGCTACACTGAGCACGATCGAGTTGATACCCGTGTTTTTTTTTAATATTATTACAATTGTGAGAGTCCAATGAGGATTTTTTGTCTCGTGTGTTCTCGGTCAGAGGGCGAATTTCTTACATTTTGCTCCCTTGCTTCGTTCACTCATGTTTTCCCGGTACTTTGTGGCTGGTACACACAATGGAAAAAAAAGAAACGGTAAAGAGCGAGAAAGAGAACGAGCGAGTAATAATCGTAGCCTGTGGCAGGGTATTCAGACTGGCAGGCAGGCAGGCAGGCAGGCTGGTAACCACACGGTTATCATTAATTTACGTTACCCGTGAGAATCCCCACAAGTGGAACGAACACTAAAGCGTCGCGCTTCGCTTTTCGCTCTCTCTCTCTCTCTCTCTCTCTCTTTTTCTCTCTATCATTTGTACCATGAGACCTCGGTAAACACAACGATGAGACGTGGTTCGAGATCTCATCGTCCTGGAGCCTGATAAATATCTGCTGATATCCGCCAATGCCATTTTGGTAAGAAAATCCTCGCGCGATCGTTTTGAGGTTATAAATCTTGGGCTTGTTCCGCTTCGTTATTTGAAAATTAATTTTTTCCCTACATGGTTCAACCAATCAAAATGAAACTTGGCTCAAATAACGCGGAAACATCGCAAGAATGAACTGATTACTTCAATTGTTTTGAAAAGTTGATCACTTTTGAGAAAAAACAGTTTACAGAAAATTGTCAATGGTTGCGCTTCATGCTCATTCCACTTGGAAATTTTAAAATCAATTTTTTTTCTGAATGGATCAACCGATCAAAGTGGAATTGTGCCTAGGCTAAGCAAAAAGATGGCAAGAATCAATTTCGACTATTTTATAAAAAAAGACAATTAGTCTCCTTTCTAAGTTACTAATTAAGTAGACTAATTAGTAGGAGAATGATGAAAGGCCGAAATTACGAGGTTACATATATGTAACCTCGTAAAATAAATTGCCTTTGTGCTTGACCATATAGCAACGCGCTCCTGTCGCTCCCGTGCCAAGAAAAATATGCAAACCGTATCGATCGATAAAACGAAACGCCAACCAACGCTGCTTCCACATACACACGTTACATTATCTATCGATTTTTTTAAACCGCTTCTAATGTCACGTTTTTCCTGCTTCCGTCAATTTGACTTACGACCAGGGAGACTAGAGTAAAAGAGTGAACACAGCGTGCTTTAGAAATGTACACGAAATCCCAGCCTGAAGCGGCGGCGCTGTATCAGTACAAATCCTATTAGATCAGACATACTGTTACTACTTATTTCCTAACCTCGATTTTTCAAAATACGTGCAGTGTCTATGTTACGTCAGGGAGTTTACGTGTACAAAAATTTTTTTTTATTAATGTACTGTGCTTCGATCTTGAAAGCAAAGCAAAGGAAAATTGTACAATCTATCTGTTTACTCTAATTTTTTTTATATTTCTTTTGTGCTTATAGCAAGCTGCTTCGAGCAACAAAATAACAAGTGGACCATTATTTAAAATATCTGTTGAGTGAAGTTAAAATATATGTTGAGTGAATATGCTTATTCGCATATTCACTCAACAAGTGTGTGCCGGGCTCCTAAACGGGCTCACACGTGGTCCGTTTACTCTTTTAAAGAATAGCATGAATAAATAAATTATCTTGTTCAGAAAAAAAGGTCGAATTGTACACTAACTCCAATGAGGCCGGATGATGAGGCTCCACATTAAAATTGTCGACACAAAATCTTGTTTGCAAAATTGAACCGTTCCACACATGAGACGAAACCACGCACTGAAGACAATAAATAGTCTTTTTAACCTCCAATATCCTGTCCAATATACTGCGATTTGGGTTATAGGCTTTTTTTGTATTGCGCAAGCGTGAAACGGTCACTTTCACCGTGTGGACTAATTTTATTACTATACGTGTAGGATCTGTACACCTGGTGGCACAGCTAAGAACTAATTCAAGACGGGATTTTGAGAACGCCGTTACTATTTATTTTCCTTTGCAGTGTCCACTTCTCTCTAGTCTCCCTGCTTACGACGTTAAGGGGATGGGTCAGTCACCTAACCTCATCTCGAATTTTCGAAGTTGAAATTCTTCGATATGGTTTGACTGATTACAAAAAAGCTCTGTCAGCCCACGCAGGACGATGGCAAAAATGGACTGACAGGGCCTTTTTGTAATCGGTCAAATCGTGTCGAAGAATTTCACTTTCGAAATTTGCAGCTATTTCTCTCGCACTCACAGCGGCTCAGTCGGTATGACTCCTAGCCTTAAGGGTATGGGTCAGTTGGTATCACGCCACCGTGAGTGCGAGAGAGATAGCTGCAAATTTCGAAAGTGAAATTCTTCGACACGGTTTGACCGATTACAAAAAGGTCCTGTCAAACCATTTTTGCCATTGTCCTGCGTGAGCTGACAGAGCTTTTTTGTAATCGGTCAAACTGTATCGAAGAATTACAACTTCGAAAATTCGAGGTGAGGTTAGGTGACTGATCCAGCCTCTTAAGGTAGTTCGGTAGAGTCGGGGTCCACGTGTGACCATATATTTTTTGGCATGGAATCGAAAGACGATAATTTTTTTTTACGTGTTGGTGAAATTTAAACTCTTTTTACCGTGTAGTTTTTGAGATGTTAGGTTTTAAAAATATATTGCGACCATATGAGAACGCAGACGATAGCATAGGCTAGACACTTAGTTCGAGAATACTCCTAAATTTGTCGTGCAACCCACGAAAAAAAACTTAATGCTCTAATCTACGATATGTGAAGTATCTTCTATGGGAGAAATTGAATTGGATTCGCCGTATAATTATTGAGAAATTGCGAATAAAATGACACGTAGCAGAAATCTTTCGGCTTGACTTGGGCTTCTCTCCCTCCCTCCCTCCCTCACTCTTTCTCCTTCTCTCTCGGAAGTCGGGAAACAATCAAGGTGGCGGCTCATTTATACTCGCCAGTACGAAATGTCAAACGAGTGCCTTTCTTAGCCACTAGCTGCTTCATTTCCAAGTTTTTTCTACTCATTACATGTTTCTAGAGCTTCGCGTGAACGTTTACGGTGGTTCAGTTGTTTTTCTTTAATAAAACTGCCCGAGGAAGTTCGTAATCAATTTATCGTGCAGCAAAATTTTCGAGGTTATGTTTGCATTCTCACCGATCCACGGATTTCTTATTACACGAGTCAGGCCAAGATCTTATTAAATTTGAATTGTCATTTAGATGATTCATAAGAGTATACGTGATTCGATAAATTTTATTTTTAATGAAAATAATTTTTAAATTCGATTTTGTAATTTAATCGTCCATTTACAAGTTTGAAAAACGGACTGCGTTTGGACTCGGCCAAACTCTACTGAACTACCTTAAATGCTTATCAGTTATTTCCGATCGTATCTCATTTTGTATCTCATTTTAATAATGATAAACAAATTAATCAATTTACATCGAGATAAAACTAATTTAATTGAAGAACGTTGAACGTTGAATCTGATGAAAGCGAATACCCTGATAGAGAGTTCGCGGTACGGTGACGGCACAGTAACTGCACACCATGGTAATCTTAATGCCGACTGCACGAATTTCTATCCGGGTAAGTAAGAAATGAAGCAATTGCCCGAGAAACGCAGTACATGGTCCGTAGAGAAGCGGCATCTTCACAAAATGTACTATTATAACAATAATCGAATGGGGCAAAAGTGCGAGGGTGCAAGAGAAATTAGTCGCGCGGACAAAATTTCATCATGTTCGTCGCGGACTTGTAAATCCGAAGGACTTGCTTGTCCGGGATAAGTGTATATATAGGTAGGATCATGGGTGTAAACTTGGAGCGTAGTCCATGATCCGAGATTGATTAATTTCCATGCTCGAAGAAACAGCATCATCGTGGAGGCGGTGAAGTGCGGTCACGGGAGACAAAATGCGATACAGAACTCTTGGACAATCAAATTTGTACCGTCTTTCATAAAACATGCACTCTCTTACTCTCTATTATCCTTTGTCTACCTATACATTATGTATATATACACTATATATACATGTATATATCATATAATACTTGGCTTGTAGTGTTATATACAAGGCGTTGAGAATGCTGGGCAAAGAGCGCGCAGATGTTTCCTCTGGTTTCTCAAGACGCCAGGTGAGCGGAGATGCTTCGATAATTCCCGTGCTTACATCTGTATTCGACTATTTTTTTATTTTTATTTTTTTTCATCCCTTTTTTATTTCCTCTGACAATGCCCCACGCACGCGCCGTCGCCTCCCCGATCGATTTTCATCAAATATTTTTATCCCCAATAAAAATAGTTGAAATCATATAAATCTTGGCATTTACATGCAATCGCATGTAAATACCAAGATGGCCGCCGTTGGTTACAGTTTTATGCCATTTTTGCGATCACGTGCGACGCTTATGATAAGTTATCAATCGCTTGCTCCATGAGAACTCGTTATTCTTGTTGTACCCTCGTAGTATATGAAATATTTCAGCGAGCTTTGTTCATTCAACCGTGAGATGTCGTTACGAGTCCCGGTCTATCGACACCTGTACTCCAAATCATATACATATAAGCTCTTCGAGATGAGACGCGGTCGACGCGGATCAATTGTCAATGCGGTCTTGACGATCTTGACTCGACCGGTACGATGGCAATTTCTATTGCCATTTATTCCATTTTCATCTTTTTATTTCATACTTTAAGTGAATATTATAAAACGATACAAATTCAATCGATCTTTGTACCGATTTACAAAAATCACTATCTTCGATGTCATTCTACCAACGCCACTTTCGATCGCCAGTGTGTTGTGTTAAAAAAAAAACAATATATTAAACTCTTTTTACTTATTTGCGAGCATAAACAAAAGTCCGGAATTGGAAAAAAATCTATAAACCTGCGGCCTGCGGTCCAAAATCAAAATCCGAAGTAATTACACATTTTTCTTGACCCAAATAAAATTGAAAAAAACTTTTCCCGCAATATCAGTCAAATTTTCAATCTGGGTAAATAGCCCAAAAATTGTGGGTGAGAGATTTCAAAATTGACGCATCGCGCCTCCTGCTGGTCGACGGTTGAAGTGGGTTTTGAAGCATACATTATTATTGAGCTCTATAATATGCGAGAAGGTGATATTTCATTGGAAGAATGAGCTTGGACAACTTAGCAGCAATTTTACAGGCTCACCACTCCAAATAGCAAATTTGGAGCTACCATTCAATGGGAATACAATGTACTATACACATGCATTCGTATCTATATACACGTGGCTGAAACAGAGGAGAAAAAGACATCTCACGCTCAATCGGCTGAAGGAAAATGCGTTCATCATTCGTCGAGCATTTACACTTGTACACATTTACATAAATATTCATATATATATATATATATATATATATATGGCGTTGAAATAGCCTCGTATATACCTGTAAAATTCAAGTTTCCGCCCTCCCCCCCGTCACGTGTTTCGTGAGTCCCCTTAAACAAGGCTCATACAGATGTGCCTCTTTCTTGCTTTCTCCTTCTGTATGTTTTTCTTTGTACACACTTGTATATATGGATATATGCATACAAACACACACACACACACGTAAAAGTTTTTGCCGGCGAATGGTGCATCAAAGATGGAAGAAGAGACGCGTCCATCATTTCTCCTTGCTCGCCCATTGACCACAGTCAAAATTCGTGAAATCGTCCGTACATCACGCTCTTGTAAGAAAGAATAAAAGAGAATTTGCTGCCCGCGCCAATGTCGGACGACGGCGACAACTCTCTGTACTTTCTTGTCAGACGGACCCCCGCTAGCGTGGGTGTCGTGCGGCGAAGTACCAACGCAAGAAAAACGGGTGGGGGTAAAATTTTCGAATGACGAAATTTCGAACAGCTAAAATAGCGAATTTTAACATACAATTATATATATATATATCGATAACTGTATGTTAAAATTCGCTATTTTAGCTGTTCGAAATTTCGTCATTCGAAAATTTTACCCCCACCCGAAAAACGTACACACACGCCAGCGCGTACGGGGAAAACCGTGGAAATGCAAATTTTTTCAATTGCGACATTTTTAGAAATGCAATGAAAAGCTTGAGATTTTTTTTGTGTATTAATAGTAGAATTACTCTGTTATTTCAATTATTTGAATGTTTCACTTCTTATATGTATATATGTGTATATATGTAGGGCATTTCACGCTAAATTAGCCACCTCGGAATCTTACATTTCTTTACTTTGCTCAACATTTTATGAGTTGTTATACTTATTGAAAAGGCCCCTTTTTATTATCTTGAGATTTTTTTGACCATTTATTTATGAGATATGAATTTTTTTGAAAGGTCGATGTTTGTTTGCTTTTCAAATGGCTATAACTTTCCAAAAAATGGACCACCTAGAACTTTTTCTGTTTTTTTTTTACGGTACTATTTGAAATACAGTACGAAATTATGATCGTTAATTGTTGTCTTCATATTTTTTTTCAATTCAAAGCGAGAATTATGGATTCCGAGACATTTTCTATTTTTTGAAAAAAAAAATCATAGAAGAACCTTGATCAATCGAATGACTTTTGAGACCTGTCTTATCGTCAGAAGATATTCCCTTATATTTTTTTCTCTTCAGTTTTAAGGGAATTCTGCTCGAATCTCAAAAAGATGGCAGGTCTTCGAAATTTTAATAGCACTTTCGAAAACACATTCCGCGTATACCTGCAAAATTCAAACAAGATTGACCACCTACTTTCTGAGATAAAAAATCGTAAAATTACCTCCAAATTGCACAGAGCCTTATGGCACGTACTGTTTTGACCTGAGAAATGATTTAATATCGTGTAGTTAAAAAGATGGTGGCTCATTGAAAATTGGATCAAGTAGAGACTTATATATTACAGTGACATAGAAAAAAAATGGACCTGATTTACCACAGATGTCATAAGATATAACGAATTAACTTATGAAAATTTGTCGAATTCCTTAGGATATGGCCGCAAAAGCCTTTGGAGCGGCAACTTTGCAGAACAGAAAAAAGAGAAGAAAGAGAGAAAGAGAGGAAGATAGAAAAATCAGGTTGGCAGCAGTGCGGTTAGCCTGTGTATAAAGCATAGAGACCCCCGGCGCCCCGCGCGTCCCTCAAATTACGAGCAGAACTTTTTTAAACAAATTTTCTTTTTTTCCCGTCAATTCGGACCAAATCAAACTTTATTTTCAATATATTTTTTTTCACCGAAAAAAGCTCTCTTGAAAACATTATTAAAAAATGTTTAATAATCGTTTTTTATATTGTTTTTCAATTATCAAACAAAAAATCTTCAAATTCGACATGATAGAAACTAGATTTATTTTTAAAAAATAACAAACTTTGAGGGACCCCCGGCGCCCCGCGCGTCCCTCGAGTTACGAGCAGAACTTCCTTAAACAAATTTTCTGTTTTTCCCGTCAATTCGGACCAAATCAAACTTTATTTTCGAAATATTTCTTTTTCACCGAGCTCTCTTGAAAAAGTTATGAAAAAATGTTTAATAATCGTTTTTTATATTTTGTTTTTCAATTATTAAGCAAAAAATCTTCAAATTCGACATGATAGAAACTTTAGATTTATTTTTAAAAAATCACAAAATAAATTTCATACATGGATGGACAAATGAAAAAATGTAAGGGTCTGAAGTGACTGGTTTGGCGTAAAATACCCCATATATGTATATATATGTGTGTGTGTGTGTGTTCATGCGTGCATGGGCGTGTGCGTGAGAGAGATCGTAAATGGGGGTCTTATTTACGTCGGTGAGACCAACTAAGACAGAGGAATCTTTGTGAATCGAGCTTCAAAAAGCCACGGGAAAAGAGCGAGAGAGAGAGAGAGAGAGAGAGAGAGAGAGAGAGAGAGAGAGAGAGAGAGAGAGAGAGAGAGAGAGAGAAGCGAGAAAGAATGGAATTTTATTCAAGAAAAGTGGCGTAACTGCAAGACTCGTCTTGTAGTTTCTTGTGTCTCGATAATTTCCGTAAGGTCTCGTGAGTTTCCGTCAACATCATTGTTGGACAGCCTGAACAATTTTCTTCTCTCCTGTTCTCTTCGGTGTTCTGAACGGAGAGTATATGAAGCTCCGCCTCCCCCCCCCCCCCCATCCTGTCTATCGAGTTCCGCTATATTCTCGCTGATTCCCGCTGTGGCCGAGAGAGCTCGAGTCATTCATTCGAACACGAGTGCATAGTAGAGAAGGAGAGTGAGAGAGAGAAAGGGAGAGAGAGGGAGAGAGAGAGAAAGAGAACTTATACGATTGCCAGGTTTACTATACAACGCTAAACTACATCGAGACACAAGCTGAGAGTACGAAAAAAAAAGAGAGTATGTGTGCGTGTGTGTGTGTGTGTGGATGTGTATGTCGGATAGAACGAGAAAATGAGCTCGGAATGAAAACGAGAGACAAGTTGCGTTGTATACTTGAGCTACCGATTACCGAAAAGAAAGAGAGGGGGGCTGCTGCAAGGCTGTACCGATAACTGCGAACGACTGCGACAAACAGAGAGAGAGAGAGAGAGAGAGGGGCGGGGGGGAGAGAGAGAGAGAAATAGAAAAGTAACCGCGTAACGACATGCGGATGGCAAAATAAAGGAAAAATGATAAAACGGGGTCACCGCGTATAAATACGCGAAATAAGATCACACAGTCGGACGAATGATATAACATTCACCATAATTTGAGTCCCCATTTGTAGATTTGACCTTCGACGTCATTTTGTCTCTCGTGTCAAAGCGCATTCGCGTACGAAAAAGTTAGACCGATTTAATTATTTACTTCTATAATTAACACCAAAAATTAAGTAATTACGGGATTGCTCAATGGAACACCAAAAAAATGATATCTATATGTATCATCGGAGGTTTTCGACAGCTTCTTGTGCCCTCTAACATAATTCTTCGGTACCAAATGTGCGTTAAATAGTCGTGAACTAGGAATGAACGAAATCGGATCATGAAAATCGTACTGCAAGAGACGATCCGAAAATGTTGTCACGTTCTCTTCTGTCAACTATTCTGTTTTGTCGAGTCCGCCCGTTCGCATATGTCAACTTCTTCCTTCCCAACTCTCCGTCGCTTGAAATACCTATTTAATCTATCGCTCGTTTCACACTCCCTCTTTTTTTTATGCAATATTTGCGCTGTATCGGCGTCGTTAAGAGAGAGGGGATGAAAAAGAAGTTGACACAGCGAAATCGTTTGGTCCGTCCACGTTTACTGATTGTTGCGTTTACTGTTGTATTTTCAAAAATAAAATCACTTTATACGCCATATTTATTAGGGATGAGAATTGATTTTCATCGTTTTTTATGCACTTTTATAATACAAAAAACGATGGAAATTAATTTTCATACCTAATATTTAAACAATAAAAATGCATAATTAATCGTAAACATATGCTATTCAGAGATTTTAAACTATGCTACGAATGACGTTGTAAATTTTCATCGAGATTGAGAAAAACAAAAATAAGACTGCACCGTGTGGATTCTAAAAAAAATACATGAGTTAGTAAACATCGATAAGATAGAAACTGTAAGGTGCAATCATGGCAGACACATTGGTACGACTGTACATGGTAAAAAAACATTTGGATATATACATTGCACGCCGAAAGTTTAGGTATACCGATCGTGTTTTTTCGATCCAGACGAAAATTTAGAATCTGGATATTTTTTACTTATGCAATTTTTTTTTTTAAATCCCATGTTTAGGAATAGACTTAAAATTGTTGGAAATTTTTTATAACCATTTTGCCCAAGATTACTATGGGTTTTCAAGGAAAATTTCATGCAAGAGCAAAATTTGACGATTTTCAATCAAAAATAGTGGTAAAAAGAATTTCGTATAATGATTCTCAAAAAATTCTAATACGTTGAAATTTGAAAAATTTTACTCTTTATATTTCTTCGTTTGAATCTTATATGTTTCGAGTTGCGTCGATAAATTGACGACACAAATCAGCGAATGTCTACTGAAAATAACTAGAAAAAAAAACATTTCGAAAGAAAATCTAAGAGAATTCAAAATAACAAAATGCAACTTTTCACGGCTTCGACATATTATTTGAAACCCCATAATTGTCGAGATTTAACGAATTTTAAAACCTCTATTTTTCTACGAAAAACTACATAACGCTGAGAAAAAAATCACAACATTTTTTCCCAAAAACTAAATTTATGCTTCGCATCTTCTTTTTGCGATTTTTTAAATGAAAAAGTCATTCTATTATTTTTCCAAAGCCCACCATTTGATTGTACGGAGTGGGAAAATAGCAAAAACATTCTTATTTAAAATTGCGTACCAGGTGCAAAAGAAATCGCAGTTAAAAAAAGCTAAATAAAGTTGGATTTATCCACTCCAACGTGCCGTTTTTTAAATCCGTTTATGAGTTTTTCCGATGGAAATATTTAACGTTTTATCCGGACCGAAAACTCGACCGGTCTACCTAAACATTTAGTCTGCAGTGTATATAAATACATATAAACATGTAAATAGATATTCTGGCAATAATAACGAATTTCCAGGATTCTAGGCTCGTTACTCGGAAGGGAGGGAGAGTAAAAGAGAGAGAAACTGAGTTTCAAGATTTCGCAATGGCGCTGCCCGTTCACCAGAACAAGGCAACATCGAGTAGCGAGTCTACGTTTTCCCATCTTTCGTCTGTAGTTTATGCCCAACGAGTGAGCAAGCGAGAAAGAGAGCGTGCTTTCTCCCTTTTTTCGTAGGACCCTCTGGCCCTCAACGGTGAGGGTCCGGACCACAAGAATTTACAGAAAAAAACGATTGTCCTGCCGCAAATTTTGCAACGCTTATATCAACGTTGTTTCGATGTGCAAGGGAGGGGGGGAGGAGGGCCACGAAATGAATAAGTCAACCTAGCGAGGGATAGGCAATCATTTTTTCAAAGTGACAAAAAAAATCTTCAAGTTCGAGGATTAAAAAAATAAATCAAGAATTAAAGCCGAGGTTAAAGGGACACGAGTAATCCGTGGGACGATGAAAACTCGGCGGGTCACGGACTGACTGGGAGCGCGAGGAAGTTGGAACGAATGAAGGAAGTATAAAGAGAGTTGGAGGGAGAAAGAAATTTAAAAAAATGAAAAGAAGAAAAAGAGAAAACGCGTCTGTAAGATAGACGGAAGAAGCTGAGAAAGGGGGTGGTCGAAAGACAGGCAGAGAGAGAGAGAGAGAGAGAGAAAGAGGGAGGAAAAAAGAGGGGAAGGAAGAATGAGAGGAGGAAAAGAAGAAACAGCGTAGAAGAGCCACGCGACGCGATCGCTTCGGGAACGTGCGGGCATCTGTTTTCTCGCTCGCGCGCGCGCTATATCATCCCTCCTTCTCTCTCTCTTTTCCCCTCCATAGACGACTCGCGGCTCAGTTAACGACTCGAGCCGCCGTGGCCGCCGCCGCCGCCGCTGCTAGCCACTACGCTTACTCTCCACCTAAGGTAGAGAGAGAGCCGAGCAGTGCGCTCGTGATCCTCGCGCGACACGGAGCGCTCATCGTGGTTATCCGCGTGTAACGAAAATATCTATATCTGTGTATGTATATTATATATATATATATAAACCATATAATTTTACAACTATCGTTTGTAAGTTTGTATACTTTCCTATTTGCCGATGAAACGAGTTCAACTTGAATTCTCCGCGCGTGTAAATATATCCTCGAACGATCAGCCTAGCCATACCACCACCAACAAAACCAGCAACAACAATAACAACAATACAATAATAACAATATAATAATAAAAATGGAAATATCGCGGAAACTACGAACACGAGAGGATTCGGATTTTCATTGAATAATTGTCAAATGTGTACACGTGTATGTATATGTGTATGTGTTTCTCTGTGCTCCCCGTTTTTCCGTCTTCCGAGTAGTGTGTATGTTTTTGTTCTGCTGCGTGTGTAACATCAACATTCCAAAAGGTTCATTGAAAGACCTTTCGCGTTTTGTGCACGATCTCGAGCACGCACGTGAAGACGAAAAGAAAAGAAAAAAAGTAAAGAAATGTGTTGTACCCGAGGATTTCCGCGGAGAACACAAGTGCGCGCGCGGCCTCTCAGGCTACGTTAGTTTTCTTTATATGTATGCCATACATACACAGATACACACAAATTTAATTTATTGAGATTTTCTTTTCGCTGAATCACATTTTTTATCACACGCGACATTGTGTTCGATAGAGAAGCAGGATCGGACTTAATAAAATATATAAATCTCGCTAAGAAAGAGAGCAGTGTAGGAACAGAATTAAAAAAAAAAAAATAACCCGTGTGCGCGGTGCGAGGAACAGTGTCAAAAAGAGTAGGAAAAAAAAAGTTTTTCATTGGCGAAGGGGGTTGACGAGGTGGGAAGGGTGGCGGAGAGGGGAGAGGTGTCGCGGCGCGGTGTGGGCGGGGAGGGACGGTTTCGAGCGCCACCAAAGAACGGCACGACACTAGACGGGAAAGAGAGAAGGAAAAGCGGCACCGCCGGTGTGTGTGCGTTGTGTGGGCCTCTTTTTTAACTCTCGCAAAGTGTAAGAGAGAGATAAAAGACGCGCGCACGCGTCTCTATATGTCCTGCTGCTGCTGCTGCTGTTCTGTGTGTTTGTGTTTTACGTGTTTGTGTGTAAGTGCGCGAAGGAAAAGGTGGACAACGCGACGAGGACGTCGGATGTCGACGGAGTCGACGACGACGACAACGACGACGGGCAAAAGGAGGTAACAGTGCGCGGTTAAGGGGAGGGACGGTGGGGGGGCTGTCGAAAGGGAAAAAAGTAGGGGGAAATGCCGATCGCCGGTGGAATTCTCGTTGCTGGAAGCGCCTCACGTTGCCTCTCCTCTGCCGCTGGCATGCTTCGATTCCTCGCCAGACTTTCAGGTTAGAAAACACGTTTTTGTCCCTACTTCAACAACTTTTTTTACCTCGATCGATCATCTTCCTTTACATATTTCAAAGTTCTCGTCAATGATTTGTTGAATTAGGTTAGGAAAATTGAAGTCGCGTTATTTTGGAATAAAACAATTTCCGGAGATGTTCGAAGAAAATATATTTTCCGTGTATCGAGAACTTTAGAATTTTTTTTGCACCTTTTCGCGTGCAGAGAGCCCGGAGACTCAAGACGCTCTAAAGTTTCACGAAGGTTATGTTTTCTAACAAAACGTGACAACATCACGGATCTTCCGACACAATTTTCTCATCACTATTTATGAATAGTGAGCTTTTTTTTTTATTAACCTCATCGGATCGTGTCCACGATTATATGACTCTTGGTGTTTTCCTTCTTCACATTTTTTAATTTTCTATATTTCCGTGTACGGGTGCGCGCGCGAGGATAATCGCGCATGCTACTTGACGTTTCGCCAGTCTCGCGTGGTGTGCCCGCCTGCCGCCTGCCCCCGAGGCAAACGGTCACGTGACCCAAACCTCGGCCCCTGAACAGCGACGCTCAACTCTCGGCTACTCATACGCTTTTTTCACTTAATTTCCTGCTGCAATCATTCTGAAAAATGTAAATAAAACAATTACATTTGCTCAATAACTTTTTATTTTACGTTGCTGAATTCAAGTTTTTCAAAAATTTTAAATACGTGAAATCTAGTCGAAATAAAGCTGCATTTGGTTCGTGAAACAATTCAGCTCAAAATTTCTTGGAGCGACATTAATTTTTGCAATATAAAGACTAGAAATAACTTCGAGAAAATTAATACATACTTTCACGTATTTTCAAATTACATTCGAATAGCTTCCTTTCGGATACTATTAAAAAATGTAAACATATTTGTTACCGTTAGGACGCGGTGTAAATGTAAATATAAAGACAATGTTGGCGTTTGCAACACTTTTTTCGATGTTGAGCAGAGCTTTATTCATATTCAAGCTGCATAATTTGGTGGTATTTATTTCCTGTATTTTGGAACTTGACAGACAGTCGACAATAAAATCGTGTTGGCTGTTTTACGGATGCGGGGATGAAACAAAATAACGGTCGCTTTTTATAAATTAAGAAATGAAAAAATTACATAAACGTCATGCTCTTTATTTTTTTATCGTTTTTCGTTTGTCTTAAAAATTTGTAAGAATAAAGCAGAAAAAGTAGTAAATTGGTATTGGATTCATTATCAAGAGATGCGGTAGCGGCTCGACGACAATTAAAAAAAAAAAAAAAAAAACCAGCGCTAGCCCTGCCTGACTCTTATATACTCGAATATCACCGTTTCGGATTTTTCTTTTTCTAGAGACGCGGCAGCGTCTTGACGCCAAGTATTAAAAAAATAGTTCTAAACGGCGAAGGCAAGTCGCGCCGCGTATCTTTACTCGAAATTTGATATATATATATATATATATATATATATATATATATATATACACACACTTCTTGTTTCGACTCGAAATTTAAACTTATTCCGAACGGAATAGCTATCGTTCTGACGATGACGGCGGTGCTCTTCTTCAGGGTTTCGCGACAAAACGTATTTTCGCGCATGTTTTTCCCTACCCCTCGATCTTTCCTCCGTCTCATTCGACGTCTCGAAGTTTCTCAACGTTCTTTTTATTTTTATTTTTATTGTTGTTTTTTCTTTTTTTCTGTACACCTCGCAGACTTTTTCTTCTATTTCCGCGTCTTTCGCCGACCGTGGCCCCTGCTTTCAGACACAATCTTTCTCTTTCTCTCCTTCTCGACGTCTTTTCGTGCAGCGACGTCCCGACGGCGATCAAAGCAAGAATGCGCGAAAGGGCTCTTGCAACTTAACTTTTCCGTACTGTTTGTGTTTTTTTCGCTCTCTCTCGCACGCTCTCTCTCTCTCTCCCTCTCTCTTCCATATCATTCTCTTTAAGTATATAAATACGCACATACATTTCTTCAAAATTATCTTCATTCTAATAATCTTGCAAGTATTATTCAATTCTTTGATTCATTTGATTCCCAACCGATCAATTTACTAAAAATATGAATTAAAATTCATCAATATTGTGGATTTTTTTTTTTTTTTTTTTACATGAAAAACATTACAGTAACTACGAAGAATCGCGCGTTCCTCCGTCTTTCGTACTCTTTCGTCCATTTATTTTTTTACATTCAAGATACGATTGACGACGGTTAAACCAAAGTGTTGGATTAAAAAAACTCGGAGGTGACGCGATTAAAAGAGACTTCGAAGGATGATGTCAGCGTCGTGTTGATGTATACAATGGTTATAATCCTTTTTAGCGTCATGTATGTGTTGAAAACCGTACGGAAGGTTTTCTTTTTTTTTCCACTTTTACTTGTTATTGTTTTTTATTATCGCATTATTGCCCACTCCTGGGTAAGAATTCAATGTTCATATATATGTAGACAAATGTGTATATATGTGTAAAGTAGAGACGGAATCCCACGCTCAATCTTGCGACGATGACGATTCTCAATGAGAATGTCGCGGAGGAGTATTTGAATCTATCGTAGCGTCGTCTTTTCTCCCTTCCCCCTTACCCCTTCCCCTCCTCGCCCCTCCCCTCCCCTCCCCTCACCGCCTTTCTTTGCCCCTCTCCTTTTTCTCTGTTTTCTCCATCGTTTCTATATTACGCGAGAGCATAGTCAATATAGTCATTTCCGCCAATCGGCACCGCGTGGATATATCCGCTCTTCCTTTCCGTTATCTCAATCGCTGTATACATGAAAAAATATTCGTTAATCTTTGTGACAAGAATGTGAAGCTTATGATACCCCAATAGCTTTCAGGCTGTATAACATAATTAGCGTATTTACCTTAGTAGAGACAAAAAAAAAGTACGCATTATAAATCTAGAAACGTTGAAAATTCGAAAAATCGAAATAAATAGATGAGAAAATGTGCAACGTTAATTTATTGCTTAATTTTTTAAGCAAATGTAAATGATTTTCTCTCGCTGAAAACTCGCTCTCGAAAAACTCTACGCTGGCAAAATAATTTTTCAGTTTCTTCGGCTTATGATGCTTCATACGTTTTGTATTTTTAAAATTTTTTTTATTATTCTTCTGTCTGATACTAGCATAATTTTTTTTTTGTGTAAGCAGGTAACATACATACGCTCGTTTTTTTTATGAGACTTATATCGTGGAATTGGAAATTTGTTGCAATGCCGATGTTAGATACATATACGAGCGCGCGCGCGCGCGCGCGTGTGTGTGTGTGTGTGTATTCTCGCCATAATGGTTGTGGCAATGTAGCGCCACATTTCCGTGATTGCACGAGGATATCCGGCAAGGTATACAAGTCATTGAAACGCGATGTATGAAACTCTCTCTCCTTCACGAACTCGTATATGTATACTCTCGCGGTTTGTAGCATTGATTCACCGGAATATATACACA
Source organism: Rhimphoctona megacephalus (assembly GCA_963989365.1). NCBI lineage: Eukaryota > Metazoa > Arthropoda > Insecta > Hymenoptera > Ichneumonidae > Rhimphoctona > Rhimphoctona megacephalus. Next base: position 22,183,080 of record OZ022422.1, read on the forward strand.
CAGATATCGTCATTATATATATATATATAAATATTTCAATTTATCCAAAGTCTTTTGCACACGATGCTGTTTGTCGTGCTAAATAGCATGTGCGATGTACTTTAGTAAAACGCACGCAGGCTATTTAGCACAAAAAAGGAATATCGTGTGCAAGCGGCTTGGGGCGCTCCATCAGTTGCCTGAATGAGAGACAGAGAGAGAGAGAGAGAGAGAGAGAGAGAGAGAGAGAGAGAGAGCTGAAAAGCAGATTCCGATTTTTCTCAGAGGAGCTTGATATTTCGAGAAAAAGAAAAATTACATCTTATTCTATGACGATAGGAGAACAATCTGTGACTTGTATTTATCTCGAAAATTCAACTGTGTCAGAGAAAAAAAGTTCACCAGAATTTGGAGCGCGACTGAACGATTGATAGATCGCCTTAAGGGAGTTCGGGTGGTGCAGACATTCATTTCATTCAAAGGTTAGAGGAACAGTATATGTTCCAAAAGTGAAGCTGCTTTTCAATCTGGCAACGTTGCACACCCAGAAAAAACATCTAGATGATTCAACTAGGATGTAGCTAAATAAAATAATTTTTTTTTGCCTTGTCTCGTCGCCAAATAGAGGTCTATTTAACTTTAAGAAATTATTTCTTTTGATGACAATATTTTTATATTCTTGGTTAATGAAAAATTTAATATATGCTTCAAAATCGAACATATTTTTATATTAAAAATTGAACGAATATGAAGTTGAAATAAAAAATATTTATATTATTATTTATAATATTTATAATATTAATTATATCGCAGCCAATTATGATATTATTTAATAATATTTTCATGGGTCTGCCACCCTGGATAGGTACAAAAATTCACGTTCGTCTTCCTAGTCATGGTCACTCAGAATAATAATCAGCGTTGCCAGAAATCGCCCAATTTGCTATCTTTTAACACAGCGGCGTTGCAGAATCTGGCAACGCTGATAATAATTCCCGACATTTATGCACATCTAGAGTGCAATTCGTATGTGAGAAATGACTCGACGCTCTACACTGTAAAAAATTTTCGTATGAAAATTAATACACATGTATAGGAAGCTTTTATGCGGATACCGTATATGAAAATTCAGATACGCTGAGGAAAATTGAGAGACGCGGTATTTTAATGATACGAGCACTGTTCAGTAAAATTAATATACTTGTGTATTTGAAAAATCATATACATGTAAGAAATGTTGACCTTGCGCATATTAAAAACACGAAACATCTACTAATATTACTATACAGGTATATTAAAGTTCATGTTACCAGCATAGTAATTTTCAGATTCAAGATTACTAAATTTCAGGCACCGTATAACGTTTTCGCATTACATATGTCTACGATATTTCTAGAGATGTATCATAAAATTTGGTGATCCTTTTTCAATATTAATATACGAATGAATATTCAATAAATTCAGCTATTATGAGTTTTTAAGGGGAATACATTAATTGGCGTACTATCGTGTTCGATTTTTTAAAGTTGAAGGTCGAAATCATGCAGACATCTCAAGAAATTAGTTAGAGTGACTTATCACCACTTGATGCATGACTCTGAAGTTTGCAACGTTGGAGTCCAACGAAATGATCAAAAAAAACTCCAATAAGTCCAGTAATTCTCCAATTTTGTTCCCTGCCGAATTTGCAATTAGTAGTTTTTCAACCTACACCAATAATTCGTGAAATAAAAAATTGGTGAATTATAAACATTTTTTTTTCGTTCATTTCGTTGGACTCCAACGTTGCAAACTTCAGCGTCGTCTTGATGCCGTGGTAATCAAGTCGAGCAATTGTCGCCGTAAAAATTTTTATTATAATCTCAACATCTTGTGTTAAGTTTGGTGTTTACCATTTTCATGTTTTACACAATTTTCTTAGATTCGAGCGACTTGTATATATCCTCGTCCGAAGCACGTGCCTCCTATGAGAAAGTCGACGCTCTGCGCCACGCGGTGGCCAGAGCGCGAAGCACGGTGCCCACTAAGCGTTACGAATTTCCTACCTTGTGTATTAATTTTAATATTGAGATTCTTATAATTAATACATAGGTAAATGAATTTTAATACACGGATTTTTTTTTTATACCGCAGGGTATATTAATTTTCATTCCCATTTTTATACCGTATTTTTAAGAGATAGAGTTATGATGGGAAATAACATGTCTCGTATTATTAACATTCATGTGTATCTTATTTTTCAGTCAACTTTCAAGAAAAGTGAAGATCATACTGTAATTTTAATACATTGTTGATAGTAGATGAATTCATATACATTTGTATTAATTATCAATCAAACATATGATTTATTTCAATGCATGTCCACAAAATTTTTAGATTTCATATGAATATTCAATGTTATGTATCTTAAATTCCACATCAGTAACCAAAATTTATGTTCATATTTCAATTTTGGCATACGAGTGTAATAATTTTCATTTCATACACCCGATTTGTAAATTTCATTTACCGTTGTATTGTAAAAGTATTGTAAATTTCATATATTTTTTAATAGTGTACGCCACGTGGTAGCCGAAGTAAGAAGCTTTAACGTGGGTACTCGAATAAACGAACTCAAGTAGCATTATCTATATGATTTAAGGGGACTAAGCAGCGAAAAAAATTCGAAAATGGGATAAAATTCAAATGGCAACACAAAACCGAAACAACATACATACATTTTCTTTTTTGCAACGTTTTTATTGGAGTTTTGGGTATTAAATTCAGTGGTTGAGGTTTCAAAAATATAAATATTTAAGGGAGATATGGATGGATAAAAAAGACCACGCACTGCTCATGCACTGCTCGCTCATTGCCACGATTCCGAGTGACCGGTTGAAGTTTTCGACAATTCCCAAACGCCATTCTCTTCAGGGGATGTTCCTCCACAGACTGAACCTAAATTTTTTTGAAAAAACATAAAAATTAAAAAAATGGCAGCTAAAATTTGAAAAACGTCGAAAAACGGATGACATTTGTTGTAATAACAATAATAATAAATTGATTCTTTTACACAGACGTTGGTTCATTTTGTAGCGAAAGTTGATATCTTCATTAAAATCAAATAATCAAGGCGATATCTTCAATCGTTCTTCAGTTATCGCGGCAAAATTAGTACAAAATGTTGTTTCGATAAAAATGCGATTAAATTCTCGCGCAGTACTACGCGCAGTACGGTGGAGTATTGGAGTTTTATTGCTCTTCTGAGCTCAATTTTGCGAATTTTTCAATTTTCTTTGCGCCAAAATGTTTGGAAGAGATTGTAGTAACAGAATACAAAAAAAAGTGGACAAGTGCGAGTTGAACTCGCGTGGAGAGGGTTCCGTACGATGAATATTTTGTCTACCATGTTTTCTTAAATGTGACCGAAATTTTGTTTGTGGTAACTAAAAATTTTAAGACCATAAACTTCTTATATATTTTCCTGTAATCTATAAGTAAAGAACTATTTTCTGTATTTTTTTCAAAATTTTAGGCTCAGTAGTTTCAAAGATAAGGGGGGGGGGGGGGGGGGAATGGTCAATTTTCATCTATTTTCTTATATAACTTTAAAACTATTTATTTTAAAATTTAAAAAAATATATATATTTGAGACCCTCACAACAAGCCCTTTCATTTGATATGTCACATGGTACAGTTTGCAAAACTTTTTTTTTTAATTTTCTAATTTGCCCCCCAAAACCCTCATATTCAAAATTCATTTATTTACGTTACACGTCCGTGTTTGGGTCACAGAAATTCATATGCGTACCAAATTTCAACTTATTCGGTCTAGTAGATTCGGAGTAAATTGACTGTGACAGACGGACAGACAGACAGACACACGAATGATCCTATAAGGTTTTTTTTTTTTTTTTTTTTTTTTTTTTTTTTTTTTTTTTTTTCATTTGGACGTACGGAATCTTAAAAACAAAAAAATTTGAAATTTTTCAATGCCTAGTCCCCTTAAATACAGGTTTCTAGCTCAAACGAATAGAAATTTTGTTGATTCAAATTTAAAAAATTTGAATAAACGATCCTAGTAGATCTGAATAGAATTTTTTTCTGGGTGTAACCTAAAAAATGTGCACGGCAAACGACGGGAAAGATATTAAAACTGCGGGTATTGTTACTCACTGAACTATACAAATTTAATTCATTAATCTCAATCCGGTTCACCTATTCCTAACTATAAATTGCAAGCAGCTTGCGAGTGGATACAATGTATTTTTAAAAATTCCCGCCTCGACGCATCGCTTTGGATATGCTCTCAACTACGTACGACGTTGCCAGATTTTCTATTATTGCAGTAACTCTGGGAATTATTTATTTATTTCAACAAATCTCCTGATAATTCAGAAAATATTCGACCATATTTATTCCACTTTCTTCGTGTTCTGTAAAATCTTGAATATTTTCAGCATCATTTTTTACTGAGACACCACCAAAAAATATCTTTTCATTCCCATAAGATTGCATGTTATTTGGATTTTTTTCAACGACAAATTTTCTAAACTGCGTGACAGTTTTACCAAATTTTTTGTTTTTTTTTTTTTACACCTAAATTTACAGGATCCAATCGGTTTGAAAGAGATTTCTTCGTTAATCCCCCCAGCTCCCTCAAGGGAATACAATTTCAAGTTCGTATCTAAGCTGCTTTTATTTTGAACTTTGCAACTTTTGAGCCAAAATTTTTTTACTATAAATGGAAACATCCTTATCCCTCATTTTCTTGGGTTTTCGAAAATTGAGGTCCAAGTTGAATTTGAAACGTCAATGTTCTTGCAGAAATTCCAATTCGAGCTTGAATGAAAGTATGATGGACTTTGGTACCAAGTATAAATTCGGGCCTGAATCACCGAGCGCTGGCGTCTGGCTCTTCTAAATAAGCGAGTAAACGGGCGTGGGATTTGCTCTTTATTTTCAAACTTCAGTATATAATCTCTCTCCTTCTTTCTCTTCGTGCTGGATGTTTTCGTGTACGTTCTCGTTGGTAAATGCACGCGTATGTTTTGTGTCGTGCTCGCACACAACTCGCGCGCGGGAACCTTTGCTTTACCGTTATTGCGGGCGGCGGGCAATTCTACCGATGTTGCTTGCCGCTGGCTTCGGGGGTACCAGACGAGCCCACACTCGTACAAATTTTCGTATTATTACACACATGCGCATATAAATTAACATAAATCGAAATTTTTATTTTGTATTTGATATTTCTTATTTATTTTTTTAATTTATTCTACAAAGATTATTTTAATTTCATATAATTTTTTTTTGTTTTCCAATATTATATTTATTTGTCAGGATTAATATACGAAGAGAATGAAAATTGAAAAATTAGCGTGCAGTAATAGAAACGGGGGGAACAATCTTGAATTTTTGTTATTGTTACTAAACAAAATGCAAGGTTTTATGAAAATAAAATAAAATTTTCCTACATTATATCAAGGGATTTTATTTTAATGTCATAAAAATTTGCATTTTGCTTATTAACAATCACAAAAATTTACGGTTCTCACCCCGTTTCTATTATTGCACGATAATCTTTAAATTGTAATTCTCTCCATTTAATATTAAAATTTAAGTTCCTTTTTTATCAAGTTTTTCCTCTTCGTGTTAAAATGCATATATGTATAAAATTTATTGATGCATACATAAAAAGAAACGTGTACAATATACGTAGCGTAGCTGCAATGCTCGCCGCAGCGTGGTGCACCGCCGCGCGATGCACTTGTCCGATTTCGCCGCGGCGGCCCGCAAACCTTTTTTTCCTCTTTTTTCTTTCTCTCTCTCGCTACTCTGCAAATCACTGATACTTCCACATATTATTATATATCGCGTACAAGATATTCCAATCTCCTGAAAATCCCAACCGAAATAATAATAATAATAATTATTATTACTATAGTAAAGATTCTGTATAAAATCGATCCATTTATCATAATCGTTGAATTAAAAAATTATAAATATAAGACGAACTGAACAATTGAAAACGAAACATCTGCATCTGTAAATTGTGCAGATATTAATGTTAATCAATTTTTCAAAAATTGATGTTATTATTTTCAAAAGTAGCTGGATCTTCGTAAGTTAATCTTGTTAACTATTTTTGCTTTATTGATGAATTACATAAATAATAGACATTACTTTTTACACTTTATGTCGTAATGAATACTCGACGAAATATCGATCTTGTGCAATCTGTCGTTATCTTTAATATTTTCACGAGATCGTCATTCTGTATCTACGTACGTACACATATTTGTATGCTACACGCGATAATCGTTCTCGTATCGCTCGTATAATAGTATTGAAACATCATTTGTGTGTCCCAGACTTGATTAGTCGCGAGCGAACATTCGTCGGGATCGCACGTCAACGAATTTTCGTCCTCTTGTTCATGGATACAGGTTTGTGTGTGTGTGTGTGTGTGTGTGTGCGTGTATGCACGAAAAAAAATTATCTGTAAAAATTAATGGTCGATATTTAAAAATTATTGAAACTAAAACAAAATGTACAGTTGGAAAACTGTAAATTACTCGTTTTACAGTGTGTTCCATTACAAAATAATGGATTTAATGTGTTTTTTATGCTCTGATCAGTTAACTCTAGAACCCCGCAACGCGGTAATTAGTTACTCCACGAAAATGTCAAATTTTCTTCCTGAACAAATTTTGTTAAACCATTCCTTCCGTTTTATAGAGTTTTCACCGTTAAATACTTACAAAATGTGACTTTATCATAGACCATCCTCTTCGTTATCAAATAACGAAGAGAATGGTGTATAATTAAACCTTATTATCGCATACAAGGAACATTTTATGCTAAATAGAAGATTGGGATAATTATTATTAACCCCAGTGTGGGGTTTACGTTGGAAAAAAATAGATCGTGAGGTTCTGGGGTTAGTGCTGATCTACACTGTAAAAAAACTCAATGATCATAGCAAAAAAAATGACATAGCAGAAATTACAAATAAAAACGAGGAATCCCACTGTGTGTGAAATGTAAAATTTACAGTGCTCCCCAGTAAAATATTCAGTACGTGTAGGAAAATAAACTGTAAACCAATACTGTTTACTGATATTGAAAATTGTAAAGAAAAAATGTTAAACGGTATTCATGAAAAATTGAAATTAGAAAATATTAAAATTGTGTATTTCCTATTGAGAAAATTATCGTCGACATAAATTAGAAATTGCAGCGTGCCCAGTAAAAATTCGAAAATGTACTGCAAAATTTGCTGTGTTACTTTCAATTTTTTACAGTGTACACTGTAATTTCTCCAAACACGTGAGCCAGGATATTTCAAGGTGAAACACTTATTGAAGACTGTTGCTGTATTTGCTTATTCTTTATTGTATTTGCTCTTTATTATATTTATTATAATATATATTATTATATTATAATAATTATTTTATATTATTATAATTATAATTATAATTTAATTATAATTATAATAATTATATTATAATAATAATTTAATAATTTATTATATATTATATTTATTATATTTGCTCAAACAATGGGGGGTGGGGGGGGGGGGCGAATTTTCAACTACACGGAAGCGTTACGGACATGAATACATTGTAATATATGAAAATTTGATATTTTTTATAGTGTAAAACACCCAGTCGCCATCCATTTACCAATAATAGTCGGCCTCCATCGATACTTTGTATGAATGGGAAGAGTGCGGAAAATATTTTCCACACTTTTCCCACTTGTACAAGGCTGACTACTGGTACATGGCTGACGACTGGGTGTTTTACCCTATTTCAAAATTTTCTTCCTTTCAAATGACTTGTCTAAATAGGTTATTCATTAACCTATTTAGACCCATTATTCATTAATAATAATAATAATAATTATTATATATAATAATAATAAATAATAATAAATAATAATAAATAAAATAAATAAATAATAATAAATAGGTTATTCATTGACGTTACCAATTTTATTCCGGATTTGATATGTACGTATCACTTTTTTTTTCTTTTTTTTTTTTTACTAATAATTACCAAGTAGATAGTCACGTAATAGGTAACGTAAAAATTTTTCGGCAAATATTTATGTGAGAAGCGATGGATGTGAGGAAAGTATGATTGAAAATGCATTTTTAATTGAAGAATTTTTAAAAATTTTATTTGTTTTAAACAATTTTATGATTATGTTTAGGTAATTCTGATGAGGATAAATTCGGTTTATTATTTTGTGTACTTTTTATGGTTTCACACTGTAAAAACGAGGTGAATGTAGCGTGTACTTTTTATTGTTCGACACTGTAAAAATTCGTTTGCTGGACATGCAATATGTCGTTTACAGTATTAGTATTTTCCATCACAGGGACTTGCAGATTTTGTTTAAAGTTTCGTGAAAAATGGATGTTTACGCGTTCAGAAGGAGTTACTAATGTGGAAAACTGTAAAGTTTCATGAAAATTCCAGTAAAAACTACAATTGATATTTTTTTCCGTTTGCCAACGTATACATTTTCGGAATACCACGCGTCAATTCGTACGTGAGCGCAAAATATTTATTATTTTCGAAGAAAAATTACAAGACGTTCTACAAAATGGCGGAAAGGGATGAAAGGGAGATAAATAATGGCAGGAGAATGGACAATGAGAAGAAAAATGAAAACGTGCGTTTGTAAAAAAATACGAAAAATAATGTGCCGGGTAGGGGATTCCTGGGACGTGGAATTTTTCAAAGGTATCGGCTTTTCCGGGTAGCCGACGAGAGGTCGGCTCAAAATTTTCACAGACGAGATTCTCGTCCGTTATTCGGGGCGAGAGAAGCATTTCTCGCAGTGTCAAAGAGAGATAACGAGTAGAAAGAGAAAAATGGATGAAAATGAGAGAGGGAAAGTAAGCCCTCAAGTTTTGTCATAGCCGAAAACTCTCTCTCTCTCTCTCTCTCTCTCTCTCTCTCTCTCCCCTCCCTCCCCCCTCTCTCCCTCTCCCTCTCTCTCTTTCTTTTTCTCTACTCGTAAAAAAGAGCTGAAGGTTCATTAATTTTGAAGAAACCCTCGCCGCGTTGCCGCAAAAGATAAAATAATCTTCTCCGTTCTCCCTTTAGCTTCTTTTCCCAAGCAGCATCGCTCGGAAAAGAAAAAATAGACGTGCCACTTTTGTTATCTCTTTTTTTGTTCCCTCTTACTTTTCTATTCTTTTATCTCTTTCCTTTCGCGCTGTCTTCGACTCGCTCGTCATTCCGGAGCATAATTTACAGTTCGATCGTATCTCAACTTTTTTTTTAACTTCGACTAGTATTTAGTTAATCATTATTTATGTACTTGGCAGATTAATACTTATGGGATAAGAAACTTCGGTCATTTGACCATTTTTTTTTTTTTTTTTTTTTAGGATTTGTTTCCTATTTAATTTGATCGATCTTTCAATCGATTTATTTTATTTTTAATCGATTTTCATTTTTTTTTCTCTCTTTTTTCATTTCAGTTGAAGCATTTTTCCCTTTTCACAAAGTTTCATATGAACAAATCTAATTTTCTTACGATTCTTTGACTTTTTCATGAGAAAAATGTTCGACCATCCACATATACGTAAATACATTCGCGGTCTAAAAACCTACATATTCGTGTGTACATATATGTGTGCTTTCTACGGACACTTTTTATGCCGCATGGATCTTAGATCGATGCTTCGTGGCTTGAAAGTCTGGAAATTTGGAATAAATCGTATAGGGGTCGTTTGGGGTTCACAACGACGACAACGGCGACGACGACGACGACAACGACGTCGACAATGGTCCGGAATGAGGAGAAACGAGAACGAGAAGAGAGGCGACTTCTTCTCGCCTTCTCGCCGCCACCGGCGCCCGAAGTCATCGGGCGTACTCGCTTCTCTACATTCCGGAACGTCGTACGTTCTCTCTCTCTCTCTCTCTCTCTCTCTCTCTCCCACCCCCCCCCCCCCTCTCTCGCTCTCTCTCTCTCTCTTTCTCTCTCTCTGGTCGTTGCAGTTTAGTTGCAACGTACAACACACTGCAACGAGAGAGTCGAGCGCGGAAAGAAATTCCACTGGAAACGTTGAACCGATTCCTCTAGCCACTATACTGAATAAGAGAGAGAGAGAGAGAGAGAGATTCTTCGGCGGGCGAATCGATGCATCGTGCACACGCTCCTTGATCGGTATATCGTACGTAAAACTCGATCTGATCCACGATTTATGCCCCGGGACCTCTAAAAAATCGTCTCGCTTCTACAACCTCGGGCGTCCTACTCTACCAATTCATACAGAATCAACCGCCTTTTCCCATTCCCTCCCGTTGTAATTATTAAAAATTTATTCAGATTCACTCAGTCAGACGTTCTTGAAAAGTATTTTTTTGTCGCGTCGCAGTCAATTTTAAATCAATTTTTGGATTTATTCCTCTGAAAATTGTATCGATTCAGAGAATTTTTTTTTTTTTTTTTTTTTTTTTTGTAATTTACGATTTAAACAATCAGTGACAATTTAATGATTGTTCGGATTGTAGATCGGCACTTTTTTTTTTTTTTTTTTTTGGAATTCTTTATTTCCATTTTATTGGAAAGTAATATGTCGAAATTCGACTCGAATAATTTTTCAAGCGAATCTATCGCGAAGCCTTACCCGGCTAACGCGGTGGAATTCGCATTCAGGATTTTTTTGAGATTTTTCTGATTTTTTTTTTTTTTTTTTTTTTTTTTTTTTGTAAGGGTTAATTGACGATTTAATTATAGAGATTCGTTTATTAAACAACTACGGCGATACGCTCTTTTCTCTGTCTCTCGATGGCGCCGTCGCTTTGACGGTCAAAAGACTCGACTATTTCGATATATGTGTGTGTGTGTGTGTGCGTGTGTGTGTGTGCGCATCTATCAGAGGCTGAAAATGCCGTGGGTAGGCGTTGCACAGCATCCGCAGTAAGAAAGACCATAAAGAAAAAGAGAAAGAAAGAATCGGCAATTGAGTGAAAGAAGAAGAGAGACGGTAGATTGTGTGCCCCGTGCGTGTGCCATATAACATCGTGCGTCTCGTCGGAGTGAATGAGAGTTTCTCACGCGCGGAGACGGCCGTCTCGGATCTTTCGTCGTTCGACGATGTTTTCTTCCTTCGCCTTCTCTTCCTCATCTTCCTCCTTAATTTTCGTCGTTGATCGAGGAGACGCAGACAACGAGAAAACCCTTAGCGTGTGCGTCCATACGTGAGCCCGAGAGAACGCGAATATCAGAATGAGTGGACGCGCGCGTGCGTTCCCCGACACGAGGAGCAGCGTCTAGACGCGAAAATATCCACGAGACACGAGCGAGAAGTCCGCAGGAAACGCAAGACAGACAGACAGACAGACAGACGGACGGACGGAGAACGAGAAAAAGAGAGAAACTTGAAAAAAGAGAGAGAGAGAGAGAGAGAGAGAGAGAGAGAGAGTCAGAGTCAAAGAATGTAAAGAGAAAGAAAGAGAGAACGAGAGGGAGTGAGAGAGAGGGAAAGAGGGCGGGAGGGAGGAAATATGAAACGAAGGTGAAAGACGGAGAAAGGAGTGAGAATGAGAAAAAACGAAAAAATATATAGACAGAGAGAGAGAGAGAGAGAGAAATATATAAAAAGAATCGTACATAACATCAGAGTGAGTGCGACGTAAAGTCTCAAGACTAAACAGTCAGATCCAAAGGAAAACGAGAGAGCTCCGACAAAAAAGAGCAGAAATAAAAATCTGGACCACGACCTCATGAATTAATACGTTATGCGTTCCTGACTGGTGAAGCTCGAATCAAAAAGCCTCTGAGAACCGTTGAAAATGGATTAAAAATTGAACTCGATCTTTTATCATTAAAAATTTTCTTTTTTTTTTTTTTTTTTTTTTTTTTTTTTTTTTTTTTTTTTTTTTTTCGATAATTATAACCTCGTAAAAAATTCATGTAAATCAATCCATTTTTTATTTTAGTAAATTCGTCTCACGTTGATTTAGTAAAATCGACTCACGTTGATTTGACCCCACGGTATTCTCGGTCAAAATAAATGTGCAGTCAGATCTAACTAAGACAAGTGTATTTGTTTTAGTTTATAAAATATTGTGATGATCGTGTATTTCATTGGTAACGAGTAATATGAGACATTTCGTTCATCCAACAACTTTTTTTTCTCAGCGGAGAAATAAATGAATTTCGGATGAATGTAAAATTTGAATCTAATTAGAGTAGACATGGGACCGGTTGCCGAAAACCGCGAGTCGGAAAAAAAGGAGTGGGAAAAATCGTGGGCACAGGGAAATCGAATCGACTGTACCACCGTTATATATATATATATATATATATATATATATATATATATATATATATATATATATATATATATATATATATATATATACACACGAACCAATTAGGACAAATTCTCGCTGGTCTCGGATGCTTTTTGGAGCTTTCCAAATACGAATGTCGTTGCCCTTATTTCGGGATTTAAATAAAATTCTATTTTTAAACCCGCCCGACAGTGTCTCGCAGGGCGAGCGAGAGATAAAGACAAGGGGCGCGAGGAGTGGGAGAGGGAAGAAGTGCCCCAAGACTTTTTAACATCTCAGAAAACACTAAACGGAACGAGAGACGAAAGATCTTGAGGATTTCCTACGAGGCACTCCTCGCACGAGCCCAGACTTCCCTCGTGTGCTCTCTTCCGCTCTTTCATCGACAACCCCCTGCCCCCTCCCCCCCCCCCCCCCCACCTCTCTCGCTCTTCCCCCTTTTTCCATTTCTCCGTTCTTGCACTCGTTCGCTTCCAGAACCCAAATTTCGTCATTTTTACTCACGTATATTCACACATGTTAGATAAATATACATATTTTTGTTTTTTAGACTTTGACTTCACTACCCTGTGATCGTTCATCGTTTCTAGAAAAAAAAAAATGATTTTTCGTTCTAAATATTTATTATATATCGTATGCAAACTTATTAGTTTAAACTACATTTTATTTGTTGTTCTTTTATTTAATTATAAATACCGTAGAAATTGTAAAGAAATGTAAATGAAAGTTATTTAAGGTAGTTTTGTAGAATTTGGCCGAGTCCAAATGTCGTTCATTTTTTCAAAATTGTAAATGGACGATTATATTAGAAGATCGATTTAAAAAAAATCGTTTTCATTGAAAATAAAATGTATTAAATCGCGTATACTCTTATAAATCATCTAAGTGACAATTAAAATATAATAAGATCTTTGCCTGACTCATGTATTAACAGATCCGTAGATCGGCGAAAATGTAAACATAATCACGAAAATGTAGCTGCACGATGAATTAATTACGAGCTCCTTCGCGGGCAGTTTTATTATTAAAGAAAAATAATTGAACAAACGTAAACGTTCCCTCGAATCTCTATAAACATGCAATGGGGAAGAAAAAATTGGAAATCAAGCAAATGGTCGCTAAAGAAAAACACTCGTCTAATTGACATTTCGTACCGGCGGGTATAAATGAGCGGCCATCTTGATTGTCTACTGACTTCCGAAAGAGAGAGAGAGAGAGAGAGAGAGAGAGAGAGAGAGAGAGAGAGAGAGAGAGAGAGAGAGAGAGAGAGAGAGAGAGAGAGAGAGAGAGAGAGAGAGAGAGAGAGAGAGATCCGAGTCAAGTCGACAGAATTCTGCTATGTGTGTAATTTTATTCGCGATTTATCAGTAATTATACGGTCAATCTAATTCAATTTCTCCTAGAAGATGCTTCGCATATCGTAGATTATAGCAATAAGTTTTTCTTCGTGGGTTGCACGACAAATTTTGGAGTATTCTTGAACTGAAAGTTCTAACGTATGCTATCGTCGTCTGCGTTCTCTTATGGTCGCAATGTATTTTTAAAAGCTAATATCTTAAAAACCACACGGTTAAAAGAGTTTAAATTTCACCAACACGTAAAAAAATTTTCTTCTTTTGATTGCATGCAAAAAAAAATGCAAAAATATGGTCACACGTGGACCCCAACTCTACCGAACTACCTTAAAATAATAGGAGAAACGGATATAGAAAATAAATGTATATCTATATAAATATACTCTGTAGGACATACGTAAGGAAGTAAAGAAGGTGAAAGGAAGGAAATGACGTCATTCACTCCGTCCTGTCATTCTTCTTCCTGTAGCTATGTACAAAACTTGATGAAATTTTTACGCACATACATATTTTTACTCTCTTGGCTCTTTCATGACCTCGCAGAATTCGGAAATCATTTTTTTCCTCAATTTTTTCCAATTTAACTTCGGTCTGATTTTTTTTTTTTTTTTTCGTACAGCAATAATGAAATTAAAAAAAAATACTACAAATAAATAAAAATGTATTTTTATATCATTTGAATTTTAAATTATTAAAATAATCCTTACTTCTTACTAACAGTATTAGAAATGTTAAAGTCTGTTAGTTCGTTTGTTTGTCGTTCAATTACGTCTTAGCGAAGCTATCAAACACCATGAAACTTTACACAGTGATAATTCTAGTCGCGGAGAAGCATGTAGCAGACTTTATAATAAAAAAAAACAAAAATAAACAAAACATTTAATATTCGTACAAAAATTGCTAAATATTTTTTGAAATAAGACAAATTTGTTATCAACGTGATACTTGCTCAAAAAAAAATCTATGGTCACGGGCGCAGCTAATCATTTATTAAAACGTATTTATTTAATTTTTAATTAAAATTCACGAAATATAAAAATTGTTGGAATTATTATGATAATTATTATCATTCTAATCGTGACAATTTTATTCAATTTTTAACGTGAAACGTCAACTTGTTTATTATCGAATGTCAGTTGTTGAAATGTTTGAAAAATTATTTCGATTTTTGATTTACACATTAAAAATGGGATTTGATTGTTATTTTTCTATAATGATAAATATGCACATATATATATATATATATAGATAGATATAGATATAGATATGGCTAACGTTATTCGTTGATGGTGGACGGTTACTTTACTCGGAAACGGGTAATTTGTAATGCAAAAAGCTTTCTCGGAAAGCGAGAGGCCCCCGTTAATATAACACATACGCATGCACGTTGATGAGGAGGGAACGACGGTGGACGAAATCGTCGCCGTCGTTATAGCTAAAGGAAAAGAGAATAACTTAGAGATGCAGCCCAGCGCTTCTCTGTCTCTCGTTCCACGTGTTTCGTCGCCATTTTTCTACGGAGAGAGAAAAATAAAGACGCAATAAAAAATATTTTCAAAATGGGAATAAGTCAGAGATGTGTGTGATTTTTTTAAATTTAAAAATTTTTTTTTTTTATTTATCAGATATTTATTACCTAAATACTAATATAAATTGAAACGATGATGATTATATTTGAATTATAAGTACGAATTACGTAATTGCACGGTTCGAAAAACTTAGTTCGATTTTGAGCAAAATAAAGAATGAAATAAATGAAAACGCTCATCTTTGCGCGCACCCTCCAGGTCCAGTAAATACTTTCATACTTGAGATTCAAATGAAAATAAAGACTAAACCTAAATAATGTTCCGAGGCAATGCGCGCCAGAAGCAGCAGCGTACAGAAAGTGAGATAGAATTTCGAACAGTGAAAGTGCGATGAGACGTAACTTGAAATATACTCCCTCGAAAGACGTTTAATCACGGTTAAACACATCACAAATATAACTCGGTGCTTTGTTTCTTTAATAATACTCATTTTAAATGAAATTTATTGATTTTATTTAATTTTATTCAATAATGAAATCTGTCTCGATCGATGGAAATATTCTTATGCCGCGTGTCTCGTTCATTCATCTTTCAATCCCCTACATCTTACTTCCCTCCATGTCCTTATTAGTCCCTGTTGTATGCAATTACGACACCCTCAGCTTCCTTCCCACTTGACGCCGCATCTATGATACGCACACGTGCATATACACATTCTACCAGCAGGCTCTCACTCTCACTCTCGTTCCAAGGATAAATAAACGAGAAACCCCACGCGACACTCTTTCAAACACACAAGCATATAGTATTTATATGTATGTTGGGACAAGTTTTTTTAGCTGGTGTTCATTCACTCGACGGATTCATTCCGGAGCTCGAAAATAGTACGTGATCCATTCAGTTACAATTCTGTATTGTAGCACCTTTTTTTGAAGAAAAAAAAAAAAAAAAAAAAAAAAAATGTGCAATAAAGATCATGATCGTGACGATGTGAAAGAAAGGCACGAATTTTAAGGGGTCCCCCGGTGGTCTAGAGAGCTCGAAAATTGTAGGTATATTGCGGAATTTTTTTTTATCATAAAAATAAAGAAAAACGATACTTCAACTTTTCAGGCTTATTATAACGTCAATTGTGAATACAAAAAAATTTATTTTGAAATTAAAAAAAAAAAACTTTATTATAGTAGAAATGCCGCTGAAGTTGACCCTCTCGAAAAATTGGACCTCGACGATGTTAGTCCTTTTGGATCTATTATTTATCTGAAAAATAAAAACCAGAAAAAAATTGTCAATCAGTATGAGTGCAGTTATGGACGGGACTAAAAAAAAAAAAAAAAAAAATTAAAAATTGACAAAATGGCGCGCTTTTGAAAGTGAAGTTTTAAAAATCGAGGTTTTTTTACCAGTTATTTAATCTAAAAAATAGGAAATTATTGGAATAAAAACATGATTCTAGTCCCGTCGATAGCCATTCATGTTGTGAATAACATATCCAATTTTCAGGTGATTCGGTTGAATAGTTTTTTTTATTTTCTATAACATCATGCCAAAAAAAGTAGTTTTGAGATAAATGAGTTTAAAGTTTTAGGTACAGATATTTTCAAACCGCTCTCCATCTGCTAAACCGGCTGTAGAAGCAAGAATATTGTGAATATCCTTACGAAAATTTCACAGTGTATTCTCGAAATACTATACTATCGAAATATATTTAAAAAAAAAATGGATTTTTTGAAAATTCTAGACCACCGGGACCCCTTAAGGTAGAACGCTACCGTATATAAAAAAAGAGGGATTTTGATGTAAATTTGTAGATACGTTCGAAATTAACTAAACTATTTGCTCGAAAAATTTCAATGGGTTCGACCATACCGTTACTGAGAAAATTAAATTAGTTTTTTACATTGGATATTATGGAAAAGGGTAAAAAAATCGCAAAAAAACATTGAAAAACTACCGTTGAAAAAGCCACTTTTTGATAAAATTAACACAAGTACATGAATCAACTGTCAAGATAACTCTCACAAAATTCGCAGCAATTTCACCGTACCGATTATTTGCAATGTGCAAAAGAAAATTAATAAACGAACAAAATTAATGAACGAACAGGCTTTTTTCGTTTGTTTTCGACGAAATATTGCTATGTGAAGTTGGCGCTTTGCTTAAAAACTATTAATAGAATTGTATCGGAACTCCTTAAGGAGTTGCCCTCTTTTTTTATGTATGGTAGCGTTCTACCTTAATAAATCGATTGGGAAGTAGATGAATTTTTTTTGAAATCCGAAATAATAACAAATCAAATGTCTATATAATTGAAAATACATAAAATTTATATAATATTAAGGGAGCTTTCCAGTGTGACAGCCCGAAAAATCGCTGTTTTTCGCGATTGTTTTTTTTTAAAAGAAAAAATAATCTAATCGGTCTGGTTTTTTTTTTGTATATTAATTGGGTATTGAAGAATACAAAACAATTTTTTAAAGATCGATTTATTTATTAATTAATATCTATAAAAATGATGAAACAATTGTTGCAGAAAATGCACTTGGATGTGGTGTCCACGTTGGGGGTCACAATTTTGATCTGAAACAAAAAACACAAAAAGATTATTGATCGGTATATAATTGGCTTTCGTGCTATGGAGGCTTTTTTTTTTTTTTTTTTTTTTTTGCAAAAATGGCGCCGGTTTGAACAAAAAGTATCGATTTTAGCATTTTTTTGGCAGTTTTTTTTACAAAAAAATAGGAAGATGTCAAAAAAAAAAAAAGCTTCCATAGCACGATAAACAATGACGTTAAGAATATTGTGTAAAAAATTCAACTCGATAGCTTTAAAACTCTGCCCTCCAAGTTGGACACCGTTTTGAAAAATGCTGTTTCGAGAAAAACGCGTTCAAAGTTTCAAGTGACTGTAGCGCTCCGTTGCCTTCTTCCAAGAAATGCTGTACAGTAACCGAAATAATCTGAATTTCGGCATGAAAATTTCAGGGAATATTCGGAAGAGTGTATACTATTCGATAAAGCAAAAAAAAAAATCGATTTTTTGAAAATTTCACACTGGAAAGCTCCCTTAACGAGACAGCGGCCGTGCTACTTCCTAAATCCTAAATTGCACGATGAAATTTTTTCTCATGTATAATTTTAAGTATTCGATTTGATTACGCAGTTTCCCTTTGCACGAGGGCCAAAGAAAATTGTAGAAAATCCGGTCGATATAGAGAACTATATTGTTAGTGAATTTCACTCGGTTATTAGCACCATTTGAAATTGAGAAAAACTGCATCCCGCAGCACGATTGATGCGCGAGCTGATGCATGGCTAAGCGGTCATCAAACCGAGTATTGGCCTCGCCCGAGGCTGCTTAACTTGGGATATCACCGGAGTCACACACCAACCGTGCATCCCCATCGCTGTCGGGGAGAGGTAAAATGCAAATACGCAGTTTAGGATAAATACAAGAATAATAACGATGTTCAAAGGCTGATTCTTCTTAACATATGTCTGTATACGCGTTACTTAGAGAAAAAAAGGGGTGAATCGAAAGCAGCCAAAAGTGCCAGGTGTTTGACGTACAGAGATTCATTCAGGCTGTTACTCTCTTCGGAGGAGCATCAATAAATTCATAGTCGCCAAAAAATATGACCATATTTTGCTCCATCCGAAAAGGGCTTATTTTTTTGAAAAAATATTTATCCAATCCTCTCGTAGAAACTCTAGAGTTTCTTATTCACGGTAAGCCTTTTTTTTTTTTAACGGGAAATATTACACTTTTCATTTTGACGATCAGATTCGTTCTTCAATCTGGTTCAGCCGATTATTTTCTCTGTATTAGACCTCCGTGTATATTAACCCTATTTTTATTCTGTCGTCGAAATCACACGGAAAAAATATATACAGCCAATGCACAGACCAGAAGAGAGGAAAATTTTCTACCCAACCCCCGACTGAGAGGAATAAAAGGATTTCGAGAATTTTTTCTCCCTCCTTTTTCTCCTCTCTTTTCCGTCTTTCTTCTTTCCGATCTCGAGATTTAAGATTGGATTATGGGATATAGAGAGAGAGAGCTTTTTCCAAGCCGCGTTCTACGCATGGTCCAAAAATTTTGAAAATCTACTCAAGTTTCTTCTTGCCGCTGTGTTTACTTTGCATTTGGTCAACTTTTTTTCTCTCTCTCTCTTTCTCTCTCAGAAGAGCAGCCTCTTCTTATTTCCCTTCGTGTTGTTCGACATGTTGATCCTACCAGGATAAACGTCAAATCAGCGCCCGGAATTTCATTCTTTTTCTTTCACCCCTTTTTCTCATTTACCTTCGCTTTTTCTCTTCTTATTCTTCGCTAACCAGGCAAAACCCAAACAATGACGTGACCAGTCGGCCTATTTTTATTCGACTTATTTTCTTGGCTTATCCCATGCATCAGTAAAACGTCATTGTTGATACTTACAAAACTTCGCAATGAAAAAAAAAAAAATCTCTTCGAATGTGAATATCAAACTAATCACACGAAAAATTCGAAATACTGAAAAATAAAAATAATTTTTTTGATACCCAACTAACTAATAATGAAAAACTTAATTGCTAATTAATGCCAAGTTGCTTATATAATTAACAGAATCAATTGATTGAGATGTAGTAAACGGCGACAGGAAGTATTGACTTTTGATTTTACAAAAATACAGCAAAACGATTTTAAGACTACTTTGGAAAAATGCCCATAAATTTTGACGTGGACCATTAACTTTACTCTATAATTGAGACGGGTCGAAATAACGAGACAAAATTTAACTTATGGGCTCATTTTCGTTGGTTCATTATCCTTCTATATATATATATATATATATATACAAGAGCAATATCAATTAGAAAAGAATCAGAATGAGGATAAACGAGAAGAAAATAAACGAAGAGAGAATAATGGAGATTGAGCTTGATTTGCTCTCGCTTTTTCGAGATCATAAAAATGAATCAGGAGAAATACATATAAATATAACGGTACATTTTTTTTTTTTGCATATGAAACATGCGAGATCTTTGCTCATTTTTAATTCTTAAAAATACGAGGGTATTTTTCGTTATTCGTATATCTAAATATTAGCCAACAAAATTCCGGCCGCTCTGAATCTTGAATAGTTTTCTCCTCTGATTAGTAGCGATTCTATTTTACATTTTTTTATCACTTTTTTTCTGAGCCCCGATCACTAAAGGATATCTCGAACGGCGATCAGACGAATTCGCGAACGAATCGTGGCAAAAATGTCACTCGCGTTTAGCCCTCAGCTGAGAAGACAAGGCATTCTTTAAGGCATCTTCTCACTTTAAGCGCCTCAAAAATAGGCTGTTTTTGCGATTTTTTTTCGAGGATTTTTGCTTAAAATTATGGGATAAAACGGATCCTATGTAATAAACACATCTTTCAAGTACATGAAAAAATTTTTATTTTATTTTTTTAAACAATTATTATAATACATCAGTAGCATTGAAAAACCCGTGTAAAAATGTTATGGTCGTGGCTTGTTGATGGTATCTCCGAGACGGGTCGTCTGAAACAAAAAAATAAAACTGTTTTAGATTCAGTATGTCAGTGGCTATAGCGCATATCATCAGATTTTTGATATTCGCGAAAATAACAAAATGGCGCACGTTTTTCGAAAAAGTAAAAAAAAACCACGATTTTTTTGCAGTTTTTTGTAAAAAAAAAATTCTTAAAATCAAAATTTAAAAAATCTGATGATATGCGCTATAGCCATAACTATGAAGCATATGTCATTCAAATTTCATGACAATCGGCCGGATAGTTTCCGAAATTTCATCAACAAAGCACCGAAAAACCTTGTTTTGAGATAACTGCGTTTAAAGTTTTGGAGGGATCGCCGGGTACTCTCAGGTAGTCACCTAACGGTCGCCAAAAAATGTAGTTAGACTCGTCCGATCTTTATGAAATTTCGAGATGACATTTTTGAAGATATGTACTTTCAAAATTTAAAAAAAAAAAAAAATCGATTTTTTTAAATTTCCAAAGTGAGAAGACGCCTTAAATTTCTAATCCTGCGAAATATGTTATGAGCTTAATGGAAAAAAAGTGCGAGAAACGGTTTATCGAGGGATGAGATTTCGATCGAAAAAAAAATAAAAATAAAAAAAAAAATAGTGACAGCGGGAGAGCAGCTTGGCCACCCCGTTTTTGGAAATTCATGGAACTTTTTAGGTGCGCCGAACGAACCCTCAAAATCGCCTAACATCTCCATTTACTTTACAACAAGTCGCGTATCTATAATTTATATGTGGATTATTAAAATAAATTCTTCGTCGCCCTGTTCCATGTGGAGGTTTTCAAATCTACAGGGTGGCCTCACAAACAAGCTCTTGACGAAACGTTGCAAAGCTACGAAAAGCATGGCATGCAACAAACATGTTTTAAACGAAAGTTGTTCTATTTCGTTGCCTATAAAGCATACACTGAGAAAAAAAAAAAATTATTCATCGAATTAATTCCATTTTGTTGGACGAAAAATTGGTGGATCCAACAATTTTTATGTTGAATGGCAAATAAATTAGTTTATTCGACTAAATCATGAAAATTTCTTGTAGATGAATAAACTAAATCACCGGAGCTAAATGATTTTGTTCGAACAATTGGTACCATTTATGGTCCTTACGCATATTTTTTAGTTGCTTTAACGGGGTCATCCCGTGTGACAGCTATTTTTTTTCGCTTTTTTTTGGGATTTTTTTTTTTATGAACCATTAAAAAATACACCATCTTTGAATTTTTACCACATATTTATTAACATTTTTACAGTCCCTCAGAATTTTATCAAACAAAAATAACGAGCCGAATCAACTCTTCACCGTTTGAAAGGCACTGATGCGTTGGTTGACGGCTGCCATGATTCCGGAGGTTTTGCTCATCTAAAATCAAAAAATCAAACGGCATTTTAATTTGTGGACCTGAGTCTATCGCTGGAACTAGAATAAAGTAAAAATATCGAAAATTGAATTTTTGGCACGGTTTTAAATGTTAAGTTCCAAGTTTCGTCGTTTTTTTTCGACTTTTAAAACCGTGCCAAAAATTCAATTTTCGATATTTTTACTTTACTCTAGTTCCAGCGATAGTCTCAGATCTACAAATTAAAACAGCGTTTGATTTTTTTATTTTAGATGAACAAAACCTCCGGAATCATGGCAGCCGTCAACCAACGCACGAGTGTCTTCCGAACGGTGTAAAGTCGATTCAACTCGTTATTTTTGTTTGATAAAATTCTGAGGGACTGTAAAAATGTTAATAAATGTGTGGTAAAAATTCAAAGATATTGCGTTTTGATGGTTCATCAAAAAAATTTTCCAAAAAAGCGAGAAAAAAAAATAGCTGTCACACGGGATGACCCCGTTAATAAAATATTCGTTTGAATCTCAATTACCAAATTGACTAAACGGTAATCGTTGGGACGAATAAATGAATTAGCTTATTTGGATGATATTTTTTGTTGCATTAAAATTAATTTGTTTGGCTGCACCAAAGTTTTGTTGGTTTGGCCAATAACTTGTTTCAGCATATTCGCAAATTATTTTGTCTTATCTCAAAAATATTTTGTTGACCGTATCGAACTATATATTTTAGTTGAGAGAAACGAAATTTGTTTCGGTCAACAATATTTTTTTCTCAGTGTAGCAATCTCCATTTGACCTTGAGAATTAAGGCCGGGATCACGGGCAGGTTGACTTGAATTTTTTTTACAAAGGAAACCCTATTTTTTATGGTGTTTCCTGATAATTCTACTCGAGAGCTTTTCGAAACTCTGCTCTTGAGTATTCACAATAGAAAATTGTGAGGAATTTTGGAAATCTTTATCAAGCCTCGTAACTCTAAAAGTATCCGATTGATACCACGCGATTGTATTGATTTCAAGAGCCCTCGTCCAAAGTTACAAAAAAATAAGATGATGTACAGTGGAGGTTTTTTTTTTTTTTACATTTTTTCGGACACGCTCTTTACATATGGATTTGTTATTTGGGAAAAAAGCATGTCGATAGAGTTTATTAACGAGGATGAGGAGTACTATATAATCTTGGCTAATAAAGTTGAAGCTGTGTTGGATCGAAGCTTCGGGGTGGCTTGAGGAAACCTTCCGGTCACCCCATACACGACTTTATGAACGAGGGTCCATCGTTGAGAAAGGTAAACGATAGGTAGATAGATAGATAGAGCGAGAGAGAGAGAGAGAGAGAGAGAGAGAGAGAGAGAGAGAGAGAGAGAGAGAGAGGAACGAACCGACAAGCAGCAACGGACACCACCCAGGAGTTGTCCGCCCAAAGTCCTGCTGTTGCTTGCTCCAAGCCCTGTAATATTATACCGCCAGACTTGCCCCTCCGGGGGCCTTCTTCCCTTTTATTTTTACGCCCAGTGTGTGTGACTTTTTCTTCGTATTTGTGTATGTGTACGCCTTTGCGTGTGTTTGTATATTTTTTGCCTCCAGAAGCGCGATCTGCCAAGAAAAACAATTAGCAAAATTTACACTCCCGAATGCAATCGCTTTTAAATACCCGCTGCTCTCAAATTATATTTCATCATCCCTTTTAGACTTAAATTAAACTCAGTTGAATCTTTGTTTAAAATTTTCTTTTTTTTATTAGGTCAAAAAATCCAGTACGCCTCATCGCTCTAAACCCTGATAAACTTCTTAATGAACCAGCGAATTAATAAAAATTCACGGATACCCAATAAATGCGATCGGTTCTATTAAGCTTAACGTGGTTTCGTCAAAAAAGTCCCCTTTTTGCATCCATCAAGAGAAAAGAAATTTGTTGTTTGAAGAAATTTTTTGTTGAATCAACAAATTGTGGCGAATAAAATGAAATTTGTTAATTCAACAGAAAATTTTTGTTGATTCATCAATATTTTCGTCGTAATTCGCAATATTTATTTGAGCCAGCAAATTAAGTTGTTTAACTAACCAAATTTTTGTTCAGTTAACGAATTTCATTTTGTTCGCGACAATTTGTTGATTCAACAAAAATTTTGTTGAATCAAGAAATTTCTTTTCTCAGTGTGTAGAAGCAGAATCAAAGCTGGCAAACTCCTCCTCCTTCTTCGTTCTATTTCTCTCTGCTGCTCTGTTGAGCGTTTTACTTTAAAGAGCGAAAGTTTTTAACTGTGACCGAACGAATCGGCGAAAAAATTTGACTCAAAAGCGATAACCTGGGTTTCTCTCTACGGGGGCCGTCGTGACCGCTCCTCTCTCTTCCTATCTACTTTCAAACATCTATTTACTCTTTCTCTCTTTTGTATACCTCAACGTTTGCTATCCCTACAACACACTTAACTACCTTTACCTACCTAAATAGTTTTGTGAACCATGTGCCCTGTCCTCGACTCCCGTCTTTTAAGGAGATACTTTTTGGCTAATTAACGGCCTGTCAATTTGTAGCTTACGTCTCACTTTCAATTTTTTTCATATTCTTTCTTCTTGTCCTTCTTTCATGTCATTCACTGGGAGAGGGCGCACGTTTTTTTTTTTTTTTTTTTTTTTTTTTTTTTTTTTTTTTTTCAATTTTTATCTTTTTTGGCATTTAATGGAAAATAGAATATGCCCACGAGTTACTCTGACGCGAATCTCTTGACCATTCGTTTTTTCTTCCTCGGATCCTTCAATCCGAAATGATGCTTGAAATTGAGTAATGCAAAAACAAAAGTTAGTTGCAGAACGGGGAGTACATTTTTCAAGACTTTCAAAATAAGAGACTTATTTTTTCGCGATATGCGTCAGCGGCCGCACAGAAAACAGTGCGAAAAAAATTCCGTCGTTCTTTGGGCTTCCGTATCCATTTCGAGTTGACCCGAAGATCGATATTTCGCGACGTGTGCCCTCAACGCGCCAGCAACGCTGCTGGATATACAAGAGCAGTGTGCACCTTGCCTCGCATATGTCCAGCGATACCTCTTTCTTTCCCTTCAATCCCCCCCGTCACAAATGCAACTGCTGCTCTTCTTTTTTTTTTGCACGCCCTGCTTGTGTACATAGGCCCCTTCTTATTATTATTTTAACTCTCTTTCGTACGATTTGTCGTCCGTACGTTGTCGAGATGATGTTTGGAAAAGCTGCGAAGGGGTTGGAAGTATCGCGAGCCTGTTATGGACTTTCGTGACTTTCGTCATTTTAATTATATTCAGTTTTAAACTTAATTCCCGCTGTTTTTCAATAAAAATCAAAAAAAATATTTATACTTTACGGTACATTCTATTTTTTTTTTTTTTTTGTTTTTTTTTTTTTTTTTTCCGAAGTATCGCCCTTCAGAAGCTACGACCTTTTCCCATCTTTCGCGCAACAAATTCATTTCACGCTAATAGAAATCGTTGCTTTTTGAGGCGATCCATTAATCGATCACCACTTTTTCATATCTTCAAAAGACTTGAAATACTGTGATGACAAATCATTCCGAATCGCTCGAAATAAATGATAATCAGACGGTGCTATGTCCGGTGAATACAACCGGTGAGGTAAATCTTCCCGCAGTTCATGTCCTTTATATACTTTTTTTAAGGTTTCTGCTTGCATTGTCATGGAGCAAAATTAATTTGTTATGACGCTTGGCGTACTCAGGCTTCCTTTTTTTTTTTTCAACTCCTGGTTTAGTTTCATTAATTGTTGTTTATAGCGAAGAGCTGTGATCGTTTCACCCGGTTTCAGCAACTCGTGGTACACCATACACTGAGAAAAGAAACAATTTGTTGATTCAACAAAATTTTTGTTGAATCAACAAATTGTGGCGGACAAAATGAAATTCGTTAACTGAACAAAAATTTGGTTAATTCAACAACTTAATTTGCTGGCTCAAATAAATATTGCTCATTACGACGAAAATATTGTTGAATCAACAAAATTTTCTGTTGAATTAACAAATTTCATTTTGTTCGCCACAATTTGTTGATTCGACAAAAAATTTGTTGAAACAACAAATTTCTTTTCTCAGTGTACCTTCTTGATCCCACCAAACACGCAGCATCACCTTTTGAGCTTACACTGAGAAAAGAAATTTGTTGATTCAACAAAATTTTTGTTGAATCAACAAATTGTGGCGAACAAAACGAAATTCGTTAACTCAACAAAAATTTGGTTAATTCAACCACTTAATTTGCTGGCTCAAATAAATATTGCTCATTACGACGAAAATATTGTTGAATCAACAAAATTTTCTGTTCAACTAACAAATTTCATTTTGTTCGCCACAATTTGTTGATTCAACAAAAATTTTGTTGAAACAACAAATTTCTTTTCTCAGTGCACGCATATTGCGTTTTGGCGTTGATGGACCTGGTTCACCCGGCAGTACCGATGCTTTTTCCGTATGCTATTTTCATAGTAAACCCATTTCTCATCGCCAGTCACGATTCGATGTAAAAAAATGACTTTCTTTCGCATCGTTCAAGCAGCAATTCACAAATCGTTTTTCGCTTTTCGAGTTGTCTCTCGTTTAATCGATGCGACAGCCAATTTCCGGCTTTTTCAATCGGTCCAAGATTATGCAAACCTTTGCTAACAGTCATTTCAGTAACGTTTAATGTATCGGACAATTCTTTAAGGGTCTGACATCGATCTTCGTTGAGTAAGGCCTCCAATTCTTCATCTTCAAATTTTTTCCGGCTGTCCTGGACGTTCTTTGTCTTTGAGCTCAAAATCGCCACTTTTTAATCGTCTAAACCAATATCTGCGCGTTCTCTCAGATAGAGCATGCTCATCATAAGCTTCTTGAAGCAAACGATGACTTTCAGCAGCACTTTTTCTTCAATTGAAGCAAAAGAGCAAAGCTTCCCCCCGCATATGCTCTTTCGTTGGTTCAAAACCTGATATTTTCGATATTATAAATAAAGTAGTGTGTGCAAGTGAATTCACTCTCAAATACTGAATATTGTAGGTTATGTCGGTCAACACAGCACAGTTTTAGTGTTATTTCTATGAAAATAATACTGGTTACGCCATCTCGTATAAAACAGAGGGAATTAAGTTTAAAACCCAATAGAATTGCTTCAGCATAAAAATTACATCCCGATGAGTATACTCAGGCCACAAAAGTTAATTTTAGAGCTTCATTTCGTCGTAATCCTGCCGAATTAAAAAATATTTTTTTTTTTAGACGAATACTTATCAATAACAATTGTTTCGTGTCAATCAACGTCCACCGCCATCTTATTTTTTCCACTAACTCGGCTTCTCATGTTCCGCAATTGAATTTCGTGGCGTATTTTCTTTTTTTTTTTTTTTTATTTTTTTTTAATTTTTTTTCCAAGCCTCGAACGTCACAATGACCGCGCCATAAGTCAGCAAAGAGAAAAAAAGCAACCAACAGCCTGGTCCGCGGTACGGCGCTCTTAAGAGAATTTGTATACGCGAGAGCACAGGAGCGCGTGCGTGGCGTGTCCGCGCGGGGAGAGAACAGAACACGGGATATAGACCTTATAATTTCGTCAGGACTTGAAAAAAGGAGGAAAAAAAAAACGAACGCAATTCGACCACGCACGGTCTCCTGATCACAAGCCATTACTTTCGGGTTTTGTTTTGTTTTTTTTTTTTTTTGTTTTTTGTTTTTTACCTCAATTTCTGTCGGTAGTTCCATTTGCCGAAACATACGATACAATATTGCGTTCGTGAATGTCGCGGCCCACAAGCCCAAAATTCACACGCACAAAATCGTCTATGAAAATTATGGGACAAACTTGAAGCGAATAATGGCGTAAAAAAAAGGAGCATTGGAAATAATTATTCACAAAAGAAATATCCCTGTTTTATGTCTAATGTTAAAAAATATAATCATTTTTTTAATGTCTGCAGTTAATCTTCATCGATACCGCAATTTGGCCCAAAAACAAATGCAGAGTTCGTTCATTAAATAAGTCTAAATTTTATAGCATACATAAAATTGTATTTAAAGCAAAAAATAATGGAAAAATTATCTCCTGATGCATCTATGACCAAGGGAGCCCCTCGGGACAGCGATAATTTTTTATTTAACGGGGTCATCCCATGTGACAGCTATTTTTTTTTCGCTTCTTTGGGAATTTTTTTTGATGAACCATCAAAACACAATATCTTTGAATTTTTATCACACATTTATTAACATTTTTACAGTCCCTCAGAATTTTATCAAACAACAAAATAACGAGTTGAATCGACTTTACACCGTTCGGAAGACACTCGTGCGTTGGTTGACGGCTGCCATGATTCCGGAGGTTTTGCTCATCTGAAATGAAAAAATCAAACGCCATTTTAATTTGTAGACCTGAGACTATAGCTGGAACTAGAATAAAGTAAAAATATTGAAAATTGAATTGTTGGCACGGTTTTAAATGTTAAGTTGCAAGTTTCGTCGTTTTTTTCGACTCTTAAAACCGTGCCAAAAATTCAATTTTCGATATTTTTACTTTATTCTAGTTCCAGCGATAGCCTCTGGTCTACAAATTAAAATGCCGTTTGATTTTTTGATTTTAGATTAGCAAAACCTCCGGAATCATGGCAACCGTCAACCAACGCACGAGTGTCTTCCAAACGGTGTAAAGTTGATTCAGCTCGTTGTTTTTGTTTCATAAAATTCTGAGGGACTGTAAAAATGTTAATAAATGTGTGGTAAAAATTCAAAGATATTGTGTTTTAATGGTTCATCAAAAAAAATTCCCAAAAAAAGGGGAAAAAAATAGCTGTCACATGGGATGACCCCGTTATATAATGTTCAACTTTTTTATGCCAACTTTGATTCTACATTTAAGGACGAAACTTACGTGTTAAGAAGTTTCTCCTTCGTAACTTTTCATAGAATATAATCCAAAAGCTTTTGCGAGGAGGGGAGGGGGGGGGGGGAGATGTGTATGCCTTTCGCTGGACAAAATATATCTATATATACATGCATACTTGACGCTGATGCCGGTAGTATCGATCTTCTGCGGAGACTTCTTCCGTGCACGCCAAACGAATAACTCTCGCTAACCCTCTTCCACGCCACCCCCCCCCCCCCCCCCTCCTCCTCCACCTCTTCCTCAGTTTCGCCCTTCGGGACCCTTATCGCGACTCCTCCCCCCTAACCTCGGTAACGCGAACCTGCTTAACTGGTGTGTAATATACGAATACACACTGCGGACAACGAGACTATATACGACGAAAATAATCGCGTCGCCCCGTGAAGCGGCATGAATCAAGCTCGAGAATTCGATAAACCGCATTGCCTCGACATTTTTCGCTATATCGTTTTAAATTCACGTGGTGCCTCTTATTGCTTAGTACTTTTTCTTTCATTTTTTTTTATTTATTTATTTATTTTTTTTTTTATTTTGCTTCCTCCCGTCAATGGCGCTCTATCGCTTCCGGATAATTTCTCGTAGATATTGCGAATCGTGGGATATCGCGCTTGTGTCGGTCGCGAGGCATTAAAGTCTCTCTGTATTATGCTCTCGCGCGCTAGGTCGCAGCTTCGCGCTTAGACTTTGGAATCCGTGTGCATGGGGTTGGAGTCTCTGTGTAGGAAAACTTAATAATTCACGATTATAAAATGCACAATCTTTAAGTATCGACAAAGTTTACTCTTATTCTCTGTGGATAACTAACGAGAGGATTAGCAGCGGCGTTAACTCTCCGATTTACGTCGGTGGGCTCCGGATTAACCTCGGACGATTCGCTCAATGATATAGACGAGACGGTCAGCAACGAGAAGGAGGAAGGAGCGGAACTAAGAACGACAAAGAGAGAGAGAGAGAGAGAGAGAGAGAGAGAGAGAGAAGGAATGAGGCAGTGAGGGAGAGATAAATAGAGACGTGGAATTTGTCGGCAAAACGGGGGTCCAAAAGAGAGGATAATATACTTGTGGCTTCTAACGACTTTTTCCTTCTCGCTCCCTCGAAAACAAGGGAAAAATTATTTCGCCTCGTTCCGTTACGGAACAGCAGCAACAGCAGCCCTATAGCAACACACCCGGGGAGGGCCTCTCTGAGACGTTGAATAGAGATGGAGAAGAGGTGTATGCGTACGCGTATATGTGCGTGCATGCGCGTGTACGTGTGTGTGTAGAAAAAGGAAGAGAGAGTGAGTAGATATATAGAAGCGGTGGAGACTCTCGTCGGTGGTGCATGCGCCCCTCTAATTTAACGCGCCGTCCAATTATCTTCGGCGTGCCAGCATAGCTCGCGCCATTGTTGTCGGCAACCACTTTTGCTTGCTCCATGCCCTTCGTGTGCACACACTGCATGTATGTATGTGTGTGTGTGTGTGTGTGTGTGTGTGTGTGTGTGTGTGTGTGTGTGTGTGTGTGTGTGTGTGTGTGTGTGTGTGTGTGTGTGTGTGTGTGTATATATATAATAGATGATAGAGGAAGAGAGAAAAGGACGAAGGAATAAAAATAATAGTCAAGAGTCGTTGGTCGTTTGACGAGTGGTGCAGATACAAATATATACCAGGTTGATTTTCGTTGGTCAGTTGGGCGCTTGATTCTCTCTCTCTCTCTCTCTCTCTCTCTCTCTCTCTCTCTCTCTCTCTCTCTCTCTCTCTCTCTCTCTCTCTCTCTCTCTCTCTTTATACAGCCGGTTAAATCGGGGGCGCGGGTGCGCGAACTCCAAGCGCCGTGGTGGGTCCATCGAACAGGGACACCAAAGAGCGAAAGAAGGAGAGTAAACGCGCGGGGCCGCCTCATCGAAGTAACCAAACTGTGTGTGTGCCCCACCCACAGGTTCAAACAACCCATCTCTCATCGCCGGTAAAGCTTTGCTCCTTATATTTTCTTTCTTAATTCATTTTTGTCTCTTTTCATCTCTCTCTCTCTCTCTCTCTCTCTCTCAATCTCTCTCTCTCTCAATCTCTCTCTCTCTCTCTCTCTCTCTTTGAACACTCTACTCTACTCTCCTCTCCCGGTCCCCACTTTTAGTCACTTTAGCTTGGATTTTTATCTCGATTTTTTCAACTCTCACGCCTCTCTCGCTCATCCTCCTTCTCTCTTAACACCCATGTGACCCAGAGAAAGAGAAAGAGAGGACACTGACTCGTTTCCTCCCTCTCGACTCCTCTTCTTCTTCTTCTTCTTCTTCTTCTTCTTCTTCTTCTTCTTCTTCTTTTTTACTCCCCCCCCCCCTCTCTCTCTCTCTCTCTCTCTCTCTCTCTCTCTCTCTCTCTCTTTTCTCTTTTTTCTCTTTTCCTTTCGTCGCTGTGAGGGACTGTGAGAAAAGTTTTGCTCCCTTCTTTCGTTTCCCCACGGTGTGTGTCCCGCCAACCGGTTTTATCTTATATTATTTTACTGCGAAGACGTGTGTATACTTTATGTCTTTGTGTGTGTGTGTGCGCGCGCGCGTATGTTTGGGTTTTATTTATATGTATATGTATGTTTGACGAAAGAAAAATTAGTGGTTGGAGGTTCGCGGGCTTACAGATTTCATTCACCTAATGAAAATTCATCGTTGCTACGTTTGTTGTGTGTATATTATGTACACTTTTCTAATTGTCACCTCTCAATTGTTTAGAAGCGTTAAAAAGGAATATAAGTGCAAACGTCACTCGGCCTCGATGCCCGTAGGTCATAATTAACGTATTAGTAATTGCGGACGAGGAAACGAATTAACGCGCGCATTTTTCTTTCTCACTCTCTCGAAACATTTTGACTGATTGTTATCGGTGAAGGAGGGGGGAAAGGAAACGAAAAATGGAGTCAACGAGGAACGAAAAGGACGCTGACTCACCAACTCGTATTTACCTCGTTTGTAATTGACGCTTTCGTCCAAGTTTCCTTTTCGGATTATCGTTTGAGTTACTATTTTTTTTTTCCTTTGCAGAGACTAAAAAAAAATTGCCTAATCAATTATAAGCAACCGCCCTCGTCAAGTTTGATCTTTTAGGAAGATCTATCTTTGTCGTTTAAAACCACCGGGACATTAGTATCCAAATTCCCGGTCCGAAAGCGTTAATTTGGGGCCCATTATGCGTCCGCGTTCATTTCTGACAGGTTAACGATGTTTAATGCAATCACCCACTTTACTCCAGGTTATTCACTAATCGTGTGGACATTAACGATCCCGGATAGCAAGAAATTGCCCCGGATAGCAAGAAATTGCAACCGGAGTCACTGGCAAAGTTAATTCGTCCCTCAAAATCAATCCAATCATCAACTATCTCACCATTTGTAATATTGCATATAATTAACCGAACAACTTGCTCCAAACTCCAATCAATTACATCAGAAGCTTTTTCGTAATGAGATAAAAAAACTTCTCACCGCGAATCGACGCACTCGAAGAATTTATTAATACGCTTACTCAATTGTTTTCTTTGCATCCAAGTGTAATACGAATTTATTCCTCCTTGGATGGATTCCTCCTGGGTAAATCTTGAAACGACGGTCTCAAATATGAATTAATTTATTTCGGATCCTTTCCAATTCGAACCTAAAAAGATTTATTAAACTCGAAGCAGTTTCTCTGAAAATTGCATAATCAAGTTTTGTCACAATATTGCTGAAATATTATTACTGTATACGTGGAAAAAAAATGAGACCCTCGGTTTTTTCTTTACACTATGCAATGCCATCATACAAAGGCAACATTAAAACATTTTTCCCTCGCAAAATCTCCAGAAGCAAAATGCCTCACATATAATTATATTATATACGACAAAAAGGAGAATGCCAATCGATTTGCGCGCGCCTTTGACTCACCCACGAATCACGGTTACGGTCGAGTTGCCGTGTGTCCGTGTGCGTGTTTAGCAACGAAGGAATATAATGGGGCGGGGGGGGAGGGGGGGGGGGGGCTCCGCGACATACAATAAAAATGCTGGGAACCTTCGGAGACGAAAAGAATGAAGAACCCGATCCTTTCCTCTGGCTCGATCCGTTAACGATACGGAATAAGAGGATTGTACCGAAATTGTGTCCGGAATAATAGAAACGTCGCTTGTTGTTTGCTAGCCCGCGCCTCCTCTAAATTTTTACTTCTGGTCCGGTAGACTGACAAGAGGGCGAGGACGAGGACGAGGGCAAGGCGACACAGAAATTATGTCGTCGAGTGATTTCGATTGAGTGTATTTGGAAAGCCTTCTTCTTCGACTTTTTTCTTCTCTTCTCTCAGGATGCCCAATTGCTCTGGCCTGTAAACTGCGGGGGTGCTATACGATGACCTGAACCACTTGCAATTTACAAACGAGTTCGTTCTCTCTCTCTCTCTCTCTTCTCTCTCTCTCTCTCTCTCTCTCTCTCTCTCTCTCTCTCTCTCTCTCTCACTCACTCTCTCACTCTCTCTCTCTCTCTCTCTTTCTCTTTCCAGCCCACGAACAATGTCCCGATGTGCCCTGCTTGTCGGCGAGGGCTTGTTTCATCCTATAATTCTCGACGACCACCGCACCATTACCATCCTCCTGTTGTCCCATTTTGCGCCCTCCGATTTCGGCCCCTCTCATTTCCCACTGCGATTAATCCACCAATATATTTCGCTTATGCGATCACCCCCTGACCTTTTTCTCTACGGCTGACAATTGTCATTACGTTTGACGTAGTTCTCCCAACAAAGAGGAAAAATTACCCGGTTATATTATTATTATTATTATTATTATTATTATTATTATTATTATTGTTATTATTATTATTATTATGCCCCAAAATCTAACGATGCGTTTTTCGTAGCACGTTCTTTGTCCCTTTAAAACTCTCTTATACATATGTGCACCCACATGTTTGCCAGAGATGAAAGTTTGCTAGATCAATCGCGATCGTGATTCATTCACTCTCTCGTACCAAATGAAATTACAGAATTATGAGATTATTATCGACACATTTTCTATCATCGATTATCATAATTCTTCCTCAATCAACCTTGATAAAACATTAAACGAGATAAAAAATGACCTCGTCATCAGACTCAAAATAATATAAAATATGATCCCGCGTGTGTTCGCCTTCGTATAGTTTTGGGCAAATAAGAAAATGCATTTGGCCGTATAATCGGCAGCTTGGTGCATTCACGCGCGGCTACGGTCTTGTTTTCTTAGCACGACTAACGGAAAAAAAATTGAAGAAAGAATAAAAAAAAATTTTTTAAAAAATAAAAAAAAAAGCGAAAGTACCATAATCGTCCATGAAGGTAGGAACGCCGCAACATCTGCGGCTTCAACGAGGAGAGCGCCGTATGACCGAACAACTCGACCAATTTCATGTTACGAGGTGTTTTTTCGTACGCGCACGCACGCACACACACACATGATATTTGCGTGATATTTTGCCCCACGACATGTAGAGAATCGCAATATTAGATATACAGAGTGTGGCAAAAGTTGCTTTAAACTTTGCAAGATTCGCAGGATAGTGTGATTCTGAGTAAAAAAGTCATCAGGCAATTTACTCTATGACAAACCATTGATTAGAAGATATGAATTAAATAGTGAGAGCTAGCCAATCCGGTAAGAAGATAAGAAAAAGCGATCGTAACTAAAGTAGCGCGAAGCAAAATGGTTAAGGACATTTACCTTCAAAATTGCATTATATTATAGTTGTTATTTGTAAGATTTACTTTATTATTTTTATTGAATTGTATTTTTGTATCAATGAATGAATTCAAATGTTTTTATTTAACAATTTTCAACACCCTAATTCGCCAAATTTCATATTTCACTTTCGAAACATAAATTCTTGGCCGTAACTTTTGCGACACCTTGTATATTGCCTAATACCTCCCTGTGGCCAGACATCTCAAGGAGGGACCATGTGCTGGCCGAGAAAGAATAGAATCGACGTATATATACACATCGATACCACTCGAAATATTGTGCATCAGCAGTTATGCGATGTTTTTCGTCCTCATGTCTTCCTCCCGGTATAATAAGGGCATCATCGCAGACTCATCGATTTGCGAGCTCATCGTTTCGTTTTACGCAGCAACCTTTTTCTCCTTCTTCTTCTTCTTCTTCTTCTTCCTCCTCCTCCTCTCTTTCCTTCTCCTCCTCCTCCTCACCTCCTCTTCCTTGTTTTCTCTTGTACTTTTTCCTCGGGCCCCTTCGCCTTCTCATATCCTTGCGGTCGATTGAACGCGTTAGCCTAAATGAAACTACACACAGGTTCGGCACCATGTGCTTCGAAATAATTTGCCCGAAAACACACGCTCACACACATTTATATATATATATATATATGCACGTACTTAGCGTGCCCGGTGAAGACAAGAAATTTAGTCAAACATCAACACAAGTTTAAGAGAGCATAACCATGAGGAAAAATTCTCTGATTATCAATAAAGTCGTCAAAACCAATAATTCGAGCAACCCACGATTATTTAATCGACTCCAATTAGAATTATTGTTTTCAAGCTATTTCTACGAATTGTTTGGCCAACGAATGATTAGAATTAACAGCTGATAATACTGCCGTAAGTATCAAAAATATTGAGTATCGTTGAGGGCCGTCATGCACACAAGCATTTTTTAATAGACCACAAATTCATAAAAATATTGACCAAAACTGTTAAACTTTTCAATTTTCTATTCTATTTTAGTAATTTATTTTCAATACAATCCAAAATATTGAAATTTAAAATGTTATCATCGACTCAGTCAGGCCACGCACTACCTAAGAATTCATTGATAAACAAATAGCCCTTGGATTAAAAATATTATTGAACCATCCTGAAAAATATTTTTTTCTGTGTCGATGAGAGATCTCCTTCTCCTCGTTGATCTATTATTTGTAAATTCTCACCTCCGATTTATTCACGGTTCGACGGGTTTCCTGCCGAGCAAACATACGCCGCGATATTCAGTTCAACGTCTCCGGCACGCGACTCAAGCAATATGCTTCGCTTCTTTTTTTTTTCTTCTCTGCTCTCTTCCTCCGCTCATGCAATGCTCGTAGATGTCTATCTTGTTGAAAAAAAAGAGACAAAATCCGGATTTTTTAAAATCTCTTTTTTCTCATTCATTTTACTTAGATTTGACTGTTATTTATTTTCGTCTTTTGTATCAATATATATCTGTATATCCTTATTTTCTTTCTTTTTTATTTTTGGTTTATATATATATATATATATGTATATAGACAAATTATCGGGACTCTCTGTTTCGTGCACTCAGCTATCTCGCCACGGCCTCGCTCAACGAGATTAAACGACAAACAATAATGAATAGCCGAGAGGTGTTGAAACTCCTGATAACCACACATAAGCCTTATTATTTGTAGGACCAGGTATATCATATCCCGATACCGTCGGGTTTACATCACCGTTTTAAATATACACGAAACATTCAATAGTCAAAAGATCAGCTTCTCTTATATTCCCTTTTACTGGATTTTTTTATCACTTAATTTCGCTGTTTTCCTCTGTCTCTTCTCTCCTCTTTTTTAGTGATCCACGACTCTGAAAAAGTTATTGTACAGTCCTCCTCAAAAAGTATCTCCGAAGTTCTTTTTTCTTTTTTTCTTAAATTGAAATTTGTTATCGTTCAAGTTTATTACTTTTCGATTTTTAAAATGGACATTCACACTCGATTAAATGAGAACATTTTGTATTTTAAAGTCTTCTCTATTTTTGTACCCGACTGAGATTTTTTTCTCCTGCACCCAGAAAAAAGTTCTACTTAGATCTACTAGGATTGTTTATTCGATTTTTTTTAATTTGAATTAACATAATTTCTATTCGCTTCAGGTAGAAAGCTGTATTTTAATCAAATAGATCATGCTATTTGGGTCCGTTTATTCGAGTAGCCACGGAAAAGCTTCTCGCTCCGGCCACCACGTGGCGCAGAGCGTCGAGGCATTTCTCACATACGAATTGCGCTCTGGATATGCATAAATTGCGGGAACCAAAGTAGTTTTATTATTCTGACTGATTGTATCTAAAAGATCGCATGTAAATTTTTGTACCTTCCCAGGATCGCAGACCCGTGAAAATATTATTAAATAATATTATTATTTAATATGGCATAAATAATATTATAAATATTGTTTTTAATTCAACTTCATATTCGTTTAATTTTTAAAATAAACATATTTCCGATTTTTTAATTTTCCATTAATCAAGAGTATAACAATAGTGTGATAAAAAAAAATAATTTCTTAAAGTTAAATAGACCTGTATTTAGCCGTGAGACAAGGAAAAAAATTTATTTGTTTCAACTACACTGAGAAAAGAAATTTGTTGTTTCAACAAATTTTTTGTTGAATCGACAAATTGTGGCGAACAAAATGAAATTTGTTAATTCAACAGAAAATTTTGTTGATTCATTAATATTTTCGTCGTAATTCGCAATATTTATTTGAGCCAGCAAATTAAGTTGTTGAATTAACCAAATTTTTGTTGAGTTAACGAATTTCATTTTGTTCGCCACAATTTGTTGATTCAACAAAAATTTTATTGAATCAACAAATTTCTTTTCTCAGTGTAGATCCTAGTTGAATCAATTAGATGTTTTTTCTGGGTGTGAAGTCACCAAATTCCTGACGTGTGAATTTTTTTTTCACTAGTTTTTTTTTTTTTGTTGTTTTGCACTTTTGTTCTCCAAAATTTCATGTATGCCAGAACTGTGGAATTCGTTTTCCAAAATTGCGCGTCCGCAGATTCAAACATGTTTCTGGTTGTAGAATTCTTTTTGTTACGTTTTTTAAGAATTTTTCGTTACGAGTGTACGGGACCAGTAAATCCTCAAGAAGATTCCGCTATCAGGCTTACAGGTGCCGCCGGACCTGTCGGGACGTTTCTTATCGCGTGAACACACGAAACTCGCTTTCCTGAGGAATTCTCTAACCAACGTGTGCGCGTGAATATATATATATATATATGTGTGTGTATGTATGTATGTATGTATGTATGTGTATATATTAGAAACGATATCTTATCGTCAATTTTCTGTGTGCGTGCCTCTATCTCTACCGGCGTCCTCGAATAAATACTATATCGTATATTTTAAGCCCTACTGCACCTGTACCTAAGTCCACGCATTTACAGAAACTCTGCCTCGACCAAGTTTGTTCCAAGATTAAATGACATTAGGTTGATTAGTACGTATTTTTAACGAAAAAAAAAATCAAGGGCTTTTGAGGAAAAAATTGAAATTTTTTGGAACAAATATTTTTATCGGATATGATTTTATAAAATATGAATAGAATAATTTTAACGATATTTGTTTGTCTTTTGATACAAATTTTGGTTGAAACAAGAAATTAGTAAAAAAGTCAAAAGATTATGAGGATTATGAGGGATAAATTAGTGTTATAATTGAGTTTGTATAGTCGAAGGTTCCCCAGGGTGCAACGAATATGTTCGCCTTTTTTGCTCTATCCCCTGAGGGGTAAAATGAGATGACAAAGGAGAAAGAGAGGCAATCATCCCCCAATGAGGGGATTGATAAAGTGCAACTGTACTTGAACTGCTGCAGGGTGCTTTGGGGATGCTCGGAACAAGTTTAACGAGCGAAGTGGATGAGGATGAAAACGAGAACGAGCGGCGCGCGAGGTAGTTCCAAATGTGCACTCTTTAGCTCGAGGGCTTGAATGGGAGATCGTACGGACGGATAAACCCACCATGCCTTCACACCACCGTACCATAAAAATCCTCTTGATCCCCCACCTCCTGTACTTTTCCTTCTTTCTCTTTTTTTATTATTCATTTCCTTCGATGTCCATAATAATTTTTAATCTATATATCCATTTGCTTGGAAATTCAACTTTTAACTCCTTTTTTTTTTGAATCAATTTCGAAATTTTTCAATCATAAATTTATTTACTGCTCGACCTTTTTTTTACTTTTTTTTAACACTTTTTTGCGTCTTTTTAAATTCCGTCGCTCAAAATTTTCTTTCCTTCTTGCCGAAATTTTCTTTTCATCGGAGCTCTTTTATTTAAGAGTATAATTCAAGGTAAAATGTCTGAAGGAATCGTTCGCGAATGCGGTTGAGAAAAAAAAACAGTGAAATAAGGAGTGAACGAGAAGGAGAGAGAGGGAAAGTAGGAAATATCGCACATGTTCCCCCGCGGGCTCGGGGTATGCGTATATACACGCGCCACCGCGTGTGTGCTTTCGGCTTTTCGGGGCTGTTTTTCAAGAGCCTCGTATAAGGCTCACTCACGCGGCCAAGGGTGTATTCAAACTGTGCAGCTGCCGAGCGCGCTTCAACGCCATTATCTTTGCGTGTTTTTCGCCTCCCTCGCCTCTATCTATTTTTTTTCTCTTCCTCTCTCTCTCTCCCTCCCTCCCTCCCTCCCTCCCTCCCTCCCTCCCTCTCTCCCTCACCGTAACTTCCGTCGTGCTTGTTGTTGGCACGTGCCAAAAATTAAAATTCTTTTCGCCCCTTTCTTTAATATCGACAAAAAATCAAAACAAAATAATTCGTTTTTTTTTATCTTTACCGTTTCATGGCTGAATGCTAAATGTCGATCAAAAATTCAAGAGTATCTATTTCTCTCAATTTCTTTATTTTTTTTTTTCAGAGTAAAAATCAAAATTTTGATTTATTGGAAATTAAGAAGAAATTAATCGCAAGTGCATGATTTAGAAACGCTTATTAATTTCATTTGATTCGTCGATTGATATTGACTGCAAATAAAAACATTCAATGTCACAATTGATTTGTAATGAATAAAGATGAATCGCGTGATGAATTCATGGCGTATATGTTTACTATTTCGGATTAAGATCAGGAATGACAATTTTTTTAAAACTTCTTTATTCATTAAATACACTAAAAAAAAATTAAAGTATTGCCAACTACGCGATGAGGTTGGACGAATTCCGTTGCACCATTGGTCGTATTACGTTTAATTAATCACCCGATGGTTGATCCATTGAAAGTCATTGCCGCTAAATTTTTATTTATTTGAGTTCAGTGTATTTCATGTTATACAACCGCAATAAATGGTTACATTGAAAAAAAAAAAAACCAAACAAAACAAAACTTGAGACACAGAATCGATTGAATTTGAAATAATCACACAGAGGTTGAGTTGTATACGGTTTGTCCGTGACTCGATAAAATAATAGCATCGAATAAACTTCTCTGCGAGAATTGAATTCAATGACACCATAGATCAACGAAATATAATTTGTGATTAAGCTAATTACCTAGTAGTAATTTGAATGAAATCTTTTATTACTATTCAAACAAATAAACCTTTTGCTAAAACTACTAAAATTTCGTTTCGCAAACAATAAGTTTTCTTTAACGTGAATTATATATATTGTAATCGGACAGTCTTATTCCCTGACTGGATTTCTGGTGTGGCAGAAATCCGCTAGAGGGCTACGGGCGGAGCGCTCTCGCGTAAGCGTCGCACCGCCCGTGTACCCATAAGACTCTGATATTGAATCATTAAACAACGATCACTCCGACCGATGGTCGTCGAGAAAACCTGAATCCTTGTTTTAGGAGGTAAAAAGGTCTAAGGCCTTATCGTACAATTAAAGTACGCTCATATAAAAAGGTTTTGCCACCTAATTATGCCAGGATAGGATAATATATATATATATATATATATATATATATATATATATATATAAATTCAAATTTTTGTTACAGACATTTAAAAATCATAATTGTTCGGTACAATCACTGTACGTTTTAATTACACAATGCAATTCATTCAATACAAACGTGATTGATACAATTGACTGAAATATTTTTCCCCATTTCCCGAACAATGCGATGATACTATTTCAAATATTTATTGAATTTTATTCAAAAAATGTTTTGGTTCTATTGAATATTTGAAGTTTTACCTCAAATTGCGAGCGTAGTTGGCTCAACAAAATATCTTCAGCTACGCGCGGAGTGTCAACTACGCCATTGGTTTCGCCGTATCCAACCTCAGGGCGTAGTTCAGCCAACTATGCTATGCCTTTTTTTCAATGTACATAGGCGAAAAAATCACATACGTAGGTGTGTATACAAGTCTATTACATACAGACATTTATTCGGTATACGAATCGATACAAGGCGCATGTGATTATTTATCGAGGCGATTAGAGCTTCGCCCAGATGGATACATACAGTAATGTATAGTTGCTGCTGGTGAAATCGGCATCGGTCGATGCTAACCTCACACGCAACCCTATACACAGCTATCGCTCTAGTTATAGGCTCATATTTTTGCACATACATATTTATATTACGCCATTTATAAATACACGGAACATGAGAAAATAATATTAGCTTAAAATTCACTTTGCAGACCGCCAAATGCCTCCTAGGCTCCACAATTAGCCAAAACGTCAAAAAAAAATACCCCCCACCACCGCGAATCGTTTTTTTTTTTTTTTTTATTAGGAAAATGTATACTCGGCGAGAGCTCGGGAGGACAGCCCTTCAAATGTACTTGTCCCGAGACTCTACCGTGTGTCTCTTGATATGTGCACAAATATAACATGCGTCGATGATTTTTGTCTTTTTTCATCTCGACTCTTTGATAGTTAAGGTTTTTGTTTTATTACACGAAAAATTAAAAAATTGAAATTCAGTTTCTAGTATCCACGACCTACCCTAATATATTTCTGTATATATGCAAGTAAATGTGTAATGTAGTTTACGGCTCGAATGCGTCAGGAAGTGAGTCTCGACAGAATGGGGCATTCATTAATGAATAATAACTGCCCACCGACCACGAAAGGAAGCGTCGCTCTCGATCGATAAAATACGATTATTCGTGTACTCGATTTTTTTTTTTTTTTGTATTGTATATACGTATATATAGACGAAAATGGCCTCATTATTTATCTTGATACGAAATCACCGCGCTCTTTAATCCAACCGACCTAAAAAAAATAATTGGTAGCTTTGATTATTCAGACAAAAAGTTTCGTTGAATTTTTATAAGGAATAATTAGTGAAATGGACAAATCTTATATAATCCCTGACCTATAAATATAAATACATTTTTTTTTCACTTCTTTCCTTATTATAAATATTATAAAATAATGGCCACAATATAAAATAATGGCCACAAGTGCCATTCGTTACAATGTACCCTCGAGAATACAAAACTGTAACACAAATTGATTGTATGCCCTACCCTCACCCGTTCATATTATCAACTCGATAGATCTTTACTCTTCTCCGTGAAGACGAACAAAGATAAAGCCAGCATGATCGAACGATCCAACACTGGAGGGTCCTTTGCAATCTTCTGTTATACACTATTTTGTTCAATCTATTATATATACCAGTAATAATTAAAATAATAATAGTAATGTCGTTGATCGATTGAACAAAAAAAAAGAATAGATCGAGAAATTTAAAAAAATCGTTGAGAATATGGTGCACGAAAATTCCATGAGGCACGTGCAATATTGCGATGATCAATACATTATGGAAACAGTGAGAGAGAGAGAGAGAGAGGGAGGAAAAGAAAAATGTTAGGGATGGTGGAAGTCTTGACCATCGAGTAGGCGACCGTACACCTTTCGCCCCCACCCCCTCACTCTTTATTTTTTGAACCCCTTACTTCTTTCCGGCTCAAAAGTGCACTTCTCTGGACGAGTATATGCCCCTTCACTATTTTTTATTATTTCATGCACATAAATATCTATATATTCGTGTACAAAAGTGCGCGTTTCTGCCACCTACGATGAAAAAGATGAAAAAGACGACGGCGACGACGATCCTTTTTACGTGTTCGTCGATATGAAGCTAAATGTATATATATATATATATATATATATATATATATATATATATATATATATATATATATATATGTATGGTTCAGGGCACGATAGTCTCATATTATGAAGCCGGAGCCACCACCTTTGCCAGCTGGTCCTTATGAATGACGCCACCCTCGCGATCATCCAGCAGCAGCAACATACGAGACCCGAGAGACTTTCGATCTATATGTATATTTAAGAGAGAAGAGCATGTGCTTCCCGTCTTCGACAAAACTCGTGTGCCACGTGCTCTCTCGTTCCACGATCTTTTGCCTCCTGTATCGATATTTGTACACATAGAGTGTGTATGTATATATATATATATATAGACACACGCGGATACATACATGTGCTTAGGAGCCTGTATATATCCTCTTTACTTATAATGGACCTCAAAAAGTCGAGACGCTCCTGTACATATATGTGTGCATGTATATTTGAAGGGGCAACTTGACTATATATATATATATAAACGAAACTCGGCGACAGCTCCGATTATTCAAATATCCTTATACCAACTTACCCGGTCGCACCAACGGCACGCGACGAATTTTTTTTGTTCGAACGTTTTTTTTCTACGAACCTTATCCTCGTTGTCTAACTTTGAACTTTTTTTTTCTCGATCGAGGGATCCCTTATTCTTTAATTCTTAAATATTTTATGGCAAAATTGGGCGGGAGGGAGAAGAGAGATTTTTTTCAAATGATTTTTCTCA
The DNA here is from genome assembly GCA_963989365.1 of Rhimphoctona megacephalus. Taxonomy (NCBI): domain Eukaryota; kingdom Metazoa; phylum Arthropoda; class Insecta; order Hymenoptera; family Ichneumonidae; genus Rhimphoctona; species Rhimphoctona megacephalus. The sequence continues at coordinate 22,226,587 of OZ022422.1, forward strand.
GTTGTGTACTCGTTTTTTATAACTATTTTTTTTTTTTTTTTTTTTTTTTTTTTTTTTTTTTTTTTTTCATCATAAAAGAAGATTGTTGAGGGGTTCAATTATGGCAACATTAATTATCAGATCTTATCCTTTCTGAATGAATGATCTTGAATATGATACAATTTTTCTTGGCCATATTCAAGCTTGTTATTGTCAGTTTGTTTATTATTTATCTAATAAAATGATCTCTATCAATTATTTTGCTTGGCAATTATGTTTATTTGTTTGTATTTCTTTCTTTCACACCCCAAGCTCGATCGCTCATATTAATCTAATTTTTTTTATCGATTTTTTTCTTTTGAGAAATCAAAATTCCAAATTTGTTTTTATATCCTGAACCAAACGGGAAAGGTTGCAGGTATGCTGGTGAAGATGGTAGTTTAATTTGACGCTTTTCTTGCTCTTCTAACCACTCCTCTCATTTTTCAGGGCTACGTGCATATAATGCCATTTATAAAGCACATCCGGATGTTATCGTACGAATCTATCATATTTTTAAGGCCTTTGTTCGGTCGTTACATATATACATATTTATCGGTATCGTATTGCTTTTTTCCTACCAAAAAACTGTGGATACGCGTGTTTCTCTCTTCTACAAACATACCGGCTGCCGCAAGTTCATTTTCTATACTTGAACTTAATATCTATATATATATATATATATATATATATATATATATATATATATATATATATATATATATATATATATATATATCTGCGTGTGTGTGTGTGTGTGTGCGTGAGTGAGTATACGCACAAATGGAGAGAATATGGAGAGGGTGAAAGGTCTTGTTCCTCAAGTACATATATAATAAAATAACGTACATATAAGCTCTTGGTTTAGGGGAGGAAAAAAAAGACCCCAAGAGCACTCTTCGCGTTTCCTCTTGAGCAAAGCGGCACGCGTTCAACGTCCTCCCACCCCCATTACCCCTCGCCAAACTTGACGCATCCGGAGCATCATCCCCCACCCCTCTCTTCTCTTTTTCCCTCTCTCTCTCTCTCTCTCTCTCTCTCTCTCTCTCTCTCTCTCTCTCTCTCTCCCTCCCTCCCCCCTCTCTCTCTCTCTCTCTCTCTCTCTCTCTCTCTCTCTCTCTCTCTCTCTCCCTCTCTCTCTGTGTGTGTGTGTATATCTTTTTCTTACAGCTTCCTGCAGCAATCGAACTTTCAAAACTCAATGAAACGGGCAGAACCCCTGATTCAATATTGGAGATCTGCGTAAAAACATATTTCGGGAATGATTTTGTGCAGTTGGAATGGTGCTGCAGAGAAAAAATAAAATTAAAATTATTGTTGGGCTGTATAAATGCAAGGAATATGGTTGAAAAATTCAGGGATTGCCGGAAGAAATGAGCCAATGTAGCGGGGCTATATGTGCCTGCGGGCATCGCCCACGGCACAAACTTTTGAGTTGAATTTTTTATGTTGGACATTGAATAAAAAAATGAGCTTTCTTCCTGTGAAAGATTCATTAAAATCGGTTCAGTGGTTCTCGAGTGATAAATAGACAAACTTTTTTCGCTTATAGATTTCTATATACATAGAGATGGAGAGCAGAGAAGAGATATAAAATAACCGGAGGTTTAGTAGTTGAGACGGCAGGCTGCTTCGCTGACGACCCTTGAATCTTTAAGAGGGTGCAAAGGTACGCGGGGGTCCCTCCTTAAAATTCAACACACGCGCACACAAATGCCTCAACAAATCCTATGAGAGTATGCAATGTGCATCCGAGTTTTGGAAAAAGCGGAGCAGAAGCTTGAACGAACCGGTGCACGAGTTCCCCTCTCTTTCGCTCGCCCAATCGAACCCTCGAGAAGGAAAAATATGCGCGAGGTTTTAGAGCCAACACTCTCGCACTCTCTCAAGCTCCAAAATTTCAGACCCTTTTCCTCGGTTCATCTCTTTTTTCGTTCTCTTCCCTTTCTTCTTTCCTTCATCCTGATGCCCGATGCCTGCTGCCTCCTGCCCCTGTTTCTTCTTCCTCTATCCGTCCTTCTTCCGCCCGGAAGAAAAAGAGGTGGACAAAAAAATATACATTTTCTTCTGAGAACTCGATAAATTCCTGTGCTCGTTGTGTTTACAAACATCGCAAGCAACGCTCATTTTTTCTAAATTAAAAACTTTATGAGGTAATCCCAAAAAAATCACTTTTTTTTAGATATTTCTACGATATTATCCCAATGATCGATTCAATTATCGAATTTTTCGAATAATTCTTTAGAAAGCTGGTAGAAGAAGTAAAAAAAATTGTCATTTATATCTCCTGGTATTTTACGTTTTAACACATTTCAGGATTTCTGTTTCCAATGAAAATGGTCTTACCTCCTTCTACCCCCTTGAAACGAGTCCTCCAAAAAGACCCCAACACCCATATAACCTTACAGGGATGTATGGAGATTATTCCTACCGTGTGTCTCGTCAACACTTTCTACAGCTGTTTCAAGACCCGAACTTCGACCACAACCCCCACAAAATCCATGTCATCCCCCTTGAAAGTTACGCGATGTGCCTGCCACGCGCCCAAAACATCCTCGTCATATACGTTTTTTTTTTTTTTCTATTCGGTCTATCGGCTCTCACAATACTTCCCACCACTTTCGACACTTCTTCTTCTTCTTTTCTTCCGCTTTCCTCTCTCACTCTCTACTCTACTCTTTCGGTTGTAATTCAATTCCAGTATTTATTAAATTTTATTGCAATTCAACATTTCAAAGCATCAATAGGTAAAAATTCATGAAAATAACGATAATAATAAGAATCATAATAATACTCATCAGAAATAACAATTTTGTCATAATATTATATATTTTATATTTCCGTATAATAATTAATATCTAAATTTGATATTTTTTATAAACATTTACATAATTTATATGGATTATAGAAATCAATTTGAGAAAATAATGTAAACACTCAGGACCCTGCTGATTCGGTCAATGTCGGTCCGTGGTTCAATTTCATCGGTAGTGGAAATCAATTTTCGAAAATCCACAGATGAAAAACTTTTCGGCTCGTGGAAGAAAGATGTTTTTTTTTTTTTTTTTTTCTCACAGATGAGCAGATGGGGCCACCATGACTATCCACGCGCCATAAATTTTCCACCACGTATTTTCTTCCGGTTCTGAGTTTCTCCCAGAGCCCTACGATGACAGGCGTCCGGTTGTTGAAAAAAAAAAAAAAAAAAAAAATTCCCGTTATTCATTAAAATCCACAACAGTGAAAATCCTGGATACACCTAAAATGCCTTGCGAGGGACATGTGCCCCGTTGCGGCTAAAAAGAAAAGACAAAAAACAGTCTTCTCGCGAGGGGAAAGAAAGAAAACATTTCATAGATGCGTTATTAAAATCGACGTTGGGGGAATCTTTTTTTTTTTCGTTCATATTAAAATATAAATGAGTATTTTGTACTTCCGTACTTGCCTAAAGGGAAAAAGAATCACTGTGCTCACGAGGTTAATGCACTTACCAACATTCACGTGCTGAAAATTCGTTAAAAAAATGAATTGGAAAATCCTGCTTTTTTCACCTCAACAACAATTGTGACATTTGGGAAATGTCACAATTTTTACCCGAACTATTTTTTTTTTTTTTTTTTTTGTTATATTCTACCATTCTCAGTTCGCAATAACGAATGATATAATTGATAATATTAATTAACTGAAAACCCTTAATTTCGTGAAGAATTCAACGATTATTATTATTATTATTATTATTATTATTATTTTATTTATTTTTTTTTTTTCATTTATGAAGTTGAATTTTGTTTCGTTCCATTTTCAATGTTATTGCGTATACCCTGCCGAATTTTTACGAGCCCAATCCATCGTTTTAACCCCAATATCCCCTCACATGACCAACTTGCATGTCGTGTAAGATCTTCCCCCGCCCCCCCCCCCCCCCCCCCCCCAAGAGTGCTGCTCGCAGCTACTCTGTCCCAATGCATTACTGTATTGCATTTGCACGAGAGCTCAGGGAAGCTGTAGAGAATCCGACCGATACAGGCGTCCATATATTTACTGAGTTTCAATTAATTACCACGGTCGTCGATCCAAATACTGGCTTCGCCCGAATTAGCTTAACTGTGAAAATCACTGAAGCACCCGATCGCGTACCCAACGCTAAATTTTCGATATTTTGATACTAATTTTTGTGACACCCTGTGTTATTACGCTGTGCAGGTTCTTCTTAAGGGAAGAAGAAGAAGAAGAAGAAGAAGAAGAAGAAGAACTTGTCGGGAGATTGTTGATCTGCGAGTACGCGCCGCGGTCTCTCTCCGAGGGAAATGGCCAATTATCGGAGAGTTGAGCGCGTACTAGTGTACGTGGGTTGTCTCTCTTTTTCTTTCTCTCATGCTCGCGTGTGTCACCTACTTACCTCGTAGCTTTACACACTCGGCACAAATTCTCGTCCGGTCTAACAAACTCGCACACACTAGAACGCGCGCCTATATATATATATATATAACTCTTGGTTAATTCTCACACTAATTCTCAACGCACTAGTCTTGGGAGCGGGTTCTAATGCGCCTCGTAACGTGCCAGTGCTAATATACGGAGGCATATACACGACAAGAGTGTGCGCTTTTACCGCCGATAGTAGCTCAATTCGTCTCGGACTAATAACAACGTATTTTAAGCACAAAAGCCATGTGTAATACAGTAAAAACCGGATTGTACGGCCTCCGCTTGATCCTCTCCCATTCTCCTTTACTTTAAAGAAGCTCTACTCCCCAATCCCTCCTTCTCCCTTCTCTTCTTATCCGGTAATAAAAAAATAAAAATATATAAATATTTAACACTAATTTGACAATATAGAGCTGATGATTTTAATAAAATTGTTATTTATAAGTATATACAATGTTACTAGATTTATTTCTACAATTATATATATATATATAATTTCACACTTTCTATTTTCTTGCCCTCGAAATGAGACTCGTTATTCGTTGAATTAAAGCTTTCATTTTTTTTGAACCTGTTGAAATTGCACGGTTGGTTCTCTTTTGATTTAATAACCACACGTCTACCGTATCGTTTTATGCGAAAACAAAATCGTCGATATAGGATCGTTGGCTTTTATTTTTTCTTTTTTTTTTTCTTTCTTTTTTGAGGACACGATACTCTGAGTGCTCCTACACCGACTCTTCGTCACAAGCCTCGTCACTGATCGGGCAACGCGTTGTCTAGCCCCTCTTCCTGTCTCGTTCTCGTTTCTTCTCTGCTCCGTTTCTCTCGCCTCCGCGTAACAATCGTGTAATTTTCGTGTCTTCACTCGCGACAATTCCCACGGAGCAGATTCCCATAAACCGTATACTCATTAACGCAACTCCAGAAAAACTGCCTCTATCACTCTCCTATTGCGGATACTGCCACGATGTTTCATCGCAAAAATTATCGTTCAATTACTTTTTGTTTGTTATAATTTTTTTTTTCGTGTCAAGCGTAAACACAAAAATTTCGGATTGTGCACTAATTGAAAAAAAAAACAAAGAAAAAAAAGATAGAAACAAAACATTTATCACGATGCTCAAATTTTCTATAAAATAGAATGCGTCTTTAGATTTTTTTATGGTCAAGACTTTATCTTATCGCGCTAAAGTTTGCAATTTTGAATCGTTATATTAATTTCACCATAAAAACATTTCGGTTTATTTACCCCAATGCTTTTTTAGAGCTTAATTTTTTTTAATTGCGTCATGTTTATTTAAAGAAATAAACGAGGGAAGAAATGATTTTTTTCGAATCTTACCGTATAAAGAATGACCGAAGGTTTTCTAAAAATAATTCAACGTTACTATTCTCACCAATGTTGACTCTATTTCGTGCTGATAAGAATTCTTGTTATTTCTTTCTCATCGAACACATGACAGTTTTGCGATACAACAGAAAATTCTTCGTAGAAGAAACTGTGTCATCGAGTGACAAACGTCGTTGTCACTTATTCGTATTATGTATATACATACATACATACATACATACATATATTGCGTCAAGGAGGATGAGTCGGAAACGTACGTACGACGATTATCTCGGCACTATAGCGACGATCCTCGAATTCTTAACGACGTATATCGTGATACTCAACTCGACGCACTTTATCCCGTTATTATCGATTTTATCGTCAAGTATACATACATCACTCGTTTCCTAGCCGGGAAACCCCTCCTATCATTCTAAGAAATGTTCAACGTGACAAAAATTTATAAATATCATTTTTCCATTTTCGTATACAATATAAATATCAATTTGTGAATTCATCGATGTGAAAAACTTTCTTGGCCATTTTTTATTAGTGAGTATGATCAAATTGTGATCTTATACGTTTGGAAAAATTATCTACAAATTTGGTGTCCGTTAATTAAATTTGTATTGAATTATTAATATTTATTCATTTATCATTCCAACATTTATTACTAAAAATTAAATAGTGAAAATAAATAGTAAAAAACATAGATTATTAAAACAATGTGGACCATTAATCCGTATACGCGCACCCGCATACACACACGTACGAATAAACGCGTGTGTAATTCTTTACCAAATATCGCAAATGATTATGACCCGATTATTCCGTAACATGTTAGACGATAACACGATTAAGTAGCAAACCAAGTAGAAAATGACTTTGAAGAGCCTACTGCCCGTTGTGAAATTGATGTGGGAGGGCACTCCATCAACACGCGCCATTTCAACTATATCCTTCATCTACTTTATTACGTACATACGTGCACAACCACCGTACCTCTTCTAACTTATTACATATATATATACCACATTGTATTATTCTTTTCGTAGAGCTAATAATGAGTAACGCCTCTCTTCGCGAGAATAACGTACTCGTTCACGATTCATTATTGGTCCATCAACCTCTTTCTGCACCGGACATACATATGATATCTAAGAAACATTGTTATTTAATTATTCTTAAAATATTTTTTTTTACAACTATTATTGCAATTACGATATGAATTGTTAATGTTCTTTATACTAATTTTATGAATATTTCTATTCAAAATGGTGATGAAAAAATACACATTTTCGATTGGTTTGAATTTTCACTTAACCCTTTAATGCACGAATTTTTCTGTGCAACCAACTGGTTTGATAATATCTGGATATAGAGTTTTTGGGGTCGCTGATAACGAATCTGGAATCAGATTTTCGAAATTTAAGATGGCGGATCCAATATAGCGGACCAAACAAATTTTAATATTGCCCTAGCTTTGAAGTTTTGTATATGGAGGTTTTTGGGGTCGCTGATAACGAATCTGGAATCAGATTTTCGAAATTCAAGACGACGCATCCAATATGGCGGACCAAAAAATTTTAAGTATTGCCCTAGCTTTGAAATTTTGTATACGGGGGTTTTTGGGGTCGCTGATAACGAATCTGGATTCATATTTTCGAAATTGAAGATGGCGCATCCAATATGGCGGACCAAAAAATTTTAAATATTGCCCTAGCTTTGAAATTTTGTATACGGGGGTTTTTGGGATCGCTGATAACGAATCTGGAATCAGATTTTCGAAATTCAAGATGGATGATCCAATATGGCGGACCAAAAAATTTTAAATATTGCCCTAGCTTTGAATTTTTGTATACGGGGGTTTTTGGGATCGCTGATAACGAATCTGGAATCAGATTTTCGAAATTCAAGATGGATGATCCAATATGGCGGACCAAAAAATTTTAAATATTGCCCTAGCTTTGAATTTTTGTACATGGAGGTTTTTGGGGTCGCTGATAACGAATCTGGAATCAGATTTTCGAAATTCAAGATGGTGGATTAAATATGGCGGACCAAAAAATTAAAAATATCAGTCTAGCTTTGAAATTTTGTATAGGGGGTTTTTGGAGTACCATATTGAATCCGCCATCTGGAATTTTGAAAATTGAATTTTGGATTTGTAATCAATGAATCAAAAAACCCCTACATACAAAATTTCGCACCAAGAGCGATATTTTCAATGTTTTGGTCCGCCATCTTGAATTTCGAAAATTGGATATCGGATTCGTAATCAACGACCCCAAAAACCCCACTATACAAAATTTCACAGCCAGAGTGATATTTTTTATTTTTTGGTCCGCCATATTGGATCCGCCATTTTGAATTTTGAAAAATGGATTTCTGTTTCGTATTCAGCGACCCTTAAAATATTGATGTGCATCAAAATTTCGGTAATGTTTACGACAAAACTTCACCAGTAACGCGTTATTTCCGAAAATTTAGCATTTTTTTAATGCTCTGTTTGTAGCAAAAAGACATTTTCGATAAGCGGTTTCCGGGAGTCACGCGCTATTAGGTTCATGCCTGAAGATCATATGAAAACTTATCTCGTGCAAAAATATCTGGAGAGTGATATTTTAGAGCTGAAAAACTGTCAGGAAAAAGGTGTCGCGTATACATCTCGTGTGACATCGTGCATGAAACGGTTAAATACGTTTATTAAATTGAACACAAATTTTCTTTATTTCAATAAACTTGAACAGTTATTTTATATCTTTGTTTATTTATTCTCATTATTGTATGCTATTAATATTCTTATACGTGTAAATTGAGAGTAGAAAAGAAAAGAAAGAAAAGAGTATAAATGTGAGATAGAAAGAGAGAGAGAGAGAGAGAGAGAGAGAGAGAGAGAGAGAGAGAGAGAGAGAGAGAGAGAGGGAGGGAGAGAGAGAGAGGGAGCTAACGATCAACGGATATTTGGTTACAGGGAGACGACGGCACGTGCGTCGGAGTTGCGGACCAGGTGGTGGTTCGGGCTGCTGCGGTACGGTAAAAGCCGGGGATACAAGAGCGATTTCGGGCTCAGCTTGCATTACGTCCGAGTGCGGCAGTATCGGGAATATGGCGGAAACGAGCGCCACGACGACGACGACGACTACGACGATGACTACGGGGAGCGCAACGACGAGAAACGCGACGACAACGTCCACGAGAACAACAACAACAGCAACATCATCAACATCAACAACGACGACGACGACGACGACGACGACGACGACGACAACGACGACAATGAGGATCGATGAAAAAAGTCGATTCGAGACGCGAACAAACGATGAAACGATCGACAGGATTCAAAATTCAAGATGGACACCGTTGAATTTTCGATCGAGAGGTTATCGTGCGATCGATTGCGACAATCGAACAACCACGAGGACGAAAGGCCTCTTGAAAATTGTTGTTACGCCGAAAGTTGCTCGCATCACCACCATTATTCGTCACAAAATCCCGATGAAAGCCTTCGAAGAAACCAAGATAACGAGTATCTCGAACGTTCTTTCGAGCTTTCTCGACGTCTTGAGCTTAAACGTCTCTCGATCCTGTATATTCGCTCGAGACGTCACATCCCCCTGATGTTGCGTCAAACTTGGAGCTTGTACAACATCAACCTCAAACTCATCGTCTCGAGCCTCAAAACTATACCGAACAACTTTATCACGATGATAATAAATCTCCTCTTACGCGTAGATTGGAATTGAACGGTCAAAGATCAACGGTCAAGCGTCACGATCAACTTGATAAATATTCGCGAGTCGAAGACATTCAAGATAATCAGGAGCGCATCTCGAGACGATTGCATCACAGGCTTCACTCTCATCGAAACAATAAACATTCTACACCGGGCACTTTTTTCTCAACCCCCATCGTTGAATCGTCCTTCGACGATACAGCCACCACTACCATCACCACTACCACCGCAACGACAACTACAACCACCATCTTGAGAACGAGAACGAGAACGAGAGATTGCGGGGGTGGCAGCAGCAGCGGTGACGACCGTCTAGTCGATGACAATAATTCACCTAGCAGCGATCATCGTTTGAAATTTCGACACTCCTCAATTTCCTCGAGCGATCCAACTATTTATCAAAATGAAATACAACAACGCGAACTAGGTGGTAACCAAACGCACGGTCATCATCCCGGACAACTCGTCGTTTTCCAATACGAGCTACACGAGGAGACGAACCTTTCCACCCTATCTCGCTACTCTACTCATCATTTCGTACACGCTATTTGGAATTGCAGGTATGATTATTTTTTTTTTTTTTTTTTTTTTTTTTTTTTTATCGCAATCGTTTCGTTCTTTTTTATTTTTTCTTTTCGTACATTAATACAAAATTTAATGGCTTGAAAGAAAATATTCACGAAGAATAACGACCTATGTTTCAATAATAATTTACTCTCTCGGATCGTAAAGATTGGAAAATGAAATTAATTGGAGAACGGTCCTCTTACAAATTTCTGGATTGACAGACCATAAAAGTAATATTATTGCCATACTAACATTGTACATAATGATTAATCGATATTATCAACAACCACAAAAAATAAAGGATTATTTTTAAAAGGGAGAGAAGGATAAATAAATAGTATCATTTGAAGAAGTGAAAAAATCGAAAAGAAAAAAAATCGTGTTTCCCTTTTGTCAGCATTGTTTTTGCAACATTCGCGTTCACACATTAGCGCGAAACGAATAAAGGCTTGACGCACCCTTGCGTGGTCAGATATTCTCTCTCTCTTTCTACCGTTATACCTTCTCAAAATGTTCTCCTCATTTTTTCATTCCCGTCATAAAAATGACAGACTTGCAAAGGGACGCGGCAGATTGTTAAATTTCAACAGGTGACAGATAGAGGGCTCGTCTCGAATCGGCACGCAGATGCGAGATCCGGTTATTTCTCACATTTTTTTGTCTTCTTTTTTGACGCACATCTTTTGCACCACCAGGTTATCCCTCCACGTGTGCCTTTGCATCCCCCCGCCCCTCCGCTTGCTCGTGCATTCTTCAGGATCATTTTCTCCACTTTTTGCTCTTTATCCAAATTCTTGGATCCTTTTTTATGCATTTTTCTCCAAGTCTGTCTCAATTTTTTCAATATTATTCTGCTGCAATTTTTCTAACGAATAGTTATTTTTAATTATGAATAATTAGTGAATTTTTTAATTAATTGATTTTACTGATTTTAATGGTTATATTGAAACTTGGAAATTGGGAAAGAAATCAGTACTCGAAATCGTTTATATTAAATAAAAGAGAAATTAACAATAAGAATAAGACGAGAACACCCGTCATGTTCCTTTGCTGTAATACGAGAACTATTGTCTTGCAATTGCTGTCCAATTCTTTGCGCTCTCTCTCTCTCTCTCTCTCTCTCTCTCTCTCTCTCTCTCTC